>JAJOZX010001302.1:715000-782500 GCA_023014485.1 Bathynomus jamesi | reverse complement strand
CCTTTAAGGAGAACACGCAGTACCTGATTTTCTACACATTCTCATTCCTATTCTCCAACTCTCCAACGCAAGGGTAAATCGATATTCTCAATCTTTCATCTACTTAACCGGTCGACTCTGGAACAACGTTTCTCAATCTATCTTTCCCCCTGTCTATGACCTACAATCTTTCAAACGCAGAATGTCCAGGCATCTCGAAAACTTTGGATCTTGACTTTGATTCTCTTCTTCCTCTATGTGGGGCCGTTTTTGTGGGCATTTACCCTTGGACCCTCCTTCCTACATATAAAAGGAGTATAAATTTTTATTATTTAAAGATAAAAATTTAGATGTATAGAAAGTGATATGGCATCACTAAATATTGAAAATAATTTTAAATGCTAGTTTTTAACGTTACATTAATTTTAATTATAAGCATTTTTTTTTTTGAGTTTTGATAAACATGAATACTTAGGTTGAATAACATAATAACCATAATAATCAAGTGATTTTATAAGGTTTTATTACCTTCATAATGTTCGTATAAATGACATAATAGTGTGTTTTCTTTGCAAAGATGTTAATACAGTAAATATAACGAAAAACATGAATTTACCGAAGTTGTGTTCTGGCCGATCTCCAACAATTTTTTTTTTTCATTATCACTAAAACAAATTTCACGATTTTTAGGGACAAATGGGATATACTTTGAGCTGAATTAAATGGTGGATCAATCCCATTACAAATGCATCGGGTAGGCAAAATGTTTGGGCACCTCTCAAGATATTTACACATCTACTTTTTACATTAGAGGAGGTGCTCAGACTTTTTGCCTACTCTGTAAAGTAACAAAATTTCTTGTAGTAATAACTGAAAAGAACTTACAGTAGAAGGACCACATAGATTATACAGTATGTTATTAGTTATTAGTTATTAATCTGGATGGAGTTAATAGATATTTTGATATTCATAAAGACAATGCCTTCTTGGATTAATAGTCATTTGATTTTGATTGGATTGTTTAAATTCCTTCGCAACATCTAAGGTCATGTGAAGGAGGGGACCTACAGCTTTACGTTGGATTCGAACCACGGGTAGCTACATAATCTGGACACGGAGGACGGTCTCCCTCCCATCCAACTACCTTCAGTCCCACTGTCCCTTAATTTCGCTAGTCGATGGGAAACAGTAGACCGACATTGGTGAAGATGTAGCCCTGGAGTAATAGTCAAGTTATCCCTCATCAATTAAAAAAAAAATCTCATGTAGCTGCATTTAGAAATAAATTGAGATCTTTTAATAAGTGATTACAGATAAATCTTCGTATTAATGTTGTTTCTGATTTAATGCAGACTGTATTACTCGTTTATTTCTCATATTTTCTTAATAGTTCACTTGTAGTTTCTAAACTGATAGTTTTAGCCTTCGATATTTTATGCATTAGTCACGCGTATCAGCTCCATATGAAATACATGATACTTTTTAATTAATATGAGAGCTGAGTGAACCCAAAAGTTTGATGGACAATTATGGTTAAATATGCTCGTGTGTGTGTATATATACACACACACCCCATGTTAAAATTATTGATATGTTTGTATTTTGAACAAAGGGTTTCCTTTCTTTATAGTTTAACTAAAATTGCAATTTAAATTACAAAAACAAATGAAAATCAATTTAAATGTTTTTCCGCTTACATTCATACTAACTGTTGATTGCGGGTATAGTTCTATACTGTAGGAAGGAATTAGAAGGTTATCACTTTAAAATATTTAAGATATAGACTGGAAGATGTCAAAATTTATGGCATATAACGCAAAATACAACACGTGTATTTGAAAAATATATTCACCGTACAGAATAAGGAGAGTATTCATAATAAGTAAATAATTAGGGAGATAAATACCGTAAGATTAAATACAAATATGATGGTTATCGATATGGGTTGCTGTATAAGATAACATACAAGAGTCTGAACTTATAGCTGGAGATTAAATATATATATTATATATACTTGAACTATAATTACACAAACATTCTTTATTATTATTATTATTACGGACCTTTTCCAAAATCCGGACGGTTCTTTATAACTAGAAAGTTACATTATTATTATTATTATGTGGTTTTGTGTGCTGAGTTCAAAAAAGTTATTCTTTTTTTTTTTTTTGGAGAAATGAAAAATAAAAAAGTTACAGCACTTTTTATTATCATTCTTTACATATATCGACTAATATTATAAATAAAAATTGCTGTAACTTTTTATTTTTCATTTCTCCCAAAAGAAGTAACTTTTTTGAACTCTCAGCGCAAAACCACATAATAATAATGTAATTTTTTGGATATAAAGAATGGTTCGGGTTTTGGAAAAGAGCCATTATTATTATTACTAGTACAGTTCCCGTCACTTCGCTGACGGTTAGACAGGCTAAACTACAGAAAAGAACGCAGCCGTGAAAATTTTGAGCTTCACATTGTGTCAACATTTCTGAATCTGGTATCTCCCAAAACCTCCTCACCCCCATTCATACAACTTGGGGGCTAACCCCCTCCCCCATTACCCCCACCCCTCCCCATTTCCCCACTCCTCCCCATTTCCCCACTCCTCCCAATTTCCCAACCCTCCCCCATTACCCCCACCCCACCCTTCCCCAATTACTGCACGGGATAAATTTCACAAACAGACAGGCTCAACTACAAAAAAGAACACAGTCATGAAAATCTTGAGCTTCACATTTTCGCCCGTAATACAATTTCTGAATTTTTTTCTCACAATTTTTTCTCACAATTTCTGAAAGTGTGACGGACGGGCAGACAGACAGACAGACGGACGGACAGCTCTCTTATTATAGTATAGATTAAAGTATATAAATCTATGATTTTTTTTAGTACTTTGACGTTACACAAAAATTTTGTCGCTGTACACAAATAAAATTATTTATCTTAATTGTAACTTGTGAGCAGGAGGAAGGGAGTGGGGAAGCAAGTTGCAATGGCGTGTCAGATCTCTTTGTCTTTTGATCGAGGTATTCCTCAGGTTTGGGTTCAGTGGAGCATAAAGGTCTCGTCACGCACTTTAGAACGTGCGAGAGTCTGGACTTATAATTAGAATGTAATTTGGTCTTCTGATGTATGTGTTTGATTGTCTTGCGTCGAAACGGCATTGGGTTTGAGATACCAATAGTTCGTTTTGGGTGATTTCTTCTGGGCAGTATTTTTGAGAGAATGATGCACCTAATTTTATAATAATGTATGTGACTTTAGTTAGTTTATTACATAGATCTTAATGTTATTTGAATGACGGGTTTGCGTCAAGGGTAATTCCCAAAAGTTTAGCTGATTGTATGCTTTTTATAGTTGATTTTTTGTATTTAAAGTGATTATAGTTTAATTTTTTCGGACCAAGTGTAGTTTACGTTCCCCTACATTATCTTAGTGTAGTTTGCGTTTCCCAACTTTGTCCGCGTATACCTAATCAAATAAAACGTTAAAACAAACGAAAATATCACGACTTCACCTAACCAATCGTCAATATAAATTGACGATTGGTTAGGTTAAGTCGTAATATTTTCGTTCGTTTTAAAGTTTTATTTGATGGATTCATTTAAAAAATGTTTCCTAAAGATCCTAGTGTAATTTACGTTCCCCAACTATGACCTAGTGTAGTTTGTGTTCCCTTTTGCGTCAGGGGGACGTAAACTACACTTGGTCCATTTTTTTCTCTCTTTAAGGATAGTTTGTTGGCATGAAGTCACACGTACGTTCTTTGGAGTTCATTACTGGTAGATATCTGGAGTGGTAATAAGTCATCATTTGAAGTAAGGATTGCGGTGTCATCTGTGTACTGATAACGGGCGAGTTTGTCAAAGATCAATACCAAAATACTCCCTCAGGTGATTTCGTGGGATACGAATCTTGTCTGTTAAATATAAGAATCACGTGTGGTAAATTGGGTCCTGTTTCTCAAATATGAGCTGAACCATCTTGAGGATAGGGATCTTTTCCAAATGGACGACCCCACAGGATTTTGCTGAAATTTTATACTAATAAATTTTTATATTCTAATAACGAAAATGACGACATTTTCCTGGAGAAATATGCACAACATAAGAAAAAAATTGCATTTATATGCGCATTAGTTTGCATGGCGCATGACCGTTATGTAGTTTACACCGCTCATGACGCCCAGATACGAGGTGGCTTTGTGGCCCCCGGTTAATTGAATGCCCGGTTAGGTCAATTGAATGGCCGGTTAGGTCAACTGTACGCCCTTGCCGATTGGTTAGGTTAAATACTGATATTTTCGTTAAAACTAACGAAAATATCATGACTTACCCTAACCAATCGTCAAAAGCGTACAGTTGACAACCGGGCATTCAATTGGCCTAACCTGGCATTCAATTGACTTAACAGGGCATTCAATTGACCGGGGGCAACTCGCAAGTAGATAGATCACAGCACTGCATTATCATATGCTCACACTACAACAATAATATTCAGCCTAAACTAGGTCTAAGCAGGCAACAAATAAACATTAATAACAACAACAAAAATTACTCTTTATGCGAGTTCGTATGGAGGAAAAGGTATGCAAATGAAGATTTATTTATTAAAATATTATTAAATATTACAAATTTTAATAAATAAAGGATATTGTCTGCGTTTTGTTTTGTAAAACCCACTACATAACACTACATAATTTAGATAACGGTAATACGCCATGCAAACTAGTGCGCATATAAATGCAATTTTTTTTCGTATGTTGCGCATATTTCTCCAGGAAAATAATGTCATTTTCGTTATTAGAATATAAAAATTTATTAGTATACAAATTTTCAGCTAAATCCCGTGGGATCGTCCATTTGGAAAAGATTCAAGGATAGTTCCTAAAGCTATAATGTTCGAATATTTTTAAGAATTTGTCATGAGGTACTGTGTCAAAGACCTTAGCCAGATCAAGTAGGATGATTATTAACTTTTTGTTTTGTCGTTCAGATTACTATTTATATTGTGATGTATCGGGGATGAAATGAAATTACGAATGATTTAATATAAATTAACCAGGAAACGAGATTTGCTCATGTAAGCTGAACGCGAGGCAAGATGGCCGCGCTCAAACGTGAAATGTCCTTTTCTTTCTTTAGAGAGATTTGTAATAAATACCTCTTTATTTTAGCAGTAAGGTAGAGAACTAAATTAAATGTTAAATTCTGTATAATTTCAATTAACATTTACAAAAGATCGGCTACACAAGCAGTAGACTGGATGAGAAAAAATAAGTTAAATTATATAGTATATTAAATATGGCGAAGTTACATTCCACTCTCCTCACTGACCAAACCAAGGAGGGCTGCACGAATTAGGAGTATTTGTAATGTTTATTGAAAGGAAAATTCGGATCACCTGAAGATCAGGGCACCCCCCATTTATTCTTGTTTTTTGCTTTACAGTACCAAATATAATAAATTAAATTGAATGCCCGGTTAGGTCAACTGTACGCCCTTGACGATTGGTTAGGTTAAGTCGTGATATTTTCGTTAGTTTTAACGAAGATATCATTTGGTAATTGAGGCTGGGGGCCCTGATCTTCAGGTGATCCGAAAATTCTATTGTTGTTGAATTGTTAAAATGTTAAATTACATCTTTCTAATAAGTTGGTAGTATATAAACTATGAAAATCATAGAATAAAATATATGTAGAACTAATAATCAGGGTATCCTGCACCTGTCAGAATAGGACGTTATAGGCCGAATCGATATCGTACTATAAATCGAATTAAATTAGCGCAGTCAAAGATGTTGAATCAAAATAACCCTTGAAAAATTCAGAATAATTTGATATAAAATCGATGCTAGGTAGAAACGGAGTTAATGTATCATATGTATTAGAAATGCAAGACTTCTTTTGGGAAAAACAAAGGCAGCAGAAATCAGCCGATTTTTGGATTTAAAGCCTCAGAGACATTGGTTACATGACCTATTTTCATATATTCGTAATGCAATGAAGCATTGATTTTTTGGGTAATGCATTTTTTATATTATTGGTGATTACTTTGGTAATGGTGGGTAACATATAATTATATTAATGTAATATGTATTGTATATGTATTTTGTAATTATGTAATACACACACACACACACACACACACACACACACACACATATATATACTGTATTTATAAGATGTAGCGAGAGCTATAGGACAAATGAAACCACATTTAGCTGCAGATCCGAACAACTGAAACATATTGTTGATTAAAAAACTGTAAAAATGAAATAGCTACACCCTTAAACTGAATATGGAGAAGATCCTAGACACTGTGGAAATACCGAGCATCTTGAAAAGAGCAAACATTGCCCCTATATACAGGGTGTTTCACAACCGGTCTGCCATACTTTGGGGTGATTTGGGGGGTGATATCGAGTAAAGAAGTTAATACAACATAGGTTTTAAGATGTGCAAACAACAAATCCCTACTTGTGTGTAATTCGATAGGTGGCAGCACTGGTGGTAGTTTCGGTTAACGAAGTTACCACTACTAACCCTCAGTTTTTCTTTCAGTTGGTTCTGATCTGTGGTACGAGACATTGTGTTGCGCTAAGGTGAACAATCAAAATGAAACAACAGTTCACACCCGCTGAATACGCTGATGTTTATGGATTCTGTGATGGTAACAGCAGAGCGGCAGTTGAGGAATATCGAAGACGTTTTCCGAACTGCCGAATACCGAACAGGCAAGTGTTTAGTGACACACACCAGAGATTAAGGGAAACAGGGGCAATTGTTTCACGTAACCAAGAACATGTAGCACGATGGCCCGTTGCTGTGGAGGAGCGCATACTGGACCTAGTACAACGTAGCCCAACTACCAGTGTTCGAAGGATTTCTAGACGAATTGGTGAATCCGCATCGCGTGTATGGCGAACATACATGATGAGGGTTTCTATCCCTATCATTTGCAACGTGTGCAAGCTCTTCAACCGGATGACTACGATAAACGTGTTCAATTTTGCCAGTGAATGGTTATGCATCGCCAAATTCTTAATCGCATACTGTTCATTTATGAAACAATTCATTCTGGATGGGATTAACAAGAGACGAAATTCCCACTTGTGGTCCGCCGATAATCCCCACGGTATCGTTGAAGGAAACTTTCAACATCGATTCTCGGTGAATGTTTGGTGCGGTGTAATTGGAGATCAGCTGATTGGACCGTCCGTTTGGGAACAAGGATTAACTGCTGATATTTATCTGAACTTCCTGACGAACGAATTGCCGCTTTTGATGGAGGACGTGCCCTTGGAGACAAGGCGCAGGATGTTCTTTCAGCACGATGGGGCGCCACCACATTTTGGTCGTCATGTTACGGATTACTTGAATCAGCGGTACGGGAATCGTTGGAATGGTCGTGCTGGTCCAATATTGTGGCCCCCGAGATCTCAGGACCTAACCCCGTTAGATTTCTTTTTATGGGGCCTTATGAAAGAGATGGTCTACAAGACCAAAGTACAAACGAGAGAGGAACTCATGCGTCGGATTATGGATGCCACTGCTTACATAAAGAACACCCCGAAATGATTCAATGGGCAATGAACTCTTGTTTGGAACGAGCAAGGCTGTGCATTGAAACCGAGGCAGACATTTTGAACATTTATAAGGTGTATCTCGTAAAATGTAGCAATACATCAGATTAATACTCTCATTTATTTTTTTCCGTGCACCTTAAAATGTCCGTAGCTCCGCAGCGGTTGGAAATAGCACCGATGTTGTATTAACTTTTTTTTACTAGATATCACCCCCCCCAAATCACCCCCAAAGTATGGCAGACCGGTTGTGAAACACCCTGTATACAGGAGGGAAACATAACAATATAAAGTTCTTCTAATATATCGGTTATCGTGTCACTGGTAGTGTGTTTGTGTAGAAAGCCGAATTGTTGTTTGTGTATTATTTTGTTTTAATATAACTTTATCATTTGCGCTAAGAAACGCACCTTGAGGTGCATTACCAACCACGAACACAAAGACCTTTTCATGTTCTTTCATTAAGTGACTGATGTTTACAGAATTGTATATAAATATTTTTCTTTAGCTGAAGACAGGACGAGAAACTTTATACACAACTGATGATGCACATGTTCAAAGAAAATATAATAGATGACGTCATACAACATAACGTCATCAACCAAAGAAGAATACAAACCTTACGTCATACACTTCACCTCCACCTATATAAGACAAGTACAAACCCAAGACAAATTCATTCAGGATGCAAACTCCATCCGAGTCAGACATCTTCCTAGCTCAACAACCACAAGTAACGCTCACCTCGGACCTACAAGAAGATCCTGTACTATGTCCTCAAATCGGGACAACCTTAATACCCCCTCAAAACTTACACTATCATCTCCCAACTGAAAAATCCTCTGCCAGAGAACAATCCCCAATCTCTTATCAACCTCATCAACGAAATCTCGACATTGACGCACCAGATAGTCAACTTCCCAGACCCATTTTCGACCGACGACAGTCGTCTTCTCCAAATTTTCTGTTTCGAAGAAATGGATTGTTATTCACCTTCAGGACACCACTTCAAAAAAATGGAAGAAATCATTGATTCAGCTGATCGAACGTCAGTTAAATCAACAATTTACGTACAATTCCCACTCTAACAAACCTTCTGGTTCGAAGACAACTTTTCAGAGGTTCTTCTGGAGAGCAAAGCACGACTCCGACAGAGACGAGAAAATCACCATCCCGTTCAGAGGAAGAACCGGATACATCATCGCCCAACATCTCGGACACATCCACATCTTCACATCAACACCAGGCAACCAATCAAGAACAAGAAAGACACTCTGCACACACATCAACGTCAGTGGCGGACCTACATTTTTGGGACCCTGAAGCTTGAACTGTTATGGGGGCCCCTTCGCAACCAGCAACAATAGGGCAACATCCAACAAGGTTCAAAGGGCCTTGCTGCCCTTGCCCTTGAATAGATTCTGGCGAGCTCAGCGAGCCCATACAGCTGGGGGTTCGGGCGCTGCAAGCCCCCGAGAAAGTTTTGAAATGTGACCAATTACAGGGGCATTTTGAGGCCATATGAAATGGGTATTAGAGCATATTCTAAGGTCAATATTAAGTACTTCAACACATTGGCTTATGATTCTATCACTAAAATAGCCTTATTTTAATAACAAACACTTAAAAAAACCATCGATTTTGTTGAAAAATTCACTCATTAAAAAAAGTTGCTTCAGGGCCCCTCCTGGATTAGGGGCCCTGAAGCTTAAGCTTCATTAGTTTCATAGTAGATCCGCCACTGATCAACGCTACAGGTGGAGAATTGGCTGAAGCAATCTCCACCACTCAGCGAGTAAGATCTGTTGGTTTACGTCGTCGTCGTCGGCCTAGGCAAGCCACGGCTTGGGACCGTAGCGCATCTATCCGGTATAGGTTAACCTGGATGATGTAGCCATAAGCACTGCCGCTAGTTAAGTGCCAACCAGTGATTATCTCACTAGCCGTATTGAGTCCGTTAGGCGAAACTGCGACAGTACCAAAGGTGGAAAATATAACCTTTGGATTTCTATTATTTATTTGTAAAATGGACATGGTATTAGATTAAAATAAATATTTGAATATAAATAATTAACTGACAATTGTGATATATAATTAATTATGTTTACATACAATAAAATAATATAGTATACATAAAATTAGTATTAATGTGGTTCACAATTGAATTATAATGGGGTAACTAATTTAAAATGAATTTATACTATTCCGAAATTCAAGACGGTAAAATTAACATTTATCTTGAAACTAAAATAAGAGTATTCACTACACACTCCCCCACCAGAGAGGAAGTTCAAAGAGTTCCGAACGACACAGATTTCCGCTGAACCTTTTTGGTAGCTACATGTACCTCACTTAAGGTTGATTCCAAAAACGCAGACTTAAGACGATCGATAGAAACCTTGTCGACCTTGGAACCGCGCTGGATGAGGAATGATTTGCGCGTACGTCGGAGAACTTCATAGGGTCCGTCATATGGACATTGGAGAGGCCGTTTTGGGAGAGGTACACGAACGAAAACGTGGGTGCAAGATTGGAGGGCTGGGGAAACAAAGATGTTCTGTTGGCTAGTCAATCGAGGGGGAACAGGCTGAAGGGACTGCATGTGAGAGGAAAGTGTTTGAGCGAATTCCGTAGGATCACATGACTTATCCCCTGCAGTGAAGTAGCCACCTGGTAGCCGCAGTGTTGTTCCATAGACTAGTTCAGCCGCTGTAGTCTTCAGATCACTCTTAAATGCAGAGCGAATACCAAGCAACACGAGTGGAAGCTTATCCATCCAATGGGAGTCTTCGTGACACATAAGGGATGACTTCAGCTGGCGATGGAAGCGTTCGACGAGGCCGTTAGCTTGCGGATGATACGCACAGGTATGCGCATGTACTGTACCCAACAAGCTGGTAAACTTCTTCCAAAGCGAAGACTCAAATTGGCGACCTTGGTCAGTGATGACTTTTGTCGGCAATCCAAATCTTGATACCCATCCATGAAGAAAGGCTCTTGCAACAGTGTCCGCTTGGATATCAGGAAGTGGGATGGCTTCAGGCCATCTGGAAAAGCGGTCGAGACAGGTGAGCAGATAACGTTGGCCTTGAATCACTGGAAGAGGGCCAACAATGTCTACATGAATTACCTCAAATCGCTGGGATGGGGGCGGAAATGCGTCAAAGGGGGACCTGGTGTGCCTTTGGACTTTGGCACGCTGGCAGGCAAGGCACGTTTTGGTCCAATGTTTGACATCCTTCCGCATCGAGGGCCAAACAAAGCGAGAGGTAACCAGGTGTTGCGAAGCACGGATACCAGGATGGGAGGGCTTATGAAGATCCGTGAAGACTGCTTTTCTGTGACATGGAGGGACATAAGGGCGAATAGCAGCTGTTGATACGTCGCAATAGAGGGGCACAGACAATCCTGGCATACTCATTTTCTTGAGGGAAAGTGAGTGAGTGGAGTCTTCTCTGAGCAGGTCTTGTAGTTCCGTATCCTTATCTTGATCCTGTGCAATAGCATTCCACAGTGTAGAGCTGAGGGTAACAGAAGTAATCTCTATTCTTGAAAGTGCATCCGCTGGAGTGTTCAAGACACCTTTGATGTGGCGGATATCTGTGGTAAATTGCGAGATATAATCGAGTTGCCTGATGACTCTGGGAGAGTGGTTACAGCTGTTTTTATTGAAGACAGTGACCAAAGGTTTGTGGTCGGTAAAACACAAAAATCTCGGCCTTCAAGGAAATGTTGAAAATGCTTCACGTTTAAGTAAATAGCAAGAAGTTCACGTCCGAAAGCACTATAACGCGTTTGGGCTGGCTGCAGCTTTTTCGAGTAAACGCGATGGGTGCTTGTTGACCGTTAATGGTTTGTTCCAACACTCCACCGATCGCAACATCTGATGCATCGACCGTCAGAGTTAGGGGGGCATCACTGATAGGAAATGACAGAGACAATGCACTATTGATAGCATTTTTGGCATTGTCGAACGCCTGTAAACTATCGCTACACCATACCAATTTCGTTACCTTGCGTTTGTGTGTGATCATAGCGTGTAGAGGAGCAAGAACACTGGCACAGTTTTTAATGAACTTGTGGTAATAATTTACCAAACCTAGAAACCGACGTAACTCACGCTGATTATTTGGCATAGGGTAATTGTTTATCACTTCACACTTGTCCTGAAGGGGGTAATTCCGTGCTGCGAAATCGTGTGACCAAGAAATTCCAAGGTTGGCTGTGCAAACACACACTTAGATGCATTAATAGTAACACCGTATTGTTCTAAGCGTTGAAAGAGGAGTGAAGATGTTCCTTATGTTCCTCTTCCGTTGAGCTGGCCACAAGCAAATCATCGATGTAGGCATAAACAAAGTCTAAGCCTCTGGTGACCTCATCTATAAACCTCTGAAAGGTTTGCGCAGCATTCCGTAGCCCGAACGGCATCTTCAAAAATTCGAATAACCCAAATGGTGTACAAACTGCAGTCTTGGGAATATCCGAAGGCTCTACGGGAATGTGGTGGAAAGCCTTAACGAGATCTATTTTACTGAAGATAGATTTGCCGTGGAGAAGAGAAGTAAAGTCTTGGACATTTGGTACCGGATATCGGTCCGGGATGGTTGTCGAATTTAAAAACCGGTAATCCCCACATGGTCTCCAGTCTCCTGACTTCTTCTGGACCAGGTGTAGGGGAGAGGACCAACTGCTTTTGGAAGGTCTTATTATCCCAAGATCTATCATAAGCTGGAATTCCGATTTGGCAGCTTTCAGTTTGTCCGGGGCAAGACGTCTGGGTTTTGCAAACACAGGGGGACCTTTGTTGTAATGTGATGGGTAATGGTGTGCTTAATGGTATCACCCATCTGCATCGGTTGAAGAATTCCTGGATATCGCTGGAAAAGGCACTGGTACATGGAATTAGGGGGAACGAGGGAAAGTGCAGAGTTCGAGGCGTCCGGAAGGGCAACCTGTTTGGCAAGAACAGAAAGCAGTGTGGCCTGGTCGCATAAGCGTCGCTTGTCAAGATCCACCAGGAGTTTGAAATGCTGGAGGAAGTCAGCGCCGATTATGGGATGCCGCACTTGAGCACAGATGAAAATCCACTTGAAGGATCGGTGAAGGCCCAAGTTTAGTTCACGCGACTGAGTACCGTACGTGGTATGCGTGAACCGTTAGCAGCGTATAGAGGCGGAGATTCCGAGTGCGTATGACCAGATTTTTGAGGGAATACACTGACTGACGCTCCGGTATCGACCAAGAAATTGACACCAGAGTTCCTGTCCTTTATGAATAACAGGTTGGCAGTGCGAGTACTAGACGCCATTAGGACTCGCTGCTGGGGTTTTCCGACGAAAAATTGCAAGGGGAGATGCACTTCCTAGCCTTCTTTCCAAATTTCGAGTGGTAGAAGCAGATCTTCCCGGAACTCGAACGATGCCTCTTCGTAATCTTGACCGAGAATGGCTTCTTTGCCGTTGATTTTGTAGCAGAGAACAAACGTGGTTGAGTTGTTGACTTAACTCTTTCACTTTCAACTCCAGTTCCGATTGTGTGTTCACGTTGTTGACCGGAGCTGTGTCAATCTCCACTACTTTGTCGGCAGTTTCTGCTAGTTTATCAACTGGAGTAGCAGGATCCATAGTGGCCAAGACACGCTGAGCTGATGGAGGAAGTTTCTGCAAGAACAACTGTCTAAAGATGTCCTTATCGAAGGTTTGTGCGCGTTCGCCTAGAGCGCACTGCATAGCCTCAGCATTTGAGTGGGCTTACGGTCTCCAAGTTCTTCTTTTGAGATTAACTGATGTAGTTTCTCACGCTCGGAGACAGTGGTGCGGCACAGGATGGCAGACTTCAGATCGTTGTATGGGTCCTCACTCGTGGAAGTAGATACGATGACGTCACGGACTTCAGAGATGATGCTCGCTGGTAGAGAGGACAAAACATGATCGTATTTTGTCCTGCTAGCGGTGATCCTTCCCAAGTTGAATTGTGATTCCACTTGGTGGAACCAAATAAATGGATCACCCGGCCAGAAGACGGGGAGCTTTACGCTCAAGTGGGAGATGGCACCAGCGTCGTCAGGCATCTTCTCCTATGCTTGCTGACGTACAAGCAAGACGACAAGTTACCAACGAAGGAGTGGAGGTTGAGACGAGCGCAGGCACAGAGCGCACGGGCAGGAGTGGGCAGAGGGCCGAGCGACATTACAGTCTGGTCCTAGTCGCTCGGGTGAAGGGGGTGATGGGCACGAACGACGTTACAGTCTGGTCCTAGTCGCTCGGGTGAAGGGGGTGATGGGCACGAACGACATTACAGTCTAATCCTAGTCGTTCGGGTAAAAGGGGGAATCCAACTCCGGAGTCACCAATTGTTGGTTTACGTCGTCGTCGTCGGCCTAGGCAAGCCACGGCTTGGGACCGTAGCGCATCTATCCGGTATAGGTTAACCTGGATGATGTAGCCATAAGCACTGCCGCTAGTTAAGTGCCAACCAGTGATTATCTCACTAGCCGTATTGAGTCCGTTAGGCGAAACTGCGACAGTACCAAAGGTGGAAAATATAACCTTTGGATTTCTATTATTTATTTGTAAAATGGACATGGTATTAGATTAAAATAAATATTTGAATATAAATAATTAACTGACAATTGTGATATATAATTAATTATGTTTACATACAATAAAATAATATAGTATACATAATTAGTATTAATGTGGTTCACAATTGAATTATAATGGGGTAACTAATTTAAAATGAATTTATACTATTCCGAAATTCAAGACGGTAAAATTAACATTTATCTTGAAACTAAAATAAGAGTATTCACTACAGATCCATCCCTTATTTCACTCGCTACTTACTTTCTCCGTTATGGTCACGGAACAATTCATTATATTAACAACGGTATTCAAGCCGTCAACAAGATTATCAGAACTACTCATCCATCAAAAGTCATCGACTGCTTAGAAATGTGGAACAAGCGCGACACACGAAGACCCGCAAACTACGATGTGTTGATGTGAAGAGGATGTGGATGTGTCCGGGATGTTGGTCGATGATGTATCCGATTTTTCCTCTGAACTGGATGGTGATTTTCTCCTCTCTGTCAATGATGAAGGTGTAGAGATTTTCTGGTTGTGTTTCTGTATTGCTATCCAATTTTTTGGTCTCTTTGGAAGAGGTTGTTGCCCGTCTTGACGATCCTGGTTTTGGGCTTGTATGTTTGGTGGATGTTCTTGAGGAGGAATCAGAATGTTTGCTAATTGAGGGTGCATTCAGTGAAGATGTTCGAGGAGATCGTCTCTTTCGATGTGGGATGGGGCTGGGAGTCGTACTTTGCTCTCTAGAAGAACCTCTGAAAAGTTGTCTTCGAACCGGAGGATTTATTCGAGTGGGAACCTTATGTAAATTGTCTTGATGTTTAAAAAAAAACTAAAAAATATAAGGTGGAGTTGGTGGTGTTACACGTTTCGGGCATGAGTCACATGGAGGCTTGCCAAGAATGGTTGTATGGTGGGAGAAGTTTTGAACAGGTTAAAGAAAACGCTTATAATAAATAAATAAATACATGGGCACTCTAATACATGAACATATGCATACATTTTTTGCCAGTAGCTCTGGCGTAACTTACGTGTAACTTAATGTAACTTCGCCCCGTAACGTTGCTGTAATTATTTTGTCAGTAAGATTCATGTAACTTTTGTATGTGGGACTTTCTCGTAACAAACTGTACTTCAAACAAACAATATTTTTAAAATAAAACAAACAAACAAAGCGGTAAAAATAAATAAAACCACTAATTAAAAAACAAAGGAAATTATACAAGTCATATGAGTACGAACAATCCTGAAGAATAGAATATATATATATATATATATATATATATATAATATATATAATTATATATCGTAACCTCGTAGCAGTCCCGTGCGTTGGTCTCTTTTCAGACTAAGGTCAAGCTGGTAGCCCTATCTCTAGGCCTGGCTTGGTGGAGGAGCGAGTTGCTCTCTTGCGATCTCCATCGCACATAGCTAGGCACACCCTGCTCATCTTGCACCGTCCTCAGCCAGACGTCTAGTCTTCTTCTGAAGAATTTTACGTTGACACCAGTAATGTTCTTAATCTCTTCGGAAGCTGGTTGAATAGTCTTGGCCCCCTCACAACCAAACTATTTTCTCTTAGACATGAGGGTGTCCTTCGTCTGGTCTTCAGTTTGGGAACACTACACATCCTACCTTTCCTATTTTCCACTGTTGTTTGGGTGATTACTGGGGTTCAGCTTGAGGTTAGGTAACAGTTTTTCCATTATTTTCCACGTGTAAATTATAGTGTATGGCTCTCTTCTTTCCAGTGAATATAGATTTAATTTAAGAAGACTTTCCAGTCGTTGAGTTTTGGCGGCTATCAATCTTGGCTGTGAAATTTCTTTGAATTTCTTCTAGTTTATTAATTTCTTCCTTTTTATATGGGGACGTCAAGACTGAGCAGTATTCAAGTTTTGGCATGAGCAATGTTTTCAGCAGGGAAATCAATACTTTGTTGCCCCTTCTTTTAAGGGTTCTCGGTACCTGTCCCGCGACTCTTTTTACTTTTTTTTATTGCTATCTGATTTTGTTTTTCAAATTTCGCATCATCGGTTATTATAACCCCTAAATCTATTGCTCTTTTGCTTCTCTGAATTTTCTGACGCTGTGGCATAATATGCTATCTGTTTTAGGTACTAATTTCTTCCATATCTCAAGGGCTGAAATTTCATATTGTCATCTGACCATTTGTATATTCTGTTCGTGTCACTCTGCAGGACCCACCTCTTCTGCATCATTGATTTTTCTGCTGATTTTTGTATCGTCTGCAAAGGATGTTACTATATTGTTGTTGGTTACTTCATTGTCTATGTCTGTTAGCATGGTAATGAATAGAAGTGGTGCCAATATTGTTCCTTGTGGTACTGAGCTGTGTATTTCCGGTTCTGTTGATGATATACTTGGATTTTTACGACCTGCTGACATTCTCTGAGGAAATTGTACTTGGAGCACTCAATATATTTGGGCCCGCCCTTTATTCTTAGCTAAATAAAAGGCGATGGGACTGAAATGTCTTTTGGGTTGTAAGTTTGAACTTTCTGCGCTTCACATAACCGGATTTTTCCAGTTTGAACCTCCCCTCCTTGTATAAAACCGATGGTTAACGCATTTTCGAAAATGGCGTCTGACAGTGATGTGCGTCGTAAACAGAGAGCTGTTATCGAGTTCTTAACCGCAGAGAAGGAAACAGTTGGAAATATTCACAAATGTCTACAAAACGTTTACGGAGATGCTGTTGTTAATCGGAGCACATTTGGACGCTGGTCTAAACGTGTGAGATCGTCGAAGAGAGGGAGAGCCAGCCTCGATGATGAGCCACGCAGCGGTCGACCGGCATCGGCTGTGACATCTCACACTGTGCAACGTGCTAACAGCATCATTCGATCAAATCGGCGCGTCACATACAAGGAGCTATCACTGGAGCTAGGAATTAGTGAAGAAAGTGTGAATACGATAATTCAGCAACTGGGATACTCAAAAGTGTGTTCACGGTTTGTTCCTCGTTAACTGACTGAAGATCACAAAGCCCAAAGAAAAGAAATTGCTTCCGAGTCGTTGGTTCGATACGAGACAGAAGGGGATGATTTCCTTTCACGAATTGTGACTGGGGATGAGACTTGGGTACACCACTTTGAACCTGAAACAAAACGCCAATCCATGGAGTGGCATCACGTAGACTCCCCACGCAAAGAAAAAGTTCAAAATGGCTCCCTCTGCAGGAAAGGTTATGGCCACCATCTTCTGGGACATGAAAGGGGTGATTCTGGTGAACATTATGAAGAAAGGACAAACAATCAACTCAGAGGCATATATTGCTACCCTACAGAGACTCCAGAGACGTATAAAGCGAGTTCGACCGGAGAGAAAACTGGAAGACGTCCTTCTTTTGCACGATAACGCAAGACCACACAACAGTTTGCAAACAAGAGAGGCCATCACAAAAATGCGCTTGACTGTGTTACCCCACCCTCCATACAGCCCGGATCTGGCACCTTCAGACTTCCATTTGTTTGGGCCAATGAAGGATGCTATTCTGGAAGAAAGTTTTAGAGTGACGATGAAGTTGGTGAGGAGGTTAAGAGGTGGCTCCAGTGGAACCCAGCGGACTTTTACCAACAAGGAATAAAGGCCCTTGTTTCGAGGTGGAGGAAAGCCGTAGAAAAGGATGGAGATTATGTGGAAAAATAAAAACTTGCTAAAAAGGTATGTAACTACTTGTGTACAAAATTTCTGGAACTTACAAGGAAACTTGGAAAGAAAAAAAAAAGTTGGGCAAAATATACTGAGTGGCCCTCGTAGATCCATTTTCCCACTATGCCTGTTATTCCCATGTTTCATTTTATGCGCTATTATATGATCACATTTGTCGAACGCTTTAGCAAAATCCGGGTATATTACATCGTAGTTTTTATTGCTTTCAAGTGGGTCAATGATATTGTTATAGTGCTCTATTAAGTATTAGTTGTGATACGTACGAGCTTCCTGATCAAAATCTGTGCTGGTTTGCAATGACTTTTTCCAGTGTCTCCGAGAACTCCATACAAAAAATTTTATCTCTAATTATTCTTTCAAATATTTTGGTCATATGGGACGTAAGTGACAATGGTCTATAGTTCTTTGCTTGATCTATCGCCTCCTTTGTATAGATGGACAATGTTTGCTCCTTCCAGGATGCTCGGTATTTCCACCGTGTCCAGGGATCTTCTCCATATCCAGTACAGAGGGTGTAGCTATTTCAGTGTTTAATCAACAAGGCGGTCCATTTGTCCGGACCTGCAGCTGAATATGATTTTATTTGTCCTATTGCTCCCGCTATATCTTCTGGAGTGGAAATAAAATCTGTTATACACGCTCCTTGTAATTTCTCTCAGAGAATGCATCTCTGTCAAATACACTGTCACTTTTTGGGGGCAGTGAAAACTGATTCGTACTGGGCCCTCAGTGTTTCAGGTATTTCTTTTATATCGTCGGTTAGTTCATTATTTCCTTTCTTTTATGGCCCCGATAGTGTCGCGCGTTCTTGTTTTCCTTTTCGCATACCTATAGAAGTATTTGGGGTTTTGTATTTTGTGTTACCCTATCGATACTCCCCAGTTTTCCTTATATTACTTCCCTGGCATTGTTATAGTCTTGGAGTTTAGTTTAAAAATCTCAGATTTGCTTCTTTCTTCAGTCTGAGTATTTTCTTTTAAGGCTGTCATCATATTAGTTGATATCTCGGTTATATTGTGGTCTGATATAATAGTTGGGGTTATTTTTATATCATCAATAAAATTGATGTTGTTTGTGAATACCAGATCCAGGCAGTTATTTTTCTGGTGTTATCTGTTATCTCTTGTGTTAACATAAATTCGTTTATTAGAGCCATCAACATTTTTGCTTGTTCCTGGTCTTCTCTTGTGTCCCCCCTTGTCCTTGTATATATATATATATATATCCCCCTTTCTGTATTTTATAAATGGGAAATTAAAATCTGTCGAGTATTATATTGGGAGATGGAGAGTTTAAGGATTCTAGTAGGTTTCTGATGTCAGCAATGTCTCTGATGTCAGAGAATTTTGCAATTGGAGTATTCGGAGGTCTGTAAATAACTATATGTACCACATTTAGTTTTTCCATTTTTACTGCTAAAAGTTCCACGAAGCTGTCTGATTTACTTGTTATCGTCTGTGCCACATGACTCTCATGTACAGTACCCTGCAATAGTCCCGCTCCACCCTCTCCGAGATGTGACAACAGCGCACTCTCTCTTAAACCCCAGTTCCCCACCCTCACTCCCTCCCTCTCCCCCTCTCCCTTTCAGGTGTTGTCATAGTAATACTTTTATTTTTTGAAAACCAGTAACAGAATAAATATATTGTTCACTAGTTTTGGTGGTAATGTTAGGACGACTCTGTATTTTATTCATGCATTATTCCTAAATTTAGGGAATAGAGTAGTTAGGTTATTTCACAAACGTGGGATACTTTAAAAACTTTGAATCATAGGATTTTGATGTGGCCATGTTAATAGTTAAAGTGTAAGATAAGTTGGAGCATCGACTTTTCCTCCAGGCAATAACATTTTTGTTTAAAGTCCATGCATCATCAACAAATGATTATCCAGAAAAAGGTCTATCTATAGAGAGATAATGATAACACAGTTCAATTTTTTATTACAAAAATAAACATGAATCAAGTAAATTTAGGGATTTTCTTAAGAAAATACGAAACATAGTGTTCAAAATATAAGGAACTGACAATTGTTCAAGTAAATAAATATATATTTACTACATCACAACCATAATATTATTATACACAATTACTCAATGCTTGGTCCATCCTCCATTATTATTAATGATTTCTCGTAGCCTATTTGTAACAGATGCCACGTGATTGTAGATGACTTGTGGGTTGCGCGGAAAAGTTCCCACTCTGCCATGGTGTGTTCCAGCAGGTGCCAAGATGTCCACTCCTGCCCAGGCTCCCAAGCGTTAACCACATTTGCCCACACATTTTCAATGAGGTTCAGGTCACACCCCTTGGTGGGCCAGTTCACCAGCTCGACATCCCGTTGTTCCTGAAACCACCGTCTCATGATCCTGGTATTATGAACAGGGCAGTTATTCTGTAATGTACGAGGGCAATTCAATAAGTATCCGCACTTTATATTTTCACAATTTTATTTCACATCTGATAGATTGTGAACACATCACTTCTCAACATAGTCTCCCTGTTTCTCAATACACTTATTCTGCGATCTACAAGCTTCCTAATCCATCACAAAAGAATGTTTTTGGCTGTGTGCGTAGCCAGTCATGCACCGCCTCCTTCAGGTCATCATCGCCTTGGAATCGCTGACCTCTCAAAGCGTCTTTTTGTGGTCCAAACAGATAAAAATCCGAAGGTGACAGGCCTGGACTGTAGGCTGGATGGTCGAGAACTTCAAATTTAAGTTCTTGAAGGCATTTTCTAGTCTGTGCAGCGGTATGAGGGCGCGCATTGTCGTGTAACAGAATAACACCTTCCGACAATCTCCCTCTCCGTTTTGTGCGAATTGCTTGCTTTAACTCATTCGGAAGCATGTCAGAATACGATGCACTTGTTACTGTAGTTCCACGCTACATGATGATTAACACTAAATGATGATTAACACTAAATTAACACTAAATGATTAAATTAACACTTAATTTTAAATTTTAAGCATTCAATTCTGGCTCATATGCATGTTTAATTTTAATCCATAATAAAATGCATATTTCAATTTCCATTTTTAGTTAACTCGGCAAATCATGATAACATTAGATCTGTCATTATGCTGTTTAAAAGAAAAATATGACTTCATCTTCAAATATCTTGCTTATCTGCTAGGATACTGTTACAGCCAAAATTTTTCTTTATCTTCAAATATTTTGCCAAAAAAAATCAGCCTCTTGAGAATAAAAAACAAAACAGGTCAACATTAAATAATAATGATGTCACTAAATAATGATGTCATGGATAATGTTCAAGGATAGGGCCTCGTGTATCCCAAAACAGTGTTAGCATAACTTTACCTGCTGACGGCTGCGCATGAACTTCCTTGCAACGGGAGATATTGGATGCTTCCATGCATGCTCTGTTGTTTGCTTTCTGGTTCATAGTGATGGATCCAGGTTTCATCTCCGTGATAATGCGCTCCAAAAAGTTTCACCCTCATTATGATACCGCGCCAAAAGACGAGAGCGGACGTCCATACGATTACGCTTGTGCTCTTCTGTTAACTGTTTGGGATCCCAGCTTGCACAAACCTTGTGAAAGCCAAGAATGTCATGAACTATCGAATAGGCTGACCCTTGACTGATGTCTAATGAAGATGCAATTTCTTTTATTGTTAATCTTCTGTCATCGAAAATCATGGCTCTGGCTTCTTCCTGCTTGTCACCACTGGTTGATGTTGACGGTCGTCCTTAACGCTGAGCATCTGTCACACATGTCCGACCTTCCTTGAACATTTGAATCCACTCGTACACAGTTCGCCATGGTAACGCATTATTCTCATACTGAGCACATAAACTCGTGTGAATTTCAGCTCATTTCACACCTTCTGCCCACAAAAAACGAACCATGGATCTTTGTTCTTCCAGAGTCCAAATTGAAAGCGGCGCAGCCATGCTCACTACTCGCACGATATGTGACAGCTACGAGTAGCCTAAATAAGTCTATACTGTTGCTAGCCTAAATAAGCCTATAGATCTCAGTTTGGCTCGTTATTACGAGTATATATTATATATATTATATTATCACTAAAATAAAAAGTGCGGATACTTATTGAAGTACCCTCGTATATGTTAACTCTCTGTCTATGGCCTTAGGTGGTTCGAGATTGACGGGGGTTCTGGTTAGGTGGCAGCAATGGATTTTCTCATGCTGGGGTAGCATCATTATTATTTAATGACATCATTATTTAGTGACATCATTATTATTTAATGTTGACCTGTTTTGTTTTTTATTCTCGATAGGCTGATTTTTTTTGGCAAAATATTTGAAGATAAAGATAAATTTTGGCTGTAACAGCATCCTAGCAGATAAGCAAGATATTTGAAGATGAAGTCATATTTTTCTTTTAAACAGCATAATGACAGATCTAATGTTATCATGATTTGCCGAGTTAACTAAAAATGGAAATTGAAATATGCATTTTATTATGGATTAAAATTAAACATGCATATGAGCCAGAATTGAATGCTTAAAACTTAAAATTAAGTGTTAATTTAGAGTTGTGGAAAGTTATAACTTCATCTTTTACAACAAAGAGAGAATGTATAAAAAAGTGGACTTTATATGCAAAAATGAATGTTAGAATTATTCATGTTCACATATATATTATTTAATATATTTCGTCGCTGGGTTCAAATCACAGTTTGAAATTAGATGCTATTCGAATCGTAATCTGACACGCCGAATTACAGTGTCCTTCGAATTTTAGGATCATTCGTGATGCAATACTTTTTGTCATATCGTGATTCGATATTAACACTTACAAATAAGTGTTGTATTCCTCTACATTATGATGATTAATTTCAGTATTGTGCGATTCCATGTAGATGGTTTGATCTCGTAATATCGTCGTTTTTGGTGGAGCGAAAGGAGAGGAGGAGAGCGAGAGGAAGAGTAAAGCATCCCACATTAGGACAACTATTTATAAAGTAAGTTATAATTAATCATACTTTAAATTAGTTTTTGAAGAGTAATTATTCATGCACCTCCTCATGTAAGCTGTGAAATGACCGAAACAAGAGAAGCGTGCATGCGCAGACAGAATATCTCTTACAAAGTACATCCGAAAATATTTTTTTTCAGAGTAAAGATATAATATAGATTCCTCGTTAATAAAAAGATCATACCATGTAATGAATACTGAAAAATACATCTCACACACTACTTTCAGCGCCTTCATTATTGTTTTTTTAATCTCAACGCTAGGAACGTAAACAGTAACACAAGCTTATAATTACATTTCATTGCAAAAAGAAAAGGTATGAAAACGTAATTGCAGTTACCCTATTTTAATTAAAATCCCAATTGTATAACATAATATATATTCTGCATATTATGAGAGACGAGTGGAAATTTATAGGCTATATTCATCTGGAAGAATCCATATAATTTTCATTGTTAATTAAAAACGTTCGGGCAAAGTTAAGCAACAAGAGGAAAACAACAACAAAAATTACGGAATTGTTACGAAACGAAATATTGGATAATGCTCTTACTTCCTTAACAACAAAAACTTACGGAACGAAATACAAGAGAGAGAGTCATACTTTTTTAAAGCTGGAACAGTCACGCTGATCTTGCATACTGCAGTGTTACAAAAACGTTAAGTTAAAATGTGTAACTGACGTGCAACTTGTATGTAAACATTTTTAGGAGTGCAGGACGGAGACCAGTCTGTTGTTTTAAAGGGAAGATTTATTTCCCGACTTAAAAACAGACCATACTCTTCCCTTTTTAGGGCATTCTGGGGAGAACCCACTTTGAATGGAGAGATGAATTTATGAGATGGAGCACAATTAAATTTGCATATTCTTTATAAATTCTGTTTGGAATTGTCTATCGCACATTTTTAATTTAAGCTTTTCTTCTGTCTGTTATTAAATCGTATGTTGTAGTAGGTGGCAGGTGTAAAGAATGTGTTTGGGGAGTTCGTAGGTACATATCGAAGGACCGTGATGTGGGAGGGATATTAGAAGCGTGTTTAGCTTCTATTTCAGTGAAACATTCGTTGAAAATGTTTAGAATATTTGTTAAATCTGTAATGGGCTCGTTATTCATTATTAGCTTTTCGGGTGTAGATAGGGTGTTTAGATTTGTGCTTGGAAAAACCGGGACAGGGGCGGATTTATGCCCTATAGCCTATAGGCTTATTTTGAAAACACCTTTTAACAGAGTAAATGAATACTAAATATAATAATCGACAGATGAGTCATTTTTTTTGTCCCGAAAACTTTTTTCTAAAGACCGGGACAGCTCTCTGAAAAGCGGGACATGTCCCGGAAAACCGGGACGTATGGACACCCTAGCCGTGTAGAGTGAAATTGACTGTGTAGGTCAAGGGTGGCGAACCTTTTCACAGTCGCGTGCCAAAAAAAAACGTAAACCATAAAAAAAATTCGCGTGCCCACCAAAGTTTATATATATTACACCAAATTATAAACATTAAGTCTATTATTTTATACTCATTATTGCAACGTTATTGCATTTTGCTTAGGCGTGCCAGGCAAATTTGATCGCGTGCCATAGGTTCGCCAGCACTGGTGTAGGTCATCAATGAAACAAGTTTGTAGAGTATAACTTTGTTTCAAAATTATTCAGCTGCAGCTAGCTGGATTTTGTGCTTCTGTATTTAATATTTGTGGACTTTGAGATCTTTAGTCTTTTTGATTGTGATACAGATTGGGAAATAATCCTTTATGCCAGCAAGAAGTATTCTCGTATCACCTGTTTTATGGATCTACTGTATATTTGTCCATGCATGGTCGATCAGAGATGATTTGGCCAAGTTAGTAAGGGAGCGTGGTCGGTCTGGTTAAGCGAGTCCTGTAGCCTTGCCTAATCATTGTGTTCCATAATAATACGCTGTTACAGTCTATTTTCATTAAATGTCGGCGTCCTAGCTCAGTGGGTAACACCGTTTCCCTGTAAGTGAAATTTCCTTATCAGCGAACTCCGATGATGGTAATAATAATACAGGAACTAGGGCAATGAACCGTATTAGTTGACTTGAGCTCTGTGCCAGTTTCTGGCCTCCTGAGTGATTTTTATTTCCATTAAATCTGTATTAAAATCCCCGTCGATGAAAGTGCGCGAGCTTTTTATATAAAGACTGGTATTTGACCAGAGTTTGCAAGGTATTTGTATAGTTATTTACTCTGCTATTAGGTGGTCTGTAACGCCATTACTTATTTTGTAACGGTAACACCGTTATTTTATTTATATTCTAACGAAATTGGTAACCCCATTACTTTTGATTCCATTTTCAGTCTTTATTCGTTACTGTTATATAAATAAGCCATTAATCCATTCCTTTAAGCATTTTATAATTTTTTATTCACGATTTATTTTAGTGTATTCTGTTCAATAATTTTCGTTTTTGTAATACTAAGGTCAAAAAAGCAATTTTATTTTACATTTTTAGTTTTTTACTTAAGATTGCTTGAGCGCTATTAATATTATTTCAAATGGTAAAATTGTTAAATTGTATTGCTTATTATTTAAGTATAAGTCTAAAATCAGGTAGGGCTATTGTTTCATTATATTATATATCTGACCTTAATTAAATATTTGCTCGATATTCAGAAATTCTTTTATAATTGCGATGTACTGTAGATATATCATATTCTTATATTGAGAAATACTATATATATTTTCTAGTTTATTATAAAAGTAACGGTAACGGTAACTGTAACGAATTACTTTTCCATAGAAGTAACTGTAGCGGTAATGATGTTATTTTCTATTGCAAGTAACGGTAACGACGTTACTTTAAAAAAAGGAATGCGCCCAACACTGTCTGTATGTTACTAATATGTTGGTAAAATTGTTAAATTGTATTGCTTATTATTTAAGTATAAGTCTAAAATCAGGTAGGGCTATTGTTTCATTATATTATATATCTGACCTTAATTAAATATTTGCTCGATATTCAGAAATTCTTTTATAATTGCGATGTACTGTAGATATATCATATTCTTATATTGAGAAATACTATATATATTTTCTAGTTTATTATAAAAGTAACGGTAACGGTAACTGTAACGAATTACTTTTCCATAGAAGTAACTGTAGCGGTAATGATGTTATTTTCTATTGCAAGTAACGGTAACGACGTTACTTTAAAAAAAGGAATGCGCCCAACACTGTCTGTATGTTACTAATATGTTGAATATGTTTCTGGGTAAAGTAAGATTTTACACACTTCAATGTAAGGTTTCCTGATATAAAGGGAGTCAATTTTTGTGCATTTGATTGTATTTTTCATGTTAATTTCGATTTCCCATCTTCTCTCTGTATGGAAAATGTTAAAGGGGAAGAGATTTTGCATGGTGTTGTATGAAATTTTTTCTTTTCTAATTAAGGTTAATGTGTTTTTGTGATCATCCTGGTGTTTTGACAAGGCTTCTTATATTGAAGTTTAAAATTGATAAAAGATCTCTGTCAGGCTTTGTGTTGAAGTCCTCGAGAGATAGGTAATGTAGATCTTTATCTTAAAACTTCATATTTATAGAATCGATCGGCCCATTAAGATGGGAACGTGTAACAGATTTGAGAAAATGTGATGGAGGGTGGGTATTTGAGACAATTAAATTATGAGGAAAGAAAAGGAAAAGAACTCACGCTTAATAGTGTAATATATAAAAGAGAGGAAGAATAGAAAGTAAAAAGAAACCGATTCTGAAAAACCTCTTTCGGTACAAAATTTGCACATCATAATGATAGGTTAAATTATCTACTGTAGACACTGTGTGCCACTGGGTGTTTTTTAAAACACCTGACACTTTAAAACGTTTGTATTTTTTTATTAGCTGAAATAAAAGCATGAAATTTTTACTGTACCTTCTCTACACAAGGAGAATTAATCCTCTAGTGCAAAACATGCTTTATGTGATGTCCTATCAGGTCACGATACTTAAGTAGTATGACCGCAAAATGTTCGGGTGCAAATCAATTGCACCTGGGGGTGGTACAAAAAAAAAGGAAGAGGGTATGCAAGCAAGGGGGAAGGGGTTTATACCCGAAGCAGCATGAAGGGGGAGTTGGATTTTACTCCCTCCAAGCCTAACCTAAGAGAGTGGAGGAGAGGAGAGAGAGCAGCTTTCGCCTGCAAATCCCAGGCGCATAATGTACGCTCTTGACCTCACAGTTAGCTTAGAAGTCTTAATCAGCCAGTTGGCTTAGAAGACGTAACCAGTCATTTGGCTTAGAAGGCCTAATCTGGCTTAGAAGGCGTAAATGGCTTGTTTAAAAAGGAGTGTATATGTATATATATATTTATATATTAACTTTTGTAGTGCCAGATTGCGCTATTTATTTAATTAGTGTATATATTAATGGAGATGTTCTTGACACCAGTAGCATGGTGTATACATATATATATTTATTGAAGCGCACATGCATCGTTTATATATTCCCATCAACCCAGTTAGCGCTTAATATCGTTTATATATATATATATATATATATATATATATATATATATATATATATATATATATACATACACACAAACACTGCGTTCGCACGTATTAAGCAGCTTACATTTTCTCCAATGTTTTCAAAAGTTTTCCCCCGACTTCAATGAAATTTGTAGCAAATAATCACTATATATAGCAGCAGTGATGGTATTCATTTCGATAAAATATTTTGATAATTAAAATAATTATCTCATTTTATTGAAAAATATGTAAAATATTGTGTTCCGAATTATTAAGCAAGTATTCTATTTACGGATCTAAATGGTGAAAATGGGTAAGAAAAAGGATTTAACATTAACTGAGAAAAGAAAAAATAGTCAAGTTACTCGCTGAAAATATAAAATCTATTGAAATTGCGAAGCAGTTTGGCAGAGCTTATCGAACTGTAAACAAGTTTGTAGCAGAGGGTACCAAACTGAGGCAGCGAAGTGATAAAGGAGCTATAAGAAAAGTGACAAGGCGGCAGATATCTGTAATCAAGCGCAATTGCAAAACATCCATTGTCCTCAAGTAAAGAGTCCCTCAAGGGTTGCTTTTCATTCATCGGTGAACAATACAGTATTAAAATCTGTTTTCATGTACTGACGCGCCCATTCAACACGCTGCTTCTTGTACCTGGGTGTTAATGGTGACTGAATCGTAGGTTTACACGTCTTGCCAATTGTTTGGAGGATTCCACATCGAGATGTTCTTGGTACATTACGTATGTATGCCAACCTGCTCAAAAACCTCTTTACTCGAGGACAATGGATGCTTTGCAATTTGCGCTTGATTACATATATCTGCCGCCTTGTCACTTATAGCTCCTTTATTACTTCGCTGCCTAAGTTTGGTACCCTCCGCTACAAACTTGTTTACAGTTCGATAAGCTCTGCCAAACTGCTTCGCAATTTCAATAGATTTTATATTTTCAGCGAGTAACTTGACTATTTTTCTTTTCTCAGTTAATGTTAAATCCTTTTTCTTACCCATTTTCACCATTTAGATCCGTAAATAGAATACTTGCTTAATAATTCGGAACACAGTATTTTACATATTTTTCGATAAAATGAGATAATTATTTTAATTATCAAAATATTTTATCGAAATAAGTTTTCACTAGGAAAACTTATTAATATCGTTTAACAAATTTATTTATTTATTCAACGAAGTTATTTATTTTGCAGTTTTTTTCTTTAACAAATTCAAAGTTGAATAGAGAAGAAATCATTAGAATGACACATTCCACACATTAGATATTTTGTATCATTTAATAAAAATCGAGATAAAGAACCCCTATAATTTTCACATTTGCATAAAAATAACATTTCACACTAATAATCAGTTTACAACCTGTAACGCATCTGTTACGTGAAAAATAACGGCTAATTTTCTGAACACTGGTTACACAAATTTCAAGTTCACAATCTATTCCAGCGATTCCTCATCAAAGATCGCTTTACATTCGAAACAAATATTCCTGTAGTTATACAGTTACTATCAGGGCAACATAAAAGGAACAAGAAACCGCTTATATAAAATACTGACCAGAGAGCACATACTATTTCACGAAATACAAAACAAATATGGGCAATAATCGCACCCTTTCACTTATAATTTCATTACACAATAATCAGTACATTAATTGCTGGACGTTGTTTAGATCACAATCCGCACAGTTGACAACGGACTTCTTCAATTTTCAATCGCAGCTCTCCTGCTCACTTCGCTAGAATGCAAGGGGTTGCAGCACCATGCAACAGGTCAGCACGCTTGAGGTTGGTTCCACTCTCTCTCCAATGGCGAATAAAAAAACAAGAGAGACGTCCAATTCTAAGAGGATCAGGGGATAGAGATATCTGAAAGTGGAACCACGCACCGGAATTGGACGAAATTTGCAATTCTAGAAGTCGACGAAGAAACTCGCCTCTCTCATCTCGACTTTTGTCGGAGAATGCTGCTCTTCCTATGTCCAGTTGAGGGATACTCTTACTGGCAATAATCAAACGATCACTTCGCCGTAGGCGGTTTCACAACGAACCTACTGTATGTCTGTATGGACAGTAAAGCCTTAGACACTCGTTCAAACCATCGTGGTTTGCCTACCGAATGCTAAAACACATATTTAGCGAAGCATCGAGCAGCGTGACCAGCTACTGCCCGAAAAATACCAGTAGACCATCTTCGACCGAAACTGTCCTGCGCCAAGTCCCTGCGCATTCGGTTTCTCTTCTCTCACTCTTCTCTTCTCTCTCATCGGTGATCGATCACCTAAATCGGGTCAACTAAACTCAATGGATGGCATTCGCATCCAACTTAGTTGCTTCCAAATCGAGCCTCTCGAAATTTTAAAAAAAAATTACCGAAGTTTATACTGCTACTAATTACTTTTTCACATTTAATTTACCAATTTTCTCGACACTTCACTTTGAAATAATAACTATAATTTACTCTACCCAACTTTATGGAAAACTATGACAAATCTCTCAAAATTTCGCAAAAATTTAATCACGCCGAGCTACCAATAAGATCACTTATGGCAGTTACATCGGAAAAGACAATAAAAAAATTCATCAAACGCAACGAAACAATACTGCACAGTAGAAATATAAAAGTGCCCCTACATAGTAACCGTTATTATAATTTAACAAATATTATCATTCAAACTACCTTCAGAGATTACATCGATACATTTAAATACAAAAGACAAAAATGAAACCCAGAAACTTCGTCATCAATTCCCGAAAATCATGAACCCTCTTACACTTCGGGGGGGAGGGGCATACATAGATTACCACAGCGCTATTGGCAAACTAAAAGGCTCCATCTCCGGTTAACACTGAAGCTAAAGTTTCAGTTGCACGAGTAAACCCAAATGAAGTTTAAAAAAATAACACAATTTTCCAAAACAGTCATTAAATAAAAAAAATTTAAATATTAATACCGAAAATTAATTTAATACATTAATTCCAACCCGCAACGCTAAATTTCAGAGGAAGAAAACTCGTAATTCACAAATTACATCTCAGAGACAACTCTCTCCTTCAACACAAAACCCAGTATGGTTTGTAAACCAAAAGAATTCCAGTAATTTATCGTTTCCAAGTGGAACTAAATACAAATTTTCATCGTTATTCTAAACAAGGATATATTATGAAACCTACTATGTAAACAAAAATTAAAACGAATCATTGCATAATGAAGTGTTCGCTTTGTTTGTAAACGAGCCTCTATAAAACTATTTCTAACCGAATGAGACTGCAGTACATCCGGACATAATTTTGTAATATTCTCTACGCCAACGCGCGAACGTAAAAAAGTGTTCATTTTTAATACCCCAAAATAAAATGTTAAACAAAAAAAACACTCCCTAACACAATAAAATCTAATTTCAGAATAAAAAAAAAGAAATTAAACAGCCTAACCATACAAAATATCACTCGGAATTGTCCTGAAAATTAAAGAAAGAAGAAAAATAGACAACAACAATCAGCCCACCTATAAAAATTTATGAATATATAAAAAAAATTAAAAAACAGAAATTAATTTATCAAAAGAATTTACGAAAACAATTCCTGTATTTCAATTAAACAAATTTTTATCTTTTTATAACAAATTTTGCTTACTTTGAAGTCTCACACAATTTATATACGGTAAGCATAATAAACTTAAACAGTCCGAATCGACCAAGTATAAATTAGTGTCTTTAACGATTATATTTCGACTTTAAACCTTAAAATTAACTTAAAATTATAAAGCGAACTAAAACTACAAAACGATATTTACATCCAGTCAAAGAATAATCTTAAAAACTACCTACTAACTTCTGAAAAATTTTGTTACTCACTTATTGAATCTCTTACAGTGCTCTTCTCGCTCTCTCTCTCTCTCTCTCTCTCTCTATATATATATATATATATATATATATATATATATAACCTAGAAATGCGTTACATATTTACGCTCAAACCTAACCTTACCGTATAAAAATGCATGTCACAATGTCATTACAACTAAAATAATTTAATTCATATAAGTGCAAAATTTATTTACTAATCATTATTATCATCATCATCACAATTATTACTAATTCCGAAAATGTAAATACAAAAAAAACTTTAAACACAAAATAGGCAGGCTGTAGACAGGAGTAATAAAAGTTGAAAGGAAAAAAAGAAATGAGTCATCGGAGGGCCAATACCAATTTTTTTTAATCTCTCTCTCCGACTGAACAAAACGAAATCGAAAAACGAACTGAGGACGAATCTACGCGAAGAAAAAAAACGACTCTCGAATTAAATTTCTGACTCAAACTGAGTCGCGACAGAGTCCGACTCATTGAAAATAAAAATTTGAGTTGAAACGGTTTGGAAGTCTAGACTCCAACGAGAAGAGAAAAAAAAATTTTGATCGCGAAAATTACGAAAATGCTCGCTATAAGAATTTTTTTTTTAAATCATCGAATTTTGAAGGAAAGGGAATCAGAATTTGCTGAATTTTATGAATACTATAAAACGGGCAGCGAAACAGAATATCTATTGATTTTCTTCGTACGGAGAACGTGGGAAAGTACACTTATTTTAATTTAATAGAGACTACTCGTGATTAATCCAAAGCACACACACACGCAAATTTTCAATTCCTATTCATAAGACATGAAAGAATGCAAAAGCCTATGTTAAGAATGGAGTGCGTGGGTTCGTATCATTAAATTGATAACAATTTAATAAGGTTAGCTGCCACCAAATAATGTAGTTTAAACTTTAAACCTTTCTTATTTACGTTTTTATCCTATTTTCTCTTTCTTTATTCAATTTCTCCTTATTTTTCATCAATCTCTCTACACTCGCTTCGCTGTACTATATAAAAATGGGTAGACGTGAGGTGGGCGTCATTATAATTTGAACCAGGCGAGGAGGACGGGGGATTAATTATACACTTCATTACACTTTACTGACCTTTATTTATGCCGAAACACTTTAGATAAACGGGGTAATGCGAGGGGAATTAACTTTAACACTTTAGTCGGAGAGAGGGACAAAAGAATATTCTAAATTTACAGAAACATCTTAACACAAACAAACACCTTATTAAGCCGAAGGCCGTCCTATGACTGTCCTTTTTTGGGCATTTCTCTCTCGTTCCGCTTGGGCCGATTCTTAGTGTTGCCAACTTGTATTTTATAACCAAACAATTATTTAACGTAATTACATTTATTTTAAACATTATTATCTTTATTAAACAAACATTACTAAATTCTTATAAACAAACATTTTAATTCTTAATTAGACATTACTACAATAATAGTGGAAAAGAATTCCAATACATAGGTAATATATATATATATATATATATATATATATATATATGCACATCAAAATAGACGTGCTTTATGTTCTACTGCGATTAATTAAAATATTAAACTCGCATGTGATCGCGTCTACAGTTACAATAAATACGATTTAACATTATTTCACCACTCAAAGTACACGAGTGCCTATACTCAATGTAAAGGGCCTTCAATTCGTTTAACACTATTTTTGTCCCCACTTTACAATTGGTTGGCAAATTATCACTCTTTAAACACTGATAGAATACACTCAAAAGCACACACAAAGAGGCATCGTTTGCCACAACATCATTATTAAATTCATGTTTATAAACACTCCTTTCCAAACGATGGTTTATTCTTTCCAATCCGAGCTCTTCAACTGTGAACTCTTCTTCACAACGCATATCGGCAGTTGAAATAAACTTCTAAGTCGTGCGGCAGCTGCTCGTTATATAAAGAAATAGCTCTTCAGGGTGAATAGTGTAGGCGAGCTCAGCCCTGTACCGCTCAAGTCTTTTGTACCAAAGTTCAAGATATTTCGAAGAGTTCATACCTTTTAAATACGCATCCAGTTCCAAGCCATTCTCGCCTTGTTCAGTCCTACACTCGGTAAACTCGTCGAGCAGAGCGGTGTATGCGTATTCAAGAACCGTGTCAAAATAAAGCATATCGGTAACACGTGCGTCTAATTTAGGCTTTAGCTTGCGAAAACAGACGATTTCAAACATTTTGTCGAGGGTGAAACGGTTTCGCGTGGGGACAAGGACGTTATTATCAGACGCATTCTTCCACATCAACCGTATATCAATGCATGGCTCGTCGCAAATTATACACAACGTACAAATAATGGCATATGAGGGTGCATCACTAATCTGTTCTCTTCTTGTGCCTACACTTGCAGGTATTTTATAACGATCCTCGCCCCACTTCTCAACTATCACGAAGATTCTATTCATCTCCTCAACGCTTAAATAAATAACATTCCGTTTACCAGAGTTTGTCTACAACACGTTTCCAGTACATAGTTAACAGCGCCGGTTTACGCCTGAACACACGCACTGACTTTGTCACGGACACATCGTATACGGCATTGAGGATACTGCTCATCAGAAGCTCCATCATTTTCTATTGTGAGCAGCGTATGTCCAGTCGGGTCAAGCTCTGAGGTGACAATGAGCAACCGGTGCGTAGTTTGGCTTAGCGGGAGGTATGGGGAGATGAGTCACATGGGCGCGTCATACCAAGTGTTAGTGATTCGTACACGGGCTTGCTCCAACATGAAAGAGTCATGTCAATACTTGTATCCTATTATGTCGGGCAATCAGAATTTTTCTGATACATGAAGTAATAACGGCTTTAATGTTTTATCGAAACCATACAGCTTCGTTCATGGGTATTCAACATTGTATTTTCTTGAACTACGCACATTTTATTAACACTCCGGCGCTCTATTTGAGAGAAACATGTCCATATCTGTCCTTTTTGCTTAGCAAGCGATACTCATCTTTAAACTCTATTAAAAACTCACACAGGCCTTTAGCGACAACCTCACTGCGAACCTCACCATAATATATATATGAACGTAATGATAAACATATTTTAAACTGTCCATGATAAGATTTATATTCTCAGATGCGGGAATGTGTACTCGGTGTGATGTAACATGACACAATACCGCTTGTCACACCATTCGTCAACAAGACTCACTACCCACACCCGTTGCTTCTCTTCTGCACGTGATGCTTCTTTCACTTCGCCGTGTATGTGCGCCTTTACACAGTTTAGTCCTATAACGTAGTCCATTACATCGTTTGAGCCAGGAAAGCCAGCAATGCTCTCGCCAGAATAACTGTAGAGTATTTGAACCTCCGGCTCCTCACGCTTCGGTCGGCTCAATATGGCCTTAAAAGCCTCAAAGAAGGGGGTACTAGGGATTCTTTGAGTGTTCACCACATCTGTAAACTTTATCGAATACCACTTCATGAATGTCGAACACGCAATATCAAAGGTAGCCATTACTTTTTCCGTCTACACAAGAATTCTTCAAAATACACGTCTGAGATCCAAGGCTTGTTGAGGTCAACTGAGCACGCGGGGCAGAGATATGCCCAGGTAGTAGCAGGAGTCACGTGACCTTTCATCGATCATACGTGGGCGGTGCTTAGCCTTTTCCTGTACACACGCGCACACACACACACACACACACACACGGAGAAAATGAAACGTTAATTGAAATATAATTTATTTTAAATAAATATACATATATATATATATATATATATATATATATATATATAATACACACACAGACACACACACACACACACATATATATATATACACATGTATACATGTGTGTGTGTGTTTGTGTACATACAGTATATATCAGGTTGCAACATAAATTCTGCTTCATTAGAAAACGGACGATAGGCTGAAAGATTTTCAACGACCAGGACGACCAAATGAGTTAGATGAAGAGTTGCTGAAAGTAACAGTGGAGGAAAACCCAACGATAACTGTAAGAGAACTTGGCCTGCAACTCGGCGTTAGCCATATGACCATTCATCGTCATTTGAAGCTGTTAGGAAAAGTAATGAAGGTTGGAAAATGGGTTCCGCATGATTTGTCACAAGCGAATCTTCAACATCGAATCGATATTTGCACATCACTGCATTCTTGGCAACTGCAGGCACCGTTTTTTAATCGGATCGTCACTGGGGATGAAAAATGGGTCCTCTATAACAATATTAAGCGTCGACATCAGTGGTTTTGCCGTGAAACAAAGCCTGAACCTCAGCCAAGGAATGCACCCCATCCAAAGAAAATTTTGCTATGCGTTTGATGGGATATGCAAGGAATTATTCATTTTGAGCTTTTGCCAGATAACCAAACAATCACAGCTGACGTCTACTGCCAACAACTCCAACGATTGAAGATGGCATTACAAGAAAAACGTCCTGCATTAATTAATCGCAGAGGTGTTCTATTCCACCAGGATAACGCGCGCCTTCACCCTGCTCGAATCACCACTGCCCAATTGGAGGCATTTGGTTGGGAAAAAATGCCTCATCCACCTTATTTTCCGGACATCACACCTTCATACTACTACTTATTCAGAAGTCTGTAACACCACCTAGATGGACAGAAGTTGCAATCTAGGGAAGCTATCGAAAACGAAGTGATCGCCTTTTTAACTCGAAACCAAGGGATTTCTTCGAACGTGGCATAAAAAAACTTTCCTACAGGTGGGAGTAGGTTATAGAAAAAGAAGGGAATTATATTGATTAATTTGTCATTGTCATTTGAGGGGTCCCGCGTCTAAGGTACCTAAGCGCCAAAATTAAAATTCGCCAGAAGTCGCTTCCAAAGTTCAACAATATTCTCGCAATAGTACCTCTGTTATTAATTGAGCTAGAACGTTCATTTTTGGCTAAATTAGAGTTCTAAGTATGCTAATGAAAATGTTGAGTTTTTGGAATAGATTTTCATATTTTATATTTATATATATATATATATATATATATATATATATATATATATATATATATTTTTTTTTTTTTCTTATTATGCCGAACTTTGGGTGCGATTTCTGACACAGAATGATTCCATTGATTTTTCATCACTATCACTAGCACGGTGAGACATTGCTGCACACGTTGATAATAGTTAGAAGCCGGGTGAATAGAATAAACCACGCAATATTCAACAATATGAGCACGAACACAGGTACTGGCGGGATGTTTGTGTCGTGTCCCTCTCGGCGCGTGAAGCGGGTGGCCAATCAGAAAGCAGAGCGGCGTGGCTGCCATGTTTTCATTGGCTCGCGCTCCTCCCGCTGTTCCCGTCACCCATTGACCGAGCGTCCCATCCCCACCCCCATCACCTCCCACCAGTTGAACAGGATATTGGGGCCTTAAGACGGGCATCACATCTGGGCGGCAGAGCCCAGCTGGCGATAGAGGTGAAAAAAGTAGTTCGCTTCATAAGGTTTTTAACCATACTTCTAGTGTCGTAAGGTCATTATAACCCAAACCACGCGATAGAGGAAGGGTGAAAATAGTGATATCCATCAAAAACACGTTTTCGCCTGTGGTGGCGCTTAGGTACCTTAAGACGCGCGACCCCTCATTTAATTTTTGTTGTGAATAAACTAAAAATTCGAGCAAATTTGTCCTTATAAGTCCTTTAATTTTTGTTCTGAATGAACTAAAAAATCGAGCAGAATATATGTGACAAACTTATATATATAACAAAATATTCAAGGGCTATGGTACACAAAGGGTACGATATCGTAGGTGTCAGGCACTTGGTAACGTTGCCTATATGTGTTACGACACACTTTCGTCCCCCTAAGCTCTTTCACGTTCCCCAGTTTCTGTGCCTGAAAATTGTGGGTCCCTACGGTCAATTTGGATGGTTGGTCACCCTCATCTTCTAAGCTCACTAGCTTCTTCAGCGAATCAAAGTTAACGATCCGCCGGTTCGCCTGGTGAAGCGTGATGCCTTTCGCCTTCACGAATATCTCATTTCCTCCCCCACCCTCACTCGTACCCAATAAGTTTTTAGACCTGTTGATACAAAAGAATCAGCGTATGCACTATCACCATACCCATCCCTGATCTCATCAGTCAATTCCCGGAGGAATTCTCCAATAGGCGGTATGTTTTCACCCTCCCTCTCTGTGAATATCACACTATCTGTGTCTGCGTACAGAACCCTCTGCCCAAGAGAATGCAGTATAACCAAAAGTTTGATGCGAGCGTATGCTCTTGTGAAGCTCGCTAGAGGTATGTTTGTAACACGTGATGTATCTGTAGCCAATTCGGTAGTGTTGTACCTTATTATGTACGTATTACCCACATTCACGATCTCCATGACCTCTTTATCGGGAGCGTTAACATCATCCCACATCTCGTTATAGCTTAGGGCTAGATGGACGTTCTCCTTGCCTGTATTCTGAGAAAATTTCCCCCAAAGACTATTTAGGCACAACTTTACACTAAAGCGCTTGCCTGGGTTCTTTACAATTTCGGATCGGTCAAGTTGTATCCCTTCACGATCACGGTAGCGCTGAATATACGCCGATTTTTCATTTTCGCTATCAACTCCTCGCGGATACCCTGATGCTTCTACCTTACCCTTCAAAAAAGTGTTTATATATGGCGTGAAAAGGTTGGGGAGCTTCTGAAATCTCCACACCTCATATATCTTCAATATTCTGTAGCCGTGGCGAACGGCTACAGGACAGTTCAGGACTTGTATATACACCTCTGATCTTCCGCTGGTTGGTTGTGTGATTACAAGTCTCGTTGTTCTCCTCTGCGCACTTCACGCACAGGGTAAACATGAGCTTGTGGTCTATAACGAAGGATAAGATCGGCATCCATAAGTCGCGAGGTAAGAGCACGTTTACGAAAGAAAGACCGAAATAGTTCTCGTTCAAATTTGCTGAGAACTCTTTGATGGTGGGCAGGACGAGACCCACCAGTTTTTTAGGTGCTCCTACGGGGTACGGATTGTTCTTCAACACGTATGAGTATAAAGAACAGAAGTCGTAGTAATGGAGTTTCACGCCCTCCGCAGGTGGAAAGGAAAGTATAGCTTGAAGGGATTTGTACGCCCACCGAACAAGCTATCGCCGCGTCTGAGAGGATCCAACAGCATTGAACGTTTGATGGTGTTTATTTCTTCGCGGTACTGTCCATCTGTTTCCATCCGTGCATCATATTCGTGCTCCCACAAGACGACCTTGTGAGTGAATTGGAAACCTTAAGCTGATCCCGGGTGCGGGTCCATGCAAGACTGTCGGCAGGAGATCTACCATGGATATCTCCTCCGATTCCACACTCAGGACGTGGGCATGCCCATGCCATCATTCACGCAATAACGCTCACACTTATCCGTTATATTTATGGAATTTCTTCATTAAAAGTGGTGTAGTAGTGGTCAAAATCTTTACGCTCATTATCACTCATGTTGGCATAGTTAAAGTAATGTTTGGGGGAGGTAGTCCTACGTAATTTAAAGTGTCGCTAGTGAGGAAAGTGTAAGGGAAATATCCTTTTGAAACTTCGGCGCTACGCCCATCACCTTGGGCAGCTTGGCTAATTTACAAGGTGTGAATAATAAAGTGTCTTTAAACTGAACATTACCTCTTATTTGCATCTGTATAAGTTTGTCTCCTCTTTTCAAGGGATCGTCTGTAAATATCTCCGATGACTCATGTTCAAGCAGTTCATTATATAGGAATTGTGTGTCAAATTTTGCTACGTTATGGGCAAGAATATACACAGTCATTTTTTTTAACTTGTCCGCTAACTTGGCAATATAGGACACAGAGTTTCACTGGGCTGTCGTGTGCGATCGTTTTAAAACGTTTGTTCATTTGCCACATTTGTGACACTTATCACACTTGACTTCCATGCACTCAGCGTAGATAGTCTGGCTTACAAGTAGATATGAGATAACCGCTTTGGTTTCAGCAATCGTATATGTTTCTATATCGTAGTACACAGTTATACAAGGTCTATCTTTAGGCTTAGCATCTTTCATATAGCACACATGCTTTATACCATCTGCCTTATATTTCTCATGGCATGTAGAACAGTGAATTTCATCACATTTATGCGTGAATTTCCCCCAATTATTCATCATATGAAACATACCACATTCACAGATTCTCATTTTTCTGCACGTGCCAATTGACTTATGGAGCTCAAAGCATTTATTATTGAAAAATGTGCGTCTACACACATTACAGTCCCTCTTCTCAGCTTCAACTACACGACTTTGACATTTGGAGCTTTTACACTGCTCACATACCATGTGGAAATCCTTACAATGTTTCACTGTATCGTCCGCAAACTCGAGGCATCCCTTACACATATCATGATGCTTTCCATATTTTCAACTTTTATAATAACTCGCGTAAAGGTCCGTTATACTACGGATGGGGAAATACGTTGTTCATGACAGCCCTAAAATAAGTAGGGGTCTTGTACGGTCTCTCACACAGCTTTTAAAAACATAGTCTTACGACGATCATCTATTCCAAATACAACTATACGAACATTCATTCCCTGCTCTACACTTCTCAGCTCTTCAGGACCCATATTACAGTCAAACTCAAGCTTGCAATCTGAAACCAGTTTACGAGCACGCTGCACAACCGTCGGTAGCCAAATTTTTCTGGCCTTCGTATTTAGCACAGTAAACATGTGAGGTAAGACTACTGCTATAAAGCCGCAACCACGCTCGGTGTTTATATGCCGTCTGTAAATAGCCTGAGAATTGAGGTTAAGAGTATAAGGTGTGGCCGTATATCCCGCAACACGGAATACCAGGTCAATATCTATCGTGAAGTTGTCCATGTTGAAGGTTGTACTACTTTGAGAGGCTTGCATTATACGGCTCATAATACATTCTATATCTACAGCAGCCAAGCGTCTGTATGGCATTACTACCCAAAAATCATCTACATCCCCGTCATCTCACCCGAACCGATGATTCAACTCCACTTCTCCACCTGCCTTACAAAGCTTCCCTCTCAACAGTCACTCCATGATTCTCGCAGGACGGTTACAGTGCACCAGACCTCTGATCTTTCTACTACCTCTGATTGGGGCAGACAAAACCTTGTGGCTTTCAATGCCTCAAAAACTCGGTTCCTTCATCTGTCTACTCGTTACAATCTTTCAAAAAATTATCCTCTTACCTTCAACAATAGACAACTCAATCCTTCTTCTTCTATTAACATTATTTGCGTTTTCTTTTCTCGTGATCTTTCTTGGAAAGATCACATATATTCTCCTTCCTAAACAGCTTCCAAGAGGTTAGCTGTGCTGTACCGGCTCCGCGGTTTCTTCACTCCCACTCAGTTGCTGTCTCTGTACAGGGGTCTTATCCGCCCCGAATGAATTACGCTTCTTATGTGTTGGGTAGGTCAACCAGGGTTGTTAACTGTTACTTTCAAACTATTACTACAGTATTACCGTGAACTTGTTGGCAACTATTACTATTACTTTCAGTTTTTCGAAAACTATTACTATTAATAATACTTCTTATAACTTCTATTACTATTATTCTCAGATATAAATATAAGATAATTTAAATTATTAATAGTTCTATTACTTTCTCTTTTATTAACAGTGCTATTACTTTCCCTTTTATAGAAGTCTTCATGGTAAATCTATTGTTCAAAGTGAAAAATAAAACAAACTAGAGTATTTAGTTCTAAATATATTTTCACCAAAACTTACACCAAGACAAAACAGCTTCTTCACTAAGAAATAAAATGCTGGTTCACATTAATGAATGTCAGCTCTTCAAACGTTCTGTCCTTCATTATACTCCTATTTGGCCGGAAGATATTCCACACATACTGAATAGTCTCTCAACAGGAGCTGAAGAAGCTGGGACTGACATGTACCGTTGTGCAAATTTGGACAGTGGGGGATAGTCATTCTCATGCTTTAACCAATACCTCAGTGAATCAGCATCCTCACGTATGATAGGTTCGGTTAAGTACTTAGCAACTTCATACTTGGGAGTGGTGGTCAGTGCAGACACTGGAACACTGGGAGCTGGGATGATGCAAGTCAGAAGGCTCATTCTTTTGACAGGTGGTTCTGCTGCCTCAGGTTCAAGTTGATGTTGTGGCTGAAGGGGTGCTGTGAACACAGCACAAGACAGCTGTGAAATGTTCTCACTTGGTCTTCTTTGCTTCGTCATCGCACCACTCGAGCTTAAACCTGGGATCTAGTATTGTTGAAGTAAGAAATATTTCACTCCTGTCATAACGTGACATGCGAGTTACCAAGGATGACTGGAGAGGCTGGGTGAACTTGCTGTTGTAGGTGACTGTCCGGATCAGCTCAAGTGTGCTCTTTAGACCTCTGTAACGGAATAGCGATACTGGAAGACACATTTCCCTGCCTTTGAATAATCTTGGTCGCTTCTTCGAGTGGGGCAAGCATCTCACACATCTCCTCGAGCAGCTAACGTTCGTAAAGCCTCATCTGGCAGTCTAGTTCCTTGAGCTTCGCTTCACTTACTGCTAGGAAGGATCGAATACTGATAAGTTGCGAGTTCCAGCATGTTACTACTGCTGCCTGGACTCTGCGTTCACCCTCCAAAATGTTACTGGCATGTGTTGATCTCCGGATGAAAGTTGCTGTCTTTGCAACTTTTGCCAAAACACGGTTTGGTTGGCCAGCCTCCTTGAAGCCGTCCTTAAGAGTAAGTTGAAGTGTATGGGCAAAGCAACTTTCATGCTGTAAAGTAAGGGAAATGGTATCAACTTTTCTGCTGCAGGTTTATCCCTTTACTGCCCAAATTTATTAGGTCTTTAAAAAAAAACAAGAACTAGGCAAGCATTGCTCATATGGTCATTATAAAACAATATATCAACATTTTTTAAAATTTAAATACCCTGGGGTATTTAAATTAGAAGGGGACAAAATTGTCCCTTTGGGCACACAAAAGATTTTATGTCCACTAGGAGAAAAATACACGAATGCAAAATAAAATTTAATTCCATCAAACTACACTACTATATTTATGAATTTTTAGTTACATTTTATTTAGAAGCATTTATTTACCAACTAACAACTTGAAAACATTAAAATGAAACGTTTTTCATAATTATACGGTAAAACTCGGTCTTTTCTCATTAGCTTTGATGAAAAGTTAGAAAACAATTTCGTTTTGCATCGATGCAGAGATGAACATTACATTTCATGCAAAACGTACCTATTTTCCCTTTACATCCAGGGAGTTTGCATGTACCTCGGCTAGCACTTACAGCGGGAAAATGGCCTACAGCATCTTTTCTTGTGTCATCATCAGGTATAGGCTTTGTTGCATTGCCACGCTTCTTCTTTTTTTCAAACTCTGATTTCATGCTACTACTTGAAGGCCTACCGCGCTTTCTAACAACATCCTTCCCACTCATCATGAGAGATTTAGCTAATCTCATTTTAAATTCACATAGTGAATTTTGCTTTCTCACACCTATTTCTAACAAATCACCTGCACGCCTATACAATAGCCAACTATTTACTACTACCATAACTAGAAGGTGGAATATGAGTCTGTGGTAGTACTTTTTGGAACGAAATGACATCCTGTAATAGGATAAAAGCTGATCTTGAAGGTCAACACCCCCCCATGTGCTCATTGTACACCTTAACAATGTTGGGAATTGGGACCACGACTAGTTCTTTTCTTTTTCTATCATACCTTTGGCATTTTCCTACAGGTTGCGATGTAACAAAAGTAGAAGTCAGACATACTAACCTACTGTCAAGCCATTTTACAGCAGTAACTGTTATATCACCATCATATTTAGTTTCCCATTCATCATAGCTCCCTCTACCCTTTGCTTCTAGTTGTTTGTCCGTTTTGAAGGTTAGGCATGGTAGTCTTCTGGACTGCACCGTCCCACAACACCAAATTCCCCTCGTTGCTAGATGTTGCATGAGATTCAAAGAATTAAACCAGTTATCGAAGTACAACTTATGATTTTTCAGAGGAGGTATTATTTCTGATAAATGAAGTACTGCATTGGCACTTGCACCAAGATCAGGAACATCGGGGTTGTTTACAGGCTCGATTTTATTAGAATAGGGGAAAAAATCGTAGACCATTCCTTTATGATCAGCTAAAACAAATATTTTATATCCCCATTTGTGGGGCTTCTTTGGAATATATTGTTTCATGCTTGATGTACCTTTGAATGGAACCATTTGCTCGTCTATGCACAAGTGTTCAGTCATAGGGATCTTTCTAAATTCAGCCCTGAGATGATCTACTAACGGCCTAACTTTTGAAATTTTGTCATTTTTATCTATATTAGCATTGTCTACCAAGTGCAAATTACATTTAATTTCCTCCCACCTGTTTCTGCTGATAATACTGGCTACTGCATCACTGAAAGTGTCTGAACTCCAGTGAAGACGTGTGTTGGAGATTTTGCTAATTGACATATACAAACAGCATCCTAACCATTGCTCAAATTCACTACGAGTAAGAGCAAGAGGTTTATTAGCATCTTTCTGAACAGCATATAAATTAGACTGCTCAACTATTTTATCAACCACTTCATCTGAAATGAATCTTCTAAAATACTGAACGGGCAACAACAACAAGAATCGCTGTTGTCAGCATTTTGCTCCCATAAGATTCGCCTTGATTTCTTACGTTGAGGACGAGCAATTTCTATAACTTCTGCATCATTCACCTGCATTACAATAGGGGCTTCTACATCTTCCGTCTCTCCTTCAGTACTTTCTCCATTTTCTGTTTGATCTGAAACAGAGATTAGGTCAGATTTTATATATTTTTGTAATAGGCCAATATATATGGCAACTAATGCATTGAGAAAATGAAGCAGCAAATGTTGTTGAATAGCTTCGATATTGCCAACAGCTGCAGAACTATTAGTATATATCTTTTCAATAACAGTCGAGAAGTTGAGCTACATAAATGCCAATTATATTTACTTACTAAGTATATCGTTCATAGATGGCATGAAATCAGGATCAATTTCATTGTTCACATATTCATCTATGTCTTCAGTTTCACTAGAGCATAAAGTAACTCCTACAGTACAACTTGGTCTTGACCTTTCTTTTCCATAGAATACTGGCACAGGCAATGATCGAGAGGTACCTAGAAAAGACATACAAATATATATTACTCGAAGTACAAATAAAATTACCATGTATATATGTAATCGATATTGATTTTATTTATGCATCATAAGCTGTAGTCTTACTGTAAATTAATTGCTCGTTATAATCCATATAAAACACAAGAAATAGGAAACATATAGGAAGAACACCTCCACCACTGGTTTGTTTACATCAAGGAGGCTGGCTGGTACAGCGATGACTCGCATGCCCAATAGGACAATTTTGTCCTCCATCAATTATACGCCGTAATACTAAATATTATAGTAATACGTATATGCAGCTATTGCAAAGTTATTTATGTAATATATATTTATCTAAATTACATTATACAAATATAACTCTTACCTGGTTTAGCCTCCATTGTCATCGAAAGTGATGGTTGATGACTTGCTACGACATACATTCACCTTCTCTGAAAGCTGAGTGCATACTGAGAGACTATCGCAGATATCTGTTAATAATATGCTATTCCGCGGTAGGCTGAAAGTGACTTTATTGTCCTAATGGGTGTCCGAGCACAAACATAGAGTATTTCTACAATTAGACCATTTTTTTGAAAGGGGACTAAAATGTTCTCATGGGCGGTAAAGGGTTATTAGCCGTAGGGTTAGAGTTGTAGCCTGTCTCATGATCTGACTCAGACTCACTCACTGTCACTGCTACTGTTGTTTTCATCAGGCACTGTTGCTGTAAATCCAGGGATGGAAAACATTTTGATCATGTCTGCAGCATTGTCCGTAATTACTGCACACACCTTCTCCCCTATACCATAGTTGGAAACAGTCCTCTCCTACTGCGGGAAATGTTTTCTGCCCTTGGCCCCTCTTTCCCGCATAATATATATATATATATATATATATATATATATATATATATATATATTATAATGTTATAATGTTTCTGACCAACAAAGACCCTAGGATCCACTCATGGCTGGTCTACCTAACTGTGTTCGTAATTGTATATTGTGTATGTCCTCCGTGGTGGCGGAGGGGACCTACAATTTTACGTGGGTTCCGAACCACAAGAACATAAGAAATTTATGTAAGAACTGCCTGTACATTGGCAACGACCAATTTTTACAAAACTAAATAATTATCAATTTAAAACTAATTAATTATCGATTTAAAACTAAAGATAGAATCTCTCGATCCAGAGGATCAAGTCATAATAGACTACTATCCACAAACATGTTACACTCTATATCTATTTATAATCGACATGCAAATAGGTACCGGGTGTACATAAAGTCAGGATCTATTTTTGTGAAGCACTTCGAAATTATATGGAATTCAATCATAAAATGATAAAGTGGTAACATTTATTAAATAATTAAGAGTAGGATTCGACGTGACGCCCATCAGTATCCCTGCACAGCTCAAATCGTTCCGCAGCATTTCTAAACACATTCTGGAGCATTTGCGGGGTTATGTTATCTGCAGCAGTTCGTATACGTGTACGTAAGTTTTCAAGACTCGTAATCTTCGTCTGATAGACGTGCGATTTGATAAAGCCCCATGCAAAGAAATCTAAAGGGGTTAAATCTGATGATCTCGCTGGCCAAGGTCTGTTGCTTCCGCGACCGATCCAGCGATTTGGAAAACGTCCATTTAGATAATCCTGAACAATTTTGGCATAGTGACAAGGAGCACCATCATGTTGATAGACGACGGTACTAACAATCCTATCCCCGTCGTCTATCAACATGATGGTGCTCCTTGTCACTATGCCAAAATTGTTCAGGATTATCTAAATGGACGTTTTCCAAATCGCTGGATCGGACGCGGAAGCAACAGACCTTGTGTCGCGAGATGACCAGATTTAACCCCTTTAGATTTCTTTGCATGGGGCTTTATCGAGTCGCACGTCTATCAGACGAAGATTACGAGTCTTGAAAACTTACGTACACGTATACGAACTGTGCATGGATACTTGACTCTGCTTTCAATATATAATGTCCAACTTTGCTTCGCACTCGTAACTCGATACAGTTTTGCCGACATGCTAACTCTGCGAGGCAGCCAAAAGATTAATGGCTACATGGTGTAATTAATGGCTACATCTTCTAAATATAGAAATCAAATGAAACACGGTTAAACAATGAACCATTCATAAGCAGGATTTGGCTTAGAACAAAGAACTCTGTGACGTCACTGTGCGTGCATGACGTCAGCATTTAATCTAACCAATCATAGAACACGACAACAAAAATTTCTGTCAGGTAATACTAACTGACAGAAATTGTTGCGTTGGGATAAAAATAGATTTTTTATTTTTTTTTTTTTTTATTGTTTTATACCATACAGCTTAACATAAAATACAATTCGATTAACATATGTAAATGCATACTCATTTTTTTGAGATCCGTCAGGTGTATATTTACCAACATAAATATGACCTAATGGTTTAGCTAAATCATTGGTTGATATCTTAATAAAAGTATTAGGGAATTGGGCAGTTACTTGTTTACCTAAATCACACACCTGCTTCAGTCTACGATACATTCTAAACTCCTTAAAAGGTGAGAACCATTTAGTTCTGGGATGATTCATTACTTGCTCTGCACTATGTGAGGAATCAATATTAGGTTCAAACAAAACACAATGGGGAACAATTACATATGGAGATGGAGATATCCCTACATTAGGTCCGTCTAACCTTTCCCTAACATCTTTCTTACGACAATCTTCATAATTAATAACATATCCAGACATATTCATTCCGGGAATACTATGAAAAGATACACCCGTTACTTGATAATAATTAAATTTTAAAATAGTTGATTTAGCATCCTTAGTTAAAAGATCCAAACTCAATGTATAATATCCATCTGCATTAACATCAAAAGTATTTTTAGACAAATAAACAAATTTCATTGAAGCTGTAAATATCTTCTCCTTTGACCGCCATTTAACTTTCCTTCGAGGAACGTACTTCCTTTTTCGAGGAACAAACTTCCTTCTTCGATACATCTTGAGCAGTAAATAATACACGTCACTCCAATACAATTCCAACGAAGAGAATGAAGTTTAAACAATTTGTGGATCTATTTATAGATTCTCATTACGTCATGTTATGACAAGAATCCTATCCCCTTAGAATCAACATGATGGTGCTCCTTGTCACTATGCCAAAATTGTTCAGGATTATCTAAATGGACGTTTTCCAAATCGCTGGATCGGACGCGGAAGCAACAAAAGACCTTGGCCAGCGAGATCACCAGATTTAACCCCTTTAGATTTCTTTGCATGGGGCTTTATCAAATCGCACGTCTATCAGACGAAGATTACGAGTCTTGAAAACTTACGTACACGTATACGAACTGCTGCAGATCATAACCCCGCAAATGCTCCAGAATGTGTTTAGAAATGCTGCGGAACGATTTGAGCTGTGCAGGGATACTTATGGGCGTCACGTCGAATCCTACTCTTAATTATTTAATAAATGTTACCACTTTATCATTTTATGATTGAATTCCATATAATTTCCAAGTGCTTCACAAAAATAGATCCTGACTTTATGTACACCCGGTATATCAGATCCAAAGAATCCAGTCAATTTCATTACGGTATCCATCAATACTAGTATATATATATAGTGTGTGTGTGTGTGTGTGTGTGTGTGTGTGTGTATAAATAGTCTAATAAGAAGTATGTAAAGAATAAAAATAAAATAAAATAAGTATAAGCATAAAATGAAAAAAGTAAAATTTATCTGTATAAATTTCATACAAGTTAGGCAGAATTTAAGAAAATCATGATAATGAGATACTAAAAACAATAAAGAATAACGATTACAGTAACATTGAAAGAATGAAAAGCGAGAATGCGTACATGTAAAGACAAAGTTAAACACATACTGGCATGTGCACATACGACTATGTGCGTAAGTTAATAACGGATACCAAACGTTTTTTGATAGACGCCTTCGTCATTAATCTCATATATATATATATATATATATATATATATATATATATATATCATACATTCAGTTTCAGAAAAAAAAAATTTCCCAGTTGTCAGACCCCATGTTGAATGTTGGGCTATATTTTATTTTTTAACGTTTAGAAATTTGTTTTTGGCCACTGGAAATAGAAAACTAAATTTTTGCAATTTTTGTTTTAACATTAAGGTAATTTCTGCACAGTATTTTTTCTCAAGTCGTAAAAATAACTTTCTCATACAGGAAAATTGGTAAATATTAAGTTTCGGGGACACCAGCTTTTGGACGCCTGAGTGGACGGTACTTGATAGCGGAGGAAATAGTTAACTAAGCTAGCGCGACCACCTAACCAAGTGTAACCTAACCTAGATGTAAGAGTCACCCTGATTGGCCCAAAGTATGAAATGGGTGGCTCACTAAAATCTGGTGTCCCCGAAACTTAATATTAGCCGAAAATTATTGTCCTTAAGTATTCAAATTAAAAAAAAAACTTAATTAACTACCAAGAAACTGTTTTTATCAGTGAATAAAATGAGATGTATTACCGTTTAATCGCAATATAATAAAATGTTCTAAAATAAATTGCTATAATTATTATTTCTCATGTTAAAATTATTGCATCATTTTTATATTTTTTATATTTTATTAATAAAGATATTTTTCCCAAACCTAGTTTTAAAATTCTGCCTATTGTGGTACATATACCACGAAAACTTGAATATTTCTTTTACCTAACAAGGAACAGTCTTTTTTTCCCGGACAACTGCCCCAGTGGGATAATTGCCCCCCCATTGCCAATGAATCTTATGTAAAGCTGAACAAGCTAACTTGTCAGTTTGGGGATTAGCATGATAATGCTAATTATCTTTGGGGATTGACGATTACATATTGACCAGTCTGAGTTCAGTGCTTGAACTGCTCACAGTGCATTTATAACTTTCCAGGCGTATCATCTTATCATGGAGTTCAGTTCATCCAAAGTGAACGTGGTAAAAGATGTAGCCATCATAAATGCGTCTAGTACGACTCATCGCCGCCGACTCATCGCCGCCGATTCATCGCCGCCAACTCATCGCCGCCAACTCATCGCCGCCAACTCATCGCCGCCAACTCAACTCCGAATGCACCGTTGCCAAATAATGTTTTGTATAATTTATTAATCTTTCTTTAGTGCGATGATAGGTACTGAAGGAAATTAAAAACACTTGCAAGAACCATTGAAAACATAACTAATTATATTTATATAATATTTTATTTATATAATATAACCTAACCTAACCCAACCTAACCTAACCTAACCCAACCTAACCTAACCCAACCTAACCAACCTAACCTTCACCAATTAACATTATAGATGCCTTATACAAAATACAGAAGAGACGAGATATGTATCTCGAACAACTTGTAGGAGGTCATGCTCTACCTTCAAAGTTAAAAAAATATCGTGATGCTGATGACCGTATATTAAAACTAGTTTTAAGCTTTGAGCAACGATCACCATTAGAATATTTACGTGGGATTGCCTACAATTACCACTAATTAAAATCTGAACCTTTTAATCTTTTTTTAATGTAGTAGAATAAAGAGTTTCTAACGATTTTTAATTTTTTAAAGCTCTAACCTTCAAAAATAAATTTAATTTATTTTTTGAAAAAATGGAGTTGAGTTGGCGGCGATGAGTTGGCTGGAGTTGAGTCGGCGGAGTTGAGTCGGCGGCGATGAGTTGGCGGCGATGAGTTGGCGGCGATGAGTTGGCGGTGATGGATCGTCCCATTCCGTCATAAATAACCTTCCTATGTGACGCAGAAAGAACTGGAAGTTGTCGGGGGTCAGTTGTCCAGGGGGCAATTGTCCGGTGAAGGCAGTTGTCGGGGGGGGGGGGAGGGCAGTTGTCGGGGGGGGGAGGGCAGTTGTCGGGGGGGGAGGGCAGTTGTCCAGGAGGAAATTGTCCGGGGGCAGTTGTCTTAGAACCAAATGAAGCATATGAAAGTTTCTATCAAGCTTCTTGTCTCTAACAACTGAGTTTAATTTAAGCACTCTCTTAAAGGAAACTACACTAAATCTCACTACCACATTTGCAAAACAAAAGGGAACAATGATCTTTCATAACTCCAATCAATATAATGACATCAAATACTGCTTGGTCGAGGCAACCAGTAACGAATTAATTAAACAGTGCTACTTTTCAAGGTGTTTCCACAATATAAAGAACTAAGAAAAGGTGTCTGTTTTGATACTTGCCTCTAGGCATAATCTAAATGTATGCCCGAGTTTAAAAGGAATTAGTTCGGTTGTTTGGGGTTTCAGAATTTAATTTCAAATCTCATAAAGAAAGCTTTCTGTATGTAAATTTAAGTAATACCATATTTGCATAATACTAGTTACGCTTTATTAAAGTTTTGTAACTTTAAAACGCCATTTATTTATTTATTTTTAATATTTAAATTTCACTTTTATAAACATGCAAATATTAAATTTAGGAGCGAAAAATAAATTCAGAAACGCTTTGAAACCCTTTTCGAATCCATTAACAAAATCTTTTAACATTTTAAAACCAAAATTGGTTCAGAGAAGCATATACATAAAATAAAACAAAACCATAAAACAAACTCGGTAAATTTATAAATTCGCTCAAACAGTATATACATATATAGATGGGATGCATTTCACGATAACATATGTGAAATACTGTACATAAATGATGCAACCCACAAGGAAAAATGAAAAGCTATTCCAAGGCCTTTCGTGTATTCAGCAGTACACCTCGTCAGAGAATTCCCTGACGAGGTGTACTGCTGAGTGCACGAAAGACATAGGAATCGCTTTTCATTTTTCCCTGTTGGTTTGCATCATTTATTACTTTCACATGTTTATTTTAGGAGGAGATTGTAGACACCAATCAACCAGAGAAGTACTCATGGGGGATCCTCATGTCCTCTGCCGGACAGAGGACATGAGACTGAAAAGGAGGACATGTCCTCCTTTTGCCGGACGTCTGGTAACCCTACCTTTAGCTGATCTTTTTCTGTCTCATCTACCCTGTGAGCAGTCCAGCATGCTCTCAAACACACACTTCTCCCTCTATTCTTCACTACACACACATGCATTTTACATACTACACAATCTTTTCAAAATTTATATAAAAAAAAAAAAAAATGGCATCGTGAGCCTCGGAGACCTTGATTTCGGCTCTTTTGTTCTTATTTAGGAAGGCATTTCTGCGGACAGTCACGCTTGGCCTCTCTTTCCTCTATCAAAAGAGAGGTATTATAATAGTGTAACTGTAAAGGAATTTGAGCATAAAAATATCCTTAGCCTACCCTACCATGTAAATTTTAAATATCTTTCGACCTTACTTGAAACAATTCGTATTAACGTAGTCTTTAAGACATAATACGGTTAAATCTTGCCTAATAAAGAATAGCCCAGATAATGTGGTTGGTTGTGTGTATTCGATCGGATGTACAGTAACTCAGTATATGTAGGTCAAACGGGAAAAACTTTAGATAGCAGGGTAAAACTACATTAAAAATATTGACGGTAATGTCTTGAGCTGTGCGGTTCGTAGTGTTTATTACCGAAGGCAGTGCCTGCTTTTGGGATTCTTCTAATATTTTGGTCATCTTTAAATGTGCACTCGATAATGAATGTTCTTTTATTTTTTCTTAGAGACCCCTCTTAAATTTCTTAAGATGTTCCACTTGCAGTAACTGAACAGTTTGTTCACTGGATAGATAAGTGTACATGTTTCTCTCTTTCTATACCAAGACAACCTATGTCTGAGCATGTTTTTGCAGCCCAAATTTGTTTTTAACATTTAACCATGGCTACTGTTCCATAAAATATTTAAATTGATTTTGGGACCAACAATCCGGCCAGTCTTGGACTTTGGATGGACTATTTCTTACGAGAGTTCTGCTGCACAATCCGGCCAGTCTGGGATTTTCATCATTCACATCTGATGTTTTGTGTTTTAATTTGAAAAATGACACCCCTGTCTCTTCATGTTGAATACGCATTCACGTTATAAATACTTAAAATTAAAGATCACTATATATACTCGAAACCTCAGGTTTAAATTTGAAAATATTAATTACGCAGAAAACAGCACGTATATTGGAATACCTAGCACCAGCGGCCAGCATGCGCATACTGGCAGCAGGGTTGCCAACCTGCCAGATGAAAATTGGCTATTTTCAAAAATTATTTCCAAAAATTATTTCCAAAATCCACATATTTGTTGGATGTGGATTTTGCAAATATTTGTAGCACAAAATTGCAATTTATTAAGTTTTTATGCAATCATTGCCCCAAAAAGTAGCAAATTGCTAGTCAAATGGTAGCATAAAATGCCACAAATAACAATTTGTCAATACAGCTTGCCGCTTGGCAGTCAAATTTGATTAAACTACAAGCGGTTCGTTGCCTTTCGAATTTTGTTAATTTTGTATTTTATTTCGAAGGACCACTTTGGGACTGATAATATTTTCGCCTCCCTCTGGTCTGGTTCGATCGCGTTAACCTACCGAAATAACAAATTGGGTGAGGTTGAATGAGAGAAGTTATATTAAAGTCTTTGAATGAGTAGCAGTACGTAATGTTAAAGAGTGTACCTAATAACTCAAGAATTAATTCACCAGCGATATTAAGTGCCCCCGATGTAGATAAGCCACTAACAACATAATTGGGCAAATTAATCATGAATTAGTTCCTAGCCAGAAACCGCTAAATGTGTTACTACTCATTAGTTTGTTAAACAAATATATGAATACTAATTACAGAGTAAGATTGAAAGCGGAGTTATCAGCTTTGTAAAGATGGGCTACAAGGCTTTCTCCAGGGGTGTTTATTGTAAGGTTCGGGGTTCTCCAGGGGTGTTTATTGTAGGGTTCGGAGTTCTTCAAGAGTGTTTATTGTAGGGTTCAGGGTTCATTCGCAATGTAAATGAGCTGTGGTAGCTGTATACGGTGACCCATCCATTGACCCGTTCGTGGGTGAGAACATATCCCCCATATCTTTAATGATTTTAAGCATAATCACAGTTTTACCACATCCTGTAGGGCCAGATATAATACATGTGGATGGGCTCGTGAACCTGAATTTTTCTACAGAATCCATTTCTAACACGTCACACTCGTAAGTGGAACGTTTACAAATTATAATAAAATTTTAAGTGATGCTCCTTATATTCTACAGTCTTGTTTTTCCTCTTTTTCCTCTTTTTCCTCAGAACCGTGAATGAGGATGAGGTACTACGCCAGCAACATGTCCCCATCATCGATATTACAGACGATTCCGATAAGAGTGCAGTTGTAGCTACAGGCTCCAACCCCGCTAGCGAAGCCTTAGCAACGCCAGCTGTAGCACCCCCACGCGAAAATTCGAGGAGAAAGCGGGGGCATGTTGAAGTTGTTGATGATTCGTCTTCCACGTCAGGTATAAAGCGTACCAGGAGTGCATCGGTTGTTAGACCCCCAGTAATGGATCTCCAGCCATCTACGTTTTACGACACAACCCCCACATTAATTCCTTCCACAAATAAAAATGTACCTCCTTATTCCTGTTCAATTCCGATCATACCCTCCACAGCAGCAGCTTCTCGTTCTGTGGAGAGTAGTATAACATTCGAGCTGGTGTGCACCCCCAACCCCCACCTCAACCCTAACTAGAAACCGGTAAGTAGTCAGGGTCGACCCACGAACCATTTATAGTAACAGTGCTGAATACGGACTACGGCCGTGACAGACGTGAAATCAGGACGAGGCTGTCCTTCGGGTTCGGGTCATCTGACAGGGATGAAGATGATTTTTGGGTAGTAATACCATACAACGCTTGGCTTCAACATGGACAACTTCACGACAGATATTGACTGGGTATTCCGTGTTGCGGGACATACGGCCACACCTTATACTCTTAACTTCAATTCTCAGGCTATTTACAGACTGCATATGAACACCAAGCGTGGTTGCGGCTTTATCTGGTTGCCTACGGTTGTGCAGCGTGTTCGTAAACTGGTTTCAGACTGCAAGCTTGAGTTTGACTGTAATATGGGCCCTGAAGAGTTGAGAAGGGTGGAGGAGGAAATAAATGTCATGATTTGTGTAAGGGATAGGCTGACCATACGTACCGTTTTGAACGGGACAGTACCGTTTTTTTAATATTTCCTGGCCGTCCCGTCGTTTTAATAAAAATGTCAATTTTGTCCCGGTTTATGTACTTACTTTTTCATGAATACAGAATATTACATAACCCCCGTCCCTTTTTTGCCATCCCAATGTCCCGTTTTTGTCTCAAGGAAATATGGTCAGCCTAGTAAGGGATGTCTCGAGTTTGCGGATGGTATAGTGAAACATTGTAAGGATTGCCACATGGTATGTGAGCAGTGTAAAAGCTCCAAATGTGAAAGTCGTGTAGTTGAAGCTGAGAATAGGGATTGTCATGTGTATAGACGCACATTTTTCAATAATAAATGCTTTGAGCTCCATAAGTCAATTGGCACTTGCAGGAAAATGAGAATCTATGAATGTGGTATGTTTCATATGATGGATAATTGGGGGAAATTCACGCATAAGTGTGATGAAATTCACTGTTCTAAATGCCATGAGAAATATAAGGCAGATGGTATAAAGCATGTCATATGAAAGATGCTAAGCCTAAAAATAGACCTTGTATAACTGTGTACTACGATATAGAAACATACAGATGCTGAAACCAAAGAGGTTATCCCACATCTACTTGTAAGCCAGGCGATTTGCGACGAGTGCATGGAAGACGAGTGTGATGAGTGTCACAAATGTGGTAAACGAACAAACGTTTTTAAAACGATCGCACACGACAGCCCCGTGAAACTCTTTGTGTCCTTTATTGTCAAGTGAACGGACAAGTTAAAAAAAATGACGGTATATACTCTTGCCCATAACGGCGCAAAATATGATACAATTCCTTTATAAAGAACTGCTTGAGCATGAGTCATCGGAGATATTTACAGGCGATCCCTTGAAAAGAGAAAACAAACTTATACAGATGCAAATAAGAGGTAATGTTCAGTTTAAAGACACTTTATTATTGACCAAGCTACCCAAGGTGATGGGTGTAGCCACCGAAGTTTCAAAAGGGTATTTCCCTTACACTTTCCTCACTAGCGACACTTTAAATTACGTAGGACTACCTCCCACTAAACATTACTTTAACTATGCTAACACGAGTGATAGTGAGCGTGAAGATTTTGACCGCTACTACAACAGTTTTAATGAAGATATTCTTTAAATTATAGTAGATGAATGTGAGCGTCATTGCGTGAATGATGTGCGCGTGCTTAGAGTATGTTTCCAGGCCTTTAGAAGGATGTACATAGACCGGTTCAACTGCGATCCGCTGCAAGTCGCAACCACGATCGCCTCATTGTGCTTTACGGAGTTGAAGAACAATTTCATGCCAGAAGACACACTAGCCGTCATTCACAGAAACACCCCACGCAATTATGGGCATAAGGCTATTTACTGGCTCATACACCTACAGCAACAGACCGTTGTATACATAAAACATGGCCGCAACACGGGGTAAGTGCCCATTAAGGTAAATGGTCGTGTTTTTTGGGTGTATGGTCTAAGCGAAGACCGTGTCACTGGTGAGAAGACTGCGCACTCCTTTAACGGTTGCTGGTGACATGGATGCCCACGTCCAAAGTGTGGAATCGTAGGAAATATCCATGGTAGATCTCCTGCCGATAGTTTTGCATGGACTCGCACCCGCGATCAGCTTATAGGGTCCCAATTCCTTCACAATGTCTTGTGGGAACACGAATATGATGCACGGATGGAAACAGATGGACAGTACCGCGAAGAAATAACACCATCAAACGTTCAATGGTGTTGAATCCTCTCAAATGCGGCGATAGCTTTAGTGGACGTACAAATCGCTTCAAGCTATACTTTTCACCTGCGGAGGGCGTGAAACTCCATTACTACGACTTCTGTTATTTATACCCCTGCGTGATGAAGAACAATCCGTACCCCGTAGGAGCACCTGAAAAACTGGTGGAACCCGACCTACCCACCATCGAAGAGTTCTCATCTAATTTGAACGAGAACTATTTCGGCCTTTCTTCAGTAGATGTGGTCCCCCCCTCGCGACTTATGGATGCCCATCTTACCCGTCGTTAGAGTTGTGCCTAAATAGCCTTTGTGGAAAATTTTCTCAGAATACAGGCAAGGGGAACGTCCATCTAGCCGAAAGTTATAACGAGGTGTAGGATTATGCCAACGCTCCCAATAAAGAGGTCATGGAGATCGTGGATGTGGGTAATACGTACGTAATAAAGTACAACAGGAACGAATTGGCTACAGATATATCACGTGTTACAAATATACCTGTAGCCAGCTTCACCACAGCGTATGCTCGCATCAAAGTTTGTGGTCGTCTACATTCTCTCGGGCAGAGAGTTCTGTACGCAGACACAGATAGTGTGATATTCACGGAGAGGGAAGATGATTACATGCCACCTATTGGGGAATTCCTGGGAGAGCTGACTGATGAGATCAAGGATGAGTGTGGAGATAATGCCTACTCTGATTCTTTTGTTTCAACAGGTCCAAACACTTATGGGGTGCGGGTGAGAGTAGGGGAGGAAGGGAGATATATTGTGAAAGCTGACGGCATCACACAAAACCAGGCGAACCGGCGGATTGTTAACTTTGATTCGTTGAAGGAGCTAGTGAGTTTAGAAGATGAGGGTAACCAGCCACCCTAATTGACTGTAGGGACCCACAATTTTCAAGCACAGAAACTGTGGGGCGTGAAGGAACTTAGGGGAATGAAAGTGTGTCGTAACACATATAGGAAACGCTACCAAGTACCAGGCACCTAGGATACCGTACCCTTTGGGTACCATGACCCTTGAATGTTGTTTTATATATGTATATATATAGTATATACACACACACATATATATATATATATATATATATATATATATATATATATATATATATATATATATATATGTTAACCCATCCGTCTATGGCCTTGGTCGATTCGAAGTTGACAGGGGTTCTGGTTAGGTGGCAGCAACGGATTTATTATTCTGGAATAGCTGGTACTGTATAGGGAATGGCAGTAGTCTCTCTTATACTACTCTTCGATTTCTCCACATGGCTCCCCTCCCAGAGTTGGAACTAGGGGGTTAGTTTGAATATCCTGTCAAACAAAAGCAGTTGGATGTAGTATTATATATAGAGAAAGAATAGTTAAAGTAGTAGTTAGATGTAATGTTCCATAAGGACAAAATAAATAGTTAAATAAAATACATCTACTTCGTACTTAATCCACTATATTTATTAGTTAAATTTTACACTAAAAGCGATACTTATGCACTAATGAACACTTATAATTGAGGGTCACTTGTGTGTCCTTGAACATTTGGAGTTTGATTTCTCTAGGTCCACTTTTTACACTGGTCGAAGTTCACCGTGTGCCTACACTTTTAAATCAAATGCGATTTTTATCAACTTTATGAGGACAAAATTTGAGAGAAATGAATTTCAATGAACTATTGGAAAAGTACTTAAGTGAAATTGATGCGATTTCTGCAAGGTTTAGAAAGGATATGGGTCGTTTGAGAACTTTTTTAGAACTTTGGAATTGACTAAACTCTAAAGCGTGGAAGGTATAAAATTTCAAGGTATTGTGCAGTGAAAGGTAGGGCATGATTGCACGGGTATCGCCTAACATTTATATAGAATACGTGTGGTGGTAGCTCTGGAACTGGAAGTACGGTTGAAGAAACAATTTTTAATTGGGATAAACCGACGTTATGATTACTGTTCTTCGTTTTGTGTATTCAGTCCTTTTGGAGCTACGCGAGTAACCTTAGTGATGGAAGTTCCGCTTCTGAAATGAAAATGGCAGATGGCTCCAAAAAGTTGTGACCAATCGAATATTCAAGGACAGGCAGGGCTCTGAACGAGTGGGGCTGATCTTGGAGATAGCCTTAAAGGGCGGTGGACTATCGGGCTGCCAGTATAATAGGGAGAAAGAAGGGTAAGAAAGGACTTGTAACACAGATTAAGATGACAAGAACGAAGAAAGCCAATGAATTCTGAACATAAGTATTTCCAAAAGCTGTTTATGGTGGTAGAAAGAAACATTTAGAGGGGGAGAAGGAAGGTTATGGGCAATGCCGAGGTTCTCGACCCGTGGTTTGACTGAGGAAGGGCCAACAAGGAGACAGGAGGAAAAATTAGTATTCTGTTTCATCGGACGGGAAACAGGAGGAAGATAAGTCTTCTGTTTAGTAAGAGAAAGAGAAGACTTTCTGCAGGTGTCTGAAATGGTAATGCAATATTTCGATTTCCAAACCTTCTGATTAGAAAGAACAGAATCGAATGAACCTTGTCCCGTAGAGCGATGCAAAGATGCATCACTCCCCTTGGTGGGAAGAGAAGAGTGGCAATTTTCTTCCGAATTCGTCAAAGACGCGTTGTTGGCGCATGGCAAGATTTGAACCCCATTAAGACAATGAGACTCGAGGTCATAAGCCGAGCTTGCATCATGTCCGAGGGACATAGGCAGGTTCTCTGTGACCTCACGTAAATTTGCAGAAGAAGGGGGATCCCTCGGAAAATTTCTCTCATCGAGAACTTCCCTCGTGAAGTTTGGGACAGTTTCTTCATAGAGTGCTTCCGTTGTGGGGTTTGAGACAGCCTCTTCATAGGGTACTTCCCTCGTCGTACTGAGAACAACCAGAGTATCGTGCATGCTACAAAACTAACTGGATGGACAAGTGTATTCCGTGCTTGCCTTTCCGTACGAACAACTTCCGACGGCGGAGTAGGTTCGTGTTCGCTCCCGGCACCTGTTCGCTTAGTCTCGGAATTGGGTGGAAAATCCTTTACCTTTGAAAACAGAATCAAGTCATCATCCTTAAATAGGGATTCAAGCGAAGTGACCAAACCGGGAACTCAAAGGAGATGAGTCTTCAGATTTATTTGGAATAACCGAAACTCTGGGAACTTCAAGTTCCTGCCTAACTATAACCGAAGAGGGTGACTCGTTCTTGATGAAGTCACAGGGTCTACTGTGAAGACATTCGAGTCTTCGTGCTCAAAATTACCAAAGGTATGTTAGCTTTCTAGTTCCTCGTTCGCCGGAACTGGAACGGAACAATTGACGATTGATGAAAAATCTTCCCCATCTAATAGCGGTTCCTCTTTATTTTGAACTGGTTCCAGGGAGTTATTCGTGCTCTCTGAAACAATTATTTCACCCTCAGTCGAAAAGAGCGAAGAGTAGGGGTGACAAACATACTCGAAAGATGGGTTCTCTCCTCGAATTAGGCCTGCTTCTCTACCGGCCACATGGAAATCGTGCGTAATAAAGAAATTCACCCCCATGATTAAATTTCCATCCCAGTCTCCTTCAGATATGACCACAAATGAGGTCAGATAAGGACCTGAATCAAACTCAATAGGAAAAATAATTTCTCGGGTACTGTATTCTTCCCAACCATCATCAATGCAGGTCAAGCGAGAACGCAAATCGAAATTTCCCGTAGCCGTCTTAAGTAACTTCTTGTATACGTCTTGTTTAATGTAATTCACCTGACAGCAGTCGTCAACAAGAGCCAAATCCGCTTGATTGTTGACAGAAGTTTCCATGAAAATTTGTGAGCTCTCGTCAAAACGCACTATTTCGTGAGCCCAAGAAGGCGTTTCCAAAACATACGAACATACTTCGTCTGCGTCATCGATGGTTTCGCGCGGGGTCCAGAAAGCTTCCGACCATCCCTTCTTCCTAAATCTATCCATTTTCTTCGAAGCACGACAAAGGAAAAGAAAAATGGACTTACAAACGAGGAAGGCGAAGCGAAACAAAAAAGAAAAAAAAGAAAACTTATCCCTAATACCGTATATACAACAGTATTGAAACGAAAAAACTTAATAGTGACATTAGATATTTTGGTTTAAATGAACACTTTATAAAGTCGTCCCAAAGGAAGTTGCAAAACTTGCCTGTCGATTTCGACATATTACTCGAAATGAATGAACTCATTTTAAAAATTCCATAAATTTATCATATACTTTGCAGAAACCGTTTTTGTTACAAACAATAAAATATATAATTCACCTATATATTTATGTACGCAAATACTGCATGCAAAAAGACAAATCTGTCAATTCCTTTCTTCTTGCAACAAAAAAAAGAAGGTTGAATTAAAATGACTACACTGAAACTGGCTGAACTGAAACTGACTGAACTGAAACTGACTGGAAACTATCTGTGTTGATCCTACTGGATTCAACAAATGGAACTGATTTATTCTGGGGGCTGATTTCTGGGTCGGTTGTCCCTCTGGATGCAACCGACTGACTTGAACTGCTATAAACTGGAATGGGTTTCCTATGTACTCTATCTAAGAAATACACAAATAATGCACAACAATTTGCCTAACTAGGGAAAAATTTGAAAAAATTTGTAAACAAAATTTCACTTGAATGTATGTAAATGTATGGTAATATTATGACTGGCACATTAAATAAAATTATTCTATGCTAACTATAATAGTGGAAATAACTGTTTCAATAAAAAGAATGTATCACTGGTGTATGGAATGTTCACTGTGTTTTTTGTTAATTCTGTCTTGATACTAATTATTAACTGTTAATAATACTGACTTCTCAAATGTTTAGTAATTACTTTGAAAAAAGGATCTGTACTTAACGAGATTCCTACGGCGAAATCCTTGGAGACGTGTCCTGAAGACGTGTCTTGCTGGCCACTTGTTCCTGGGCGAAGAATGGGCATGGAGAACTTGGAGTCGTGACACACCGGTCGAATGATGGATGTGAAGAACTGGAAGTCGTGACACGCCGGTCAAGTGAATATTGGTTCTAGTTCCAGGGTCTGGAAGCTTGGAAGAATCATGGTTGCAGACGTCGCCAGTTGTTAACCACTCCGTCTATGGAATTGGTCGGTTCGAAGTTGACTGGGGTTCTGGTTAGGTGGCAGCAACGCATTTGTTACTCTGGAGTAGCTGGTACCGTATAGGGAATGGCAGTAGTCTCTCTTATACTACTCTCCGATTTCTTCTTGTAATGGATCGGAGGATTCTGTGAAGCCGATTAAATTCTCCTAAGGTTCCCTGATTCTTCTTGTAACGTATCAGGAAATTATGGTTTCTCTATTTAAGACTAAGTTCATTGAAGAGAGCAAGGCTCGAAGGTGAAGATAAAGATTTTTTCATACTGTAGTTTACTGCTAAAATGTTACAAGTACTGCTCAGCCTCTAAGTTAGATCAGTCAAATCAGAATAACAATTTGAAAAATTACATGGGTTTATATACCCAAATTTTGTGGACATCATTATTATTTAATGTTGATTTCTTTGGTTTTTATTCTCAATAGGCTGCATTATTTTTGCACAGTATTTGAAGATACGGCAAATATTTTAGCTGTGGCAACGTCTAAACAGATAAGCAAGATATTTGAAGATGAAGCCATATTTTTATCTTAAACCGCATATTGACAGATGTAATGTTATCATGATGTGCCGAGTTAACTAAAAATGGAAATTTCACTTTTCACTTTTTTTAAGAAATTATAGCTGGTCAAAGTTTGTCCCATGATTTGGGTCAGTGGAAGTACACTGACACCATTTTTACCAAAATCGATCAATATTTAGGGGTCGCGCATCGACCTTGAAAATTTCAATTTTGGAAATTTGGCCAAATTGACAATTTTTTACTGAATAAAGATAAATCATCAAATGACCATATTTTCTGAATCCTCTCAGTGAAAGAAATCCTCTCAGATACTTATCAAGTTGATCGGACAAGTGGTTTAGAAGTTACACTCACCTAGAAATAACATTAAAATTTAAAATACCGTATTTGTCCCCCGTTATGGACGTAATCATAGCATCAGTAGCTGGCGTATCCTAAAATCCCAATTACACACACACGCTATGTCTATGACCAATATTTTTACTAATCACAGTTTGCTTTTTACAGATCAACTGTGTCAATTGATTCTTGTTTGATAAGTCTAGACTTTAGTACAATGGATAAACTGTTAACAACCAGGAGTGGGAAGACTGTGAAAGTTACTTATTCTGGAAAAGAGAAAGCAGCAACAACAGCACCACCTTCTCTAAGGTCAGCCACGGACGTCTTCTTAATTGGTCAGCCATCTTCCTCGATCGGTGGTGCCAAATTGCCAACCACCCATCAAGTTCTCCAGTACTTCTTCTATGTCAAGCAGGAAACTACTGACAGGAAGGCCGCCGTAAAAGACACGGTGGCCAATGTTCTGGCATTTTGGAACATGGCACGTATAAAGACGATCACGAGGCGTAACTGCGAAAGAAAACTGGAGTTACTGTGGGAAGAGTGGCGCTCGCTGCAGAAGAGCAAGATGAGAGACAGTGACGCGGGAAAAGGCAGGGAGAAGTTTTCAGAAAATCTGAACAAGCTCTGGGACATCGGAGCTCCCGATGCTATTGAAGAGATACAGAAAAGTCGACTGCTCTCAGACAACAACAAACAAGAAGATATTAAATTTTATGAGGATCAACGGGACCTGCGCCAGGCAACAATGAGTGGGAATGATAGAGTGTTCGTTGTCAAGAGAAAACGGCAACTCTCAAGACAACAATCTCGTGATGAGCCAGGCACCTCAAAAACGAAATTAGGAACTGAAGCTGAGAGCGACGATGAATCTATAGAAATCAGATCATCGAGCAACTCCGAATCACAGCTAGAACCACCATACCGACAGCCGAGAGAATCAACTGTATCAATCAGCCTTCCTCACTGCATCCCAATGCGCCGGCTGTTATTGAAGTGGCTGATCGCTTCCGGATGTCCAATAATCAGGTGTGTATATATCAGTAATGATCTTTCCTTGACAAAGATATAATAGACGTAACGACGGAAAATTTAGTGATTATTTTGTCACATAAAAACCATACGCATCCTTCTCAATTTCCTTTCAATTTCGCAAATAGGTGGCAAGTGTCGTGGCGGCAGTCCTACGTTCGGCAGATCCGCCCGCAGACCTGGACAAATTCAGTATCTCGAAGGACACGTCTCGCCGTAGAAGAGTGGCACATCATTGTGTAGTGTCGACAGCTGTGCAGAAATCCTTCGTATCTCCGAGGCATGCTGTCGTCCACTGGGACGGTAAAGTAATCAAGGTCAGTTTTGCCCTCACCGTGGACGACAGTGAATTAACATGTTCCAGTGACGACAGTGGATTGACATATTCCAGTGGACGATAATGGATTGGCATGTATGACATACGTTTCAGGACTCTCTTGGATCATTGGAGCACCGCCAGGCGATTCTCATCTCCGGAGCTCCCCAATGCACAGAAGGAAAGTTGCTGGCCGTTCCGACTGTTGCTGACGGCACCGGTCTGTCCCAGGCCCAGGCGACCTTTCGTGCTCTCAAAGACGGGATGCGAGAACAACGTGATTGGCTGTGCTTCGACACAACTTCCTCCAATACGGGGAGGGTGCAGGGTTCGGTGGTCCGGCTGGAGAACATGCTTGGTAAACCGCTCTTCCAGCTGGGCTGTCGCCATCACGTTATGGAGCTCATCGTGGGGGCAGTGGTCATCACCGCGTTTGGAAGAACCACAGCACCAACTGAACCTTTGTTCCAGTATCTGAGGAGAAGGTGAATTTCAAGTCTAAGGGCCATTTGTTTTCTCCAATGATTTTTTGCCTTCAGAGCAATTGAGATATCAGCGTCCTTCTACTAATGATGTTAATAGCAGTCGAAAAGGGAAACTTCAGTCGTTTTCATGCAATATTTTCATAACTCCCCTTTCAGGTGGGACAAGCTCGACCTCTCGACTTATCGCGAGCTGGAGATCGAGCATTTGGCGGAGGTGACGTGGCTGATGGAGCTCCGAGATGAGGCAGTCAAGTTCCTCGGCACCGCTTCTGGTCTTGTCAGAGAAGACTACCGAGAAGTGGCGGAGATTACACTCCTGGTACTCGGAGCCCAGCCACGTCGTGGCACACACTTCATGCGCCCAGGAGCCTACCATCATGCGAGGTGGATGGCCAAGGTTGGTATTTTGAATTAGAAGTTAAATATTGTATTGCCTTCTGCAAACAGCCATTTGAAGTCCCTACCAGAAAAAAATAAGATAAATAATTTACCATTAAACAAACTTATATGGAGTGGTATCGGTATTTATACATCACAGTGCGTATTCGTTTCAGATCATCTACTACACGAAGCTCCTGATGTTCAGCGGTCAGCTGGAGTTCGACGACGAGCTGGTACAGAAACTTCAGAGAGTGGTACTATTTACTGCACTCCTCTACGCACCTGCCTGGCTGGCGGCTCCTGTCGCAGCTGATGCCCCGCTGAATGACCTTGTGTTGTACCAGCGTCTTCTGCAGTACAGGGCTGTGGATCGCAAGATTGCAGAGGCTTCACTGGCAGTGATCAGGCGGCACTTGTGGTATCTGAGGCCTCAGACCGTCGTTTTCGCCCTCTGCAGTGACAAAGTGGAAGACTGTGAAGCACGAGATGGCAAAGAAGCTGTGCCGCCTCGCTGTGCCCGAGGACTTCACGTATGACAACGTCTCGGTTGATGACACGACGCGCCTTCCGGACCTGATCGATGAGTCATCGTGGTTCGTGTTCACAGGCCTGCAGGTGTGCGCGTCTACGTGGCTCACTCTGCCGGTGAATAAGTGGGATCAAGATAAGAACTACTGTGATCTGAAGAATGTCATCTCGCATCTGAAAGTTACCAACGACGTGGCAGAGAGAGGGATAAAACTGATAGAAGATTACGCGAACACTGTCACAAAAGACGAGTCACAGCTGCAGGGTCTTCTTCAGCTCGTGGAAAAGAGCCGGAAAGAACTCGGTGACTTCAAGAAGTCGTCACTTGCCAAGATGACGTAGCGCAGAGGGAAAGGGAGTTAGCAGAGAGAGTACATGGCGCACGCCTTAAGATGACGTGTGTTCTAACCATGATTCATACAGTTTTTGAACCTAGTTAGGGGCACCGGAGTAAGTGCCTTTAGTGATATCGGTAAACCGTTTTAATACAAAATACATTTGATCTTTCCTTATTCGTTTTATCTTATCCTAAAAAGCAGACAATGGCAGACAGCATATGGAGGTACGGGGACAAATACGATATTTTAAATTTTAATGCTATCTCAAGGTGAGTATAACTTCTAAACCACTTGTCCTATCAACTTGGTAAGTATCTGAGAGGATTTCTTTCACTGAGAGGATTCAGAAAATATGGTCATTTGATGATTTATCTTTATTCAGTAAAAAATTGTCAATTTGGCCAAATTTCCAAAATTGAAATTTTCAAGGTCGATGCGCGACCCCTAAATATTGATCAATTTTGGTAAAAATGGTGTCAGTGTACTTCCACTGACCCAAATCATGGGAAACACTTTGACCAGCTATAATTTTTTAAAAAAAGTGAAAAGTGATCGACCCTATTAAACATGCATATGAGAAAAAATTAAAGGCTTAAGATTTAAAAATTAAACGTTAAGCAAGACATGACTTCATCTTTTATAACGATGAGAGAATGTATACAGAAAATGAACATTGCGGAATTTAATCAGGTTTTATTATTAAGCTAAATCTAAAAAAATGATTAAGTAATTTGAAAAGAAACAATTCACCAATTATTTGGCAGAAATAAAATAAAAAGCAAATAAAAAATTTATCCAAATTCTCGTTATGCGATTTTGGACTTATGTAAAAATGAATATCTGAATATAAAAATATAGGAATTACTCATTGTTCATTTTTACACACATACACACACACACACACACACACACACATACATATATATATATACACATATATGTGTGTGTGTGTAATTACTTGTTGAAGATATGTTTATTTATTTATTACGTGTATTTGAATATATGCCGTGAATTAGAGACTCATTACTCGTTGACGATGTGTTTATTTATTTAAAATAAATTGTTTCAATTAACGTTTCATTTTCTCCTTCGTGTGTGTGTGTGTGTGTGTGTGTTTGTGTGTATGTGTGCAGTAAAAAAGCTAAGCACCGCCCACTGTATGGCTAATCAAAGGGGCCACGTGACTCCTGCTACAAGCTGGTCATATCTCTGCCCTCCATGCTCAGTTGACCTCAACAAGCCCTAGATCTCAGACGTGTATTTTGAAGAATTCTTGCGTAGACGGAAAAAGTGATGACTACCTTTGATATTGCGTGCTCGACATTCATGATGTGGTATTCGATAAAGTCTACAGATGTGGTGAACACCCAAAGAATCCCTAGTCCTCCCTCCTTTGAGGCTTTTAAGGCCATATTGAACCGAGCGAAGCGTGAGGAGCAGGAGGTCCAATACTCTACGGATATTCTGGCGAGAGCATTCTGGGGTTTCGTGGTTCAAACGATGTAATGGACTACGCCATAGGACTAAATTGTGTAAAGGCGCACATACACCGCGAAGTGAAAGAAGCATCACGTGCAGAAGAAAAGCAACGGGTATGGGTAGTGAGCCTTATTGACGAATGGTGTGACAAGCGGTATCATGTCATGTTACATCACACCCAGTACGCATACCCTGCGTCTGAGAATATAAATCTTATCATGGACAGTTTAAAATATTTTTATCATTACGTTCATATATATCATGATGAGGTTCGCAGTGAGGTTGTTGGTAAAGGCTTGTGCGAGTTTTTAATAGATTTTAGGGATGAGTATCGTTTGCTTAGCAAAAAGGACAGATACGGGCAGAAGTTTCTCTCAAATAGACCGCCGGAGTGTCAATGTGAGGAGGAAATGGACGAAGATGTATGGTTCCGGTAAAACGTTAAAGTCGATATTACTTTATGTATCGGAAAAATTCTGATTGCCCGGCATAAGGGGATACAAGTATTCGTATGATTCATGTTGGAACAACCCCGTGCACGAATCACCAACGCTTGGTATGACGCCCCCCGCGTGACTCGTCCCCCCCACACATCCCACCTAGCCAAACCGCGCACCTGCGGCTCATAGTCACCTCAGCTTGACCCGACTGGACGTACGCTCCTCACAATAGAAAAAGATGAAGCTTCCGTTGAACAGTATCCTCAATGCCGTATACGACGTGTGCGTGACGAAGTCAGTGCGTGTGTTCAGGCGTAGAACCGACGCTGTCAACTATGTACTGGAAACGCGTTGTAGACAAAC
>JAJOZX010001302.1:517500-710000 GCA_023014485.1 Bathynomus jamesi | reverse complement strand
GAAACAGTGTGTAGAGGTGGAAAAGAAAGCCCAGAAACTATTGGGTTATATCAGGAGGCAATTTCAGTTTCGGAACAAGGAGATTGTGCTCTCACTGTACAATTCCCTTGTTCGGCCGCACCTGGAGTATGCTGTGCAGTTCTGGTCGCCCACCCTCAGGAAAGATATTGAGAGGCTGGAGCGAGTGCAGGCGAGGGCCACAAAGTTAATCCCTTCCGTTAGGCATATGGGCTACAATCGACGGTTACGCGCCCTGAACTTGTTTTCGCTGAAACTCGGAGGCTGCGCGGTCAACTGATCGAGGTTTTCAAGCTCTTACGCGGGTTCAACGATGTCGATTTTAGAAGTATGTTTAGTTTAAATGATAACCCAACTCGCAACAATGGTTGGAAGTTGGATTTGAAACGGTTTAGGACTAGTGTGTGTGGGAATTACTTTACGTATAAGATCTGTGACACATGGAACAGGTTACCTTCAGAAGTTGTGAACAGTTCCTCTGTGGATCAGTTCAAGAAAAGGTTAGACCAAATCTTGCACACTATTTGAGTGTGTACAAAATTTTCCCTGGCACCCGTTGCCATTGGTACCTCCTCGGTATGGGCCGCAAGGCCTTTTGAGGTACTTCTTTTCCTTGTAACTCTCTCTCTCTCTCTCTCTCTCTCTCTCTCCGCAGGGGGTATAAAGGTTATGCACATTTCTTCTGGATGTAGTAAACTTTATACTTGGGGTGTGACAGCCCTCCGGTCCCGAGTCGTGGGATTCTAGAGAAATGGCTGCCAGTTCCTTTAGGTTCTCTCTCTCTTTCGGGAGGGCGGGTGAAGTATTTTGCACAATCCGTCCCGTGGGTTACTAGGACCCCATCCCATCCCTACTCTGTCCTTTTAGCTTACGTTAAGGTTTCTCCTCTGACTGCAAAAAAAAAAAAAAAATTTTAGTATTAAGTCTTTTTCTCTTCTTTTACTATTAGGACCCTACTGCTACCTCATGCGTGGGAAGAGAGGCTTTGGAACCTCTATAAATAACACCATTTAACGCTCGTAGGTTGTGAGAGACTGGGATGGAGGGGTCCCAGGCGTAGGGGCGCGATGAATGGAGTGTGGCTAGTGCCCCGTTAAGCCCATTCCTAACGCGTAATGGCCTGACCAGCCCCCTGCGACCGTTCTTTGGTGACCAATTGATGGTGCTTGGCTGTACTGCTCTGAGGTGAGAGAGCTTTACTGCCCAGCTGGCTGCCAGGCCAGCGTAAAGTCTCGGGCGTAGCCTCTGGGTCTGGTGGGATATCCCTTGAACACTGGATTCTAAGAGTCTGGCCGCTTGTGAGTGACTAGTAAGACTTAGTAAGGGGCTGCATCTCGCTGTCGCTCCTGGCGGAAATCCGTGACGCCTGCGTCGCGAGTGTTTGTCAGTTGGTAGCTGCGACACGTTTGGGACTGTCCGGCCCTGGGGAGACCTTTGGTCGGTGCGGCAGCAGCGAGAGGTGTAGTCTTCTGGAAGGGATGAACGTCACTTGCAAATAGGTGGATGCGTCTACGCGCGGGAAGAATTCACCCCCCCCCTCCTTTTTTATATACTGGTCAGAACGTTTTTGATAGTTTTCATTGCTAGAACGCTTTATCTTATTCAGAGTATTCAGAATTCGAAAAAGAAAAAAAAAAGTTACAATGACTGGACCGCAGAAATTGAAGGCTGAATGTGCGAAGTGTGAAGTGAACCAGTGGGTGACGAACTTCAAAGAAGCTTGCTTCGAGAAGATCAACCACTCCAGCATGTGCCGCTTTTGTGAACACATGCAGTTTTACTTGAAGCTGGAGGAGAGGGTCCGGCGGCTCGAGTCGTCCAGATCGGCTGTTGGAGGTGCGGCGGTCACTGACGAGGCTGCGCCGCCCTCCAACCCGGAGCTCATTCAGGATAGGATAGCTGCCGTGGAAAGGGGGTCCAGCGATGGAATGGACAGAGCTCGGGACCACGGAGAAAGGGTAGAGGTGAAACCGGGGGCCAGGGTTCTAAATCAGTGTCAGGAATCGCCAGCGACCCACGTGGAATGCATGGAACCGCGGCGTAAGGTGGAGGGCGTAAAGAAGGGGCCGATAGAGAAGGGTGGGAAGGGGCAGATAAAGAAAAAGGGTGGGAAGGGGCCTACTGATGACCCAAAGAAGCGGAAGGATGTAGCTGCCGGTCGGGGTGGGTCGGGTGGTGTAAGTGGTGTAAGTGCGGCCGAGTTTATGGGTGGCGACGGGTTTCGAAAGGTCTCGGGCAAGAAGGCTGCGAAGCCGAAGCCCGAGACCCCAGTTGCCCCTGTCAGGACCTCCAACCGCTTTAGTCTCCTGTGCGCGAAGGAGGAAGACACCGTTTTAATTGGGGACTCGCAGATTAGGGGCCAGGAGAAGTACTTTGCTTCTGCAAACCGAGACAGGAGGAAGGTAAGGTGCTTACCCGGTCGGGGAACGGCGCACATAAGGAAGGAATTAGATAAGGTGCGCGTGGCTAGTCGGAGGACTGCGATCGTTGTCCATGCTGGTGGCAACGACTTGTTCCTCAAAGGCGGTAGGGTAGGTTCAACGGAAGGGATCATCACCGAGATCATGTCTCTTGCGGATGATCTGAAACTTAAGACAGACAGGGGAATGTTGATGGGTATTTTACCGCGGATGAATGCCAGTGACCACGCGCTCAGTAAGGTCATTGGCATCAACGAGAGGGTGCAAGACTTGTGCGTCCCACTGGGCGTGAGGTTTGTTGACCCGTTCGACGCGTTTTCGGGTAGGTGGGACCTGTATCAGAGGGATGGTGTCCACCTCAATGTCAGGGGTAAAGGTGTGCTAGGCACGCTGCTTGACCGGCACCTATACCGTATGGTGAGGTCGAGTCCGGGGAGAGATGATGGGCCCCCACCGGGGAGGGATGATGATGAGCCGGTGGCGGACGTACCTTCAACTGAAGGGTGCGTCCAGGTACAGGTGGGTGACTCTCCTTCCACGTTGGAGGGGGCTCAGGCTCCTGCGGAGATTGTCCCCTCGTTAGTGAGGGGCTCTTCAACTCCCGACAGCCCTGGCTGTTCGGGAAACGGGTCGTGCTAGGGGGCGGTCAGAATAGGGGAGGCTCCCTCCGTGCAATGCTTTTTAATGCTAGGTCGATCAGGAACAAGTTTGGCGAGCTACGGGCGCTCTTAGCATCAGAATACCAGGATATCGTTGCTATCACCGAGTCCTGGATTCATACTGATCGTAGGGACTACGTTGGGGAGTTCGAAATTCCCGGGTATAGAATGTTTCGCAAAGACCGCACCCGTGGGGGGGGGGGGGGTACTAATATACGTCAGAGACACGTTGAGTCCGGTTGACTGCCAGTTCCGGTCGGAACGGGAGCTGCTTGGCGTCGATCTGAACGTGGGAGGGACGAACTATAGGTTAATCTTGGTGTACAGACCTCCGCATCTCCTCCTCGAGGAGGATACAGCCCTGTACACCGAACTCAGTAGCCTGCTAGGGGATAGGGTGTGTGTAGTTTTAGGAGACTTCAACTGTCGCGGCATAAAGTGGGAAAACAGGACTGCCGATGCTGAAGGGAGGAGGCTAGTTGACTTTGCTGATGAGAACTTCCTCACTCAGTGGGTCAACGAGCCTACACGAGGCGAAAGCGTTCTAGACTTAGTATTCACGACCGAAGACAACCTCGTCACTGGCCTCACCGTTGACGAATCATTGGGCGGGAGTGATCACGGTCTTATTAGGTTCCGTGTGCGTCCCTCGGGTGAAGCGTAGTAACTCGAGAGGCAGTAAGCTCGATCGCCCGCGGGCGAACTTTGTTAGCCTCAGGGATAGCGTAGGAGAGATGGGGTTAGAGGTTGGCGGCGATGTTGAAGGAGTGTGGAGTGCATTCCGGGACGATTTTATGATGCTGCAGTCTGCTGCCATACCCTCAAAACTGGTCACCCCTGCTTCAACGCAGCCTAAGTGGTTCAATCGTGACATCGCTTCGGCTATCCGAAATAGGAAAGTAGCGTATAGGAGGGCGAAGGCCAATCGTTCCCACGAGAACACTGAAGCGTATGTCCGCCTGTGTAGGGAAGTGAAGGCGAAGGTTAGGCTAGCGAAACGTAACGAAGAACTACGGGTGGCAAGCCTCTGTAAGGGAAACCCTAAGGAGTTCTTCAGTTATGTTAATAGTAGAAAGCCCATTAAAGGAAGGAAGCGGCGTTCTGCGGACCTCCGACGCGGACATCGCTAATGTGCTTAATGAGTACTTTGCGGGAGTGTTCACCAGGGAGGATACCCGCGTCATCCCCGAGCCAGGCGTGAGGCACGAAGGTGCTGGCCTGGATAGTGTTAGATGTTCCGCGACAGTCGTTGCCGATAGAATAGAGAAACTGAGCGCGTTTAAGGCTCCTGGGCCAGACCAGTTTCTCCCCAGAGTGTTGCGAGAAGTGCGCGACCAGGTGGCTCCCCACCTGGCTACAGTCTTCAGCAAATCGTTGGAGATGGGCCAGGTGCCTGGTGACTGGAGGGAAGCCAACGTGACCCCTATCTTTAAGAAAGGGGATCACGAAAGTCCAGGGAACTATCGTCCCATTAGTCTCACTTCAGTTGTAGGTAAATTATTAGAAGGGATAATAGCTGATAGGATCGTTGACCATTTGGATTCCTACAAGCTGCTTGGGGACTCCCAACATGGGTTTAGACGGCATAGGTCGTGTCTCACCAACTTGCTCGAGTTTTTCCACGTCATGTTGAGTGAGTATGTTAAGAGTAGGGCGATTGATATACTTTATCTCGACTTTCAGAAAGCCTTTGATAAGGTACCTCACCGCCGGCTAATGGCGAAAGTGCGCGCGCTGGGTATCGGTGGGGAAATAGGTAGGTGGATTGAAAACTGGCTGAGGAATAGGCGGCAAAGGGTTGTAATTAAAGGGGCTAGTTCGGGTTGGGCCTCGGTCACTAGTGGGGTTCCTCAGGGTTCCGTTTTGGGGGCCACTGTTGTTTATCATTTACATAAATGATATAGACGGTGGCATCGTCAGTCGGATCGCCAAATTTGCTGATGACACCAAGCTTGAGGCCAATGTTGGGACGCCCGAAGCGATCGAGGAACTGCGTGCGGGCCTAGGTAGGATAGGAGAGTGGTCCGAAAAATGGCAAATGCCGTTTAACTTGAGTAAATGCAAAGTGATGCACATTGGCTACGCCAATCCCAAGTCGGACTACTCGATGTTGGGTAGTAATATCGAGGTGACTGATTTAGAAAAGGACTTGGATGTGCTAATTAGCAGCGACCTTAAGTTTACGAAACAGTGCGTAGAGGTGGAAAAGAAAGCCCAGAAACTATTGGGTTATATCAGGAGGCAATTTCAGTTCCGGAACAAGGAGATTGTGCTCTCACTGTACAATTCCCTTGTTCGGCCGCACCTGGAGTATGCTGTGCAATTCTGGTCGCCCACCCTCAGGAAAGATATTGAGAGGCTGGAGCGAGTGCAGGCGAGGGCCATAAAGTTAATCCCTTCCGTTAGGCATATGGGCTACAATCGACGGTTACGCGCCCTGAACTTGTTTTCGCTTGAAACTCGGAGGCTGCGCGGTCAACTGATCGAGGTTTTCAAGCTCTTACGCGGGTTCAACGATGTCAATTTTAGAAGCATGTTTAGTTTAAATGATAACCCAACTCGCAACAATGGTTGGAAGTTGGATTTGAAACAGTTTAGTACTAGTGTGTGTGGGAATTACTTTACCTATAAGATCTGTGACACGTGGAACAGGTTACCTTCAGAAGTTGTGAACAGTTCCTCTGTGGATCATTTCAAGAAAAGGTTAGACCAAATCCTGCACAGTATTTAAGTGTGTAGAAAATTTTCCCCTTGTTTTCATTGGTACCTCCTCGGTATGGGCCGCAAGGCCTTTTGAGGTACTTCTTTTCCTTGTAACTCCTTGTAACTCTCTCTCCTCTCTCTCTCTCTCTCTCTCTCTCTCTCTTAGGCTACCTTCCTAGGTTAGGTTTGGGGGGAGTAAAACCCCACTCACCCCTTCATGCAACTTGGGGGCTAAACACACTTCCCCTTGCTTGCATACCCCCTCCCCATGGGTGCCAACCCCCCTCGCCCCCATGGGTGCCACCTTTGCAACAATTGATCAACATTGCATTGCAATTGCACTCTAACATTTTGAGGTCATACTACTGTATCTAGTCTTCTCTTGAAGACTTCAACTTTGACCCATGTATCGTTTCTGAGGTCCTTTGGAAGCTGGTTGAAAAGTCTTGGCCCCCTGACAACCAAGCTCTTTTCCTTCAGTGCTGAGGAGGTCCGTTGTCGGGCCTTTAATTTTGGAACATTACACATTCTTCCTTTCCTATTTTCCAGCGTTGTTTGGATGGTAATTGGATTTAGTTTGAGGTTTGGTACTAGTTTTTCGATCATTTTCCATATGTATATTATGGTGTACCCCTCTCTTCTTCTTTACAGGGAGTACAAATTTAGTTTACGTAGTCTTTCCCAGTAGTTGAGTTCTTGGCTGTGAAATGTCTCTGCGTTTCTTCTAGTTTATTAATTTATTCCTTTTTATGTGGGGACGTCAAAACTGAGCAGTATTCAAGTTTTGGTATAATCAATGTTTTTAGCAGGGGAATCATTACTGTCCTGTCCCTTCTTTTGGATGTTCTTAGTACCTGTCCCGCTACCCTTTTTGCTTTATTTATCGCTATGATTTTGTGCTTCGAATTTCGCATCATCGATCATTATTACTCCCAGATCGATTGTTTTCGTGCTTCTCTGAATTTCCTGTCTATCTGGAGCATAATATGCAGTCTGTTTAAGCTCCTCTTTTCTACCATATCTCAATAGCTGAAATTTCTCGGTATTAAATGTCATGTTGTCGTCTTTTGACCATTTGTATATTTTGTTCGTGTCCCTCTGCAAGGCCTGCACTTCATTTACATCGCTGATTTTTCTGCTAATCTTTGTATCGTCTGCAAAGGGTGTTACTATACTGTTGCTGTTTACTCCACTGTCTATGTCTGTTAGCATGATAACGAACAGTAGTGGTGCCAGTACTGTACCTTGTGGTACTGAGTTGCGCACTTCTGAGTCTGATGATGATATACCTTGAATTCTGACGACCTGTAGACGTTCTATGAGGAAGTTGTAGATTAATTTTCACACTTTGCCCGTTATTCCCATATTTTTTCATTTTATGTGCTATTATACCGTGATCACATTTGTCGAAAGCTTTAGCAAAATCCGTGTATATGACATCGTAGTTGTCATTGCCTTCCAGTGGATCTAGGATATTGTTGTCGTTTTCTATTAGTTGTGATAGGCATGATCTACCTGATCGGAATCCGTGTTGGTTTTCGTTGAATATTTCCAGTGTCTCCAAGAAACCATAAATTTTCTCTCTAACTATTCTTTCAAATACTTTGGTGAGGTGGGACGTCAATGACACTGATCTATAGTTCTTTGCTTGAGATCTGTCCCCTCCTTTATATATAGGGACAATGTTTGCTCTTTTCAAGTTGCTCGGTATTTCCCCAGTGTCTAGGGATCTTCTTCATATCCAGTATAAAGGTGTAGCTATTTCATTTTTACAGTTTTTAATCAATAATGCGTTCCAATTGTCCGGACATGCAGTTGAATGTTGTTTCGTATGTCCTATAGCTCTCGCTACATCTTCTGGCGTAAAATCAAAGTCTGTTATACACTCTCCTTGCAATTTCTCTTCAAAGAATGCATTTATGTCAGGTATCGCTTTGTCACTTTTTGGGGTACTGAAAACTGATTTATACTGGGCTCTCAATGTTTCAAATATTTCTTTTGGATCGTCGGTTAGTTCATTATTTCTCTTCCTTAAGAGTCCAATAGTGGCGCGCGTTTTTGTTTTCCTTTTCGCATAGCAATAGAAGTATTTTGGATTTTCATTTATTGCTTCTACCGCCTTATCCTCTTCCCTCTCTGTATGGTCCTTAATCAGGGTTTGTATTTCTCTATCGATATCCTCCAGTTTTTCTTGTATTACTTTCCTGGCATTATCTCCGCAGTTGGTTAACTTCGCCTCCACTCTCTTTCTTTTGCGGAATATTCTTCTCATTTGCCTCTCTAGCCAGCTTCTTTTCCTTTTGGCTGTGATTTCGGAGCATATTTTTCTAAAATATGCTGTAACTTTATTATTTTTCATTTCTCCAAAAAAAGAACTGTTTTGAACTCAGCAAGCAAAACCACAATAATACTGTAACTTTCTAGATATAAAGAACGGTCCGGATTTTCGAAAAGTCTTGCTTTAAAATTTTGCATTTTTTTGTGTTTAATAACTTTAGTTAGGGTACACTTATTTGATTTATTTTGCCTTGGTTTTAATGTCTCACTGCGGTAATTTTAAACTACGAGGTGCCGTTTAGCTTTTTGTAATATGAGTACTAACGATTTCTATTTCAGTTCCTAATCCTCGTAAGACCATTTTAATTAATACGAATTTTGTTCTTAAATTTTTGAATAACAAGTTCTCTTCTCAGTAAGTAAGATTTATGTTACTTATAAGAGTTCAAAGTTTTAGTTTTAAGGTGCATAAGATCATAATTCGGTACTATACAGTTTATTATAATTTTATGTCAAAGACTGCGTCGTTCGAATATATCTGAATCACACAGCGAAAGGATTAATAGAGTTACCGAATAATTATCAAGCCTAATATATGTCTATTCCATGTGCTATGTTATAATTTTGTCAATTACACCAGTACACATTTGAAAACTTTTCGATCGATTTTTACAAACTAGTTGGTGATTCTATATAATTTGAGTGCGCTGATCTCAAAAATATAGTTAGTTTTTCCCTATCACGTATGGTTTTCTTACTACAGGGTGTGTCATAAATCCCCCATTTATCCCCAAATGTGAACCATCTTATCGAGACCAACATTGGATTGCACATGCTAAACCATAAATTTTGTTGTTATAGACTACAGTAACGCTTGCATAGTAATGTAGGGTAAATATATATAACAACCAGTCCCGTTCCCAGCAAAATACTCTCTCCCCTCCCATCAATGGGTGGTTAACATTTGGGGACAGATGAGGTATTACAACACCCCTTGTAGCACGAAATCTTTAGGTGATAGAGTAAAACCTAATTAAAGCAGAATTAAATAGCTCCTAGCTCTTGGACAAGCATATTGCTTGTTTATGAAAGAATAAAAAAATAACTGAAAGAAACAAAATATATTTACCTTCTTTACTTGCAAACATTTCAGGACTTATTCCAAAGACTTAAGACTACGAAGGTAGATCTGACTAATGACGACTAAACCGGTGCTTCTTTGATGTTTTCTTATGCTGTGCGTTAGGCTGATCTCGTTGCAGACACCAGCAGTAATCCGCCATCATATTTGTATGCCATCTTCCTTGATATCTTCTTTCCATGGTTTTGATGTCCTGGTGAAATCGTTCCCCTTGCTCCTCACTGACATCTCCGAGATTTTCGGGAAAACGGTCAAGATGCGAAAATAAGAAGTGAACTTTCAGGCTCATGTTGCAGCCTAAGGCGCAAAACTTTTTAAGCATATTTTCCACCAGTCTTTCATAATTTGAGCTTTTGTAGTTTCCCAAGAAGTTTTCAACAACATCTTTGAAACCAAGCCATGCTTCTTTTTCTTTATTGGTCATTGTGTTCAGGAAATGATCGTCTGTCAATAACTTTCTAATCTGAGGACCTATAAAAACACCTTCCTTTATTTTCTCGTAGCTAATCTTTGGATATTTTGAACAAATGTACTTGAAACACTCACCTTCTCTATTCAATGCTTTGACATACTGCTTCATCAAGCCTAACTTAATGTGCAAGGGTGGTAGGAGGATTTTATTTGGTTCAACTAGATGTTCATGTAAAATGTTCTTTGATCCTGGGGTAAGATTCTCTCTACGAGGCCAAGTTTTCCTCTTCCAGTGCTGGTCACGTGCTCGACTATCCCATTCGCAGATGAAACATGGCATCTTAGTGTATCCTGATTGCTGCCCAAGTAACATGCAAAGGACTTTGAGATCCCCACACAATATCCATCTGTGATTTTGATACTGAATTTTTTCCAGAAGCAGTTTCATGTTATCATAGGTCTCTTTTAAATGAGTAGAATGGGCCACTGGGATTGATGCATATTTGTTACCGTTGTGCAGTAACACTCCTTTTAGACTGGTTTTAGAGGAATCTATAAACAACCTCCAGTCATTGGTTTGGTATTCAATGCCTAGCTTGCACACTAATCCTGTGATGTCCTTGCAAAATACCAAGGGACCATCTTCTTCGAAAAAAGGCACGAAGTCTTTCTCACGATTTCTGTACCAAGCGAAGTATGTGTCGGATGCCAATAAATTGTTCTCCTGCAACCTAGACCCCAAAAGTTCTGCAGAGTCCTTAGGCAGATTCAAATCCCTGACTAAGTCATTTAGTTCGGCTTGGGTTAATGGTTTAGGAGGATCTCGGTCAGCTGTTGGCTGTTCATAAACAGCATCATTGTCTGGATTTGGAGCTGAATCAGAATCTGAATTGTATTGATCCAGACTCTCGGATGGGCGGGGAATAGGAACTTCTGGACCATGGGGTACCGGCCTTATTGCAGATGGAAGACTTGAGTATTGAAGGCTCTCTTTATTCTTTGCATTATAACCTTTAACATTGCAAGAACAGAAGTAGCAGTCGTCAGTATGGTTTCTAGGCTCGCGCCATACCATAGGGATCCCAAATGGCAAACTTTTCTTTTTACCTTTGCTCCAATTCCTTAGTGCCGCAACACACGTAAGACAAACCTTTGGAGCCCAACTTTTGTCTTGATCTCCTAATTTAATTCCAAAATAAGCATGATAAGCTCTCTTAGTGAAGGTCGTTACATTTGTCCTTTGTTTTACAACAACATACCAACCACAAATATAACAAAATATGTCTGGACTATGGGTGCATCCTCTAGAAGCCATTATTAAAATTTTAAAGACGTAATGTTAGAATTATCTATCTGAAAAATATGAAAAACGAAATTAATTAAAGATAAAAAGGTAAAAAATTACAAAACGCCCCAAAATTGTTTTGCTAATAACTTTAAAACTGTGGGTGATAGAAAAAAACTGGTAGCATTTTTTAATTCAGCGCAGCGAACTACTTCAGAATCACAACTCAAAATAAAGAAATCGATTTTCATGCAGACCGGTGTTATCACAGGCCTGCGATGGTTTTCTTGTCCGAAATATTTTATCACTTATATAATTTTATCACTTATATAATAATTTTTGCACGCTGATTCCGAAATAATATTAATTTTTCGCCATCACGTACAGATTTTTCACAAAATGTCATATTTCATATTACGTATGTAAGTAATTTTCATTAAAATTGACTCAATTAAATTTTAATTAAAAAATACTGCCTTAAAGGCTTCCAAATCAGAAGTGACGTCATAGCGTCTTCTAGAACATTCGAGAAACGCACCGCTAGTTTATAAGTGATTGACAAGCCACGAGATGAGTCAGTCTGTCTAGTGCGTGCGAGGTTATACTTCTTTATTATTCAAAGGTGCGCGGTGACTATATTTCTCTTTTGAAATTTGTTTATTTGTCGCTATGGCAACCAGAGGGTGTATAAATAGCCCAAACATTTTCTTTTATATTTGTGGAAAATTTACTGTGAAAAAAACAAAGGCGAGATATTACAGACTTCGTCAAGAAATCATACTATGCATACTTCGGAATGAAACTTGGGGATCAAGACAAATCATAGGCTCCACATAAAGTTTGCAGTGTTTGTGTTGAACAACTTAGACTGTGGAGTAAAGGTAAAAATGATTCTTTACCTTTTGGGATTCCAATGGTCTGGCGTGAACCTAGAAATCACAGCAATGACTGCTATTTTTGTTCATGTAACGTGCAAGGCTACATACAATACTAAATATAAAAAGGAAATTTCTTATCCAAACCTTCAGTCTACTATAAGACCTGTTGCTCATGGGTCTGGTATACCTATACCGACTAAACCAAATACTCTTGATATAACTTCATCTGATTCGGTGTCTGATGACGATGAAAACAATGATATTGATTGTTTTCAAACCGAAACATCTAGTAAACCCCAATTGTTTACACAAAGTGAACTTAATGATTTGGTAAGAGATCTGTCTCCCGAAGAGAGAGATTTTGGGATCCAGACTTCGTGCAAAGAACTTGCTTTCTCCCGGAACGTCATTTTACTGGTACAGGAATCGAAAAAAAGAATTCATCCAATATTTTTCTCAAGAAAATTCACTGGTATATTGCAACAATGTTTCGGAACTAATACTTAAGCTAGGCGCTGCAGTCTATGACCCAAATGAGTAAAGACTTTCATTGATTCCTCCAAATGAAGTCTAAAAGGCGTCCTCCTTCACAACGGTAACTTGCATGCATCCGTTCCTGTGGCTCATTCGGTTCACTTGAGGGAAACGTACGAAAATCTTGAGCTGCTTCTAGCTAAGGTTAAATACAAAGAACACGGTTGGCTACTTTGTGGAGACTTAAAAGTGATTTGTATGTTTTTAGGTCAACAACCAGGTTATACGAAGTTTCCATGTTTTTTGTGTGAAGGAATAGCTGAGCAAGAACTCAGCACTGGATAAAAAAGGAATGGCCACGCAGAGTCAACCTGACACCTGGTTCTAAAAACATTCAACGTGAAAGTTTGGTTGACACGAAGAAAGTCCTTTTACCTCCGCTTCACATAAAATTGGGCTTCATGAAGCAATTTGTTAAGGCCTTGGACGAAGATAGAGATTGTTTTAAGTATCTGTTTGGTAAATTCCCAACTCTTTCAGAAGCAAAATTGAAAGAAGGAATTTTCGTTGGTCCCCATATTAGAAAACTGACTTTGGATGATCACTTTGAAAGAACAATGAACAATCTTGAAAAAGAAGCGTGGATTGCTTTTAAGGATGTTATCAGCAAATTTTTGGGGAACAACAAGGACCCAAATTACCAAAACATTGTGAACAACATGCTAAATAAATTCAAAGAATTGGGTTGTAATATGAGTTTAAAATTACATTTCTGACATTCACACTTGGATTACTTTCCTGAGAATCTCGGAGCACTCAGCGAAGAACAATGAGAACGGTTTCACCAAGACATCAAAGAAATGGAGAAGAGATATCAGGGAAGGTGGGACATCAGCATGATGGCTGATTACTGCTGGATGTTGAAACGGGATACTCCACAATTATTACATAAAAGAAAAGAAATTTATTAATTGACTTTCGATTTTTGGTTTGTTATAAATATTAGATATTAGTAGTATAGCCGCAAAAGGGGAGAGTGCAGGAATGTTGCAGGTTATTATGTAATGTTGCAAAGGGGGGTGGGGGGTGGGGTGTTGCAAAGGGGGTTGTTGCAAAGGGGGGTGTTGCAAAGGGGGTGGGGTGGGGGAAAGGGGGGTGGGGGGAAAACTTGGAGGCGGCGTTATCCCCAAGAGAAAGGAGGAGGAGAGAAAGGAGGGGAGAGGTGTTCACCTGGCAGGAGCCAAGTGCACATTAAGACTTCCAGCCGGGCTGGCGTTGTTTTATAGGCTCCTAATCAGCCAGTTGGCGTAAATGGCTTGAGTTGCCAGATACCGCGATACCATTGTATACATTATTATAGACTCCTAATCAGCCAGTTGGCTGGTTGTCAGATACCTCTTTTTAGCAGTATTATTGCATACATTATTATTATATAACGCCTAATCAGCCAGTTGGCTGAGTTGCCAGATAGCGCCATGTATTCCATTGTATACACTATTATAGACTCCTAATCAGCCAGTTGGCTGGTTGTCAGATACCTCTTTTTAGCAGTATTATTGCATACATTATTATTATAACTCCTAATCAGCCAGTTGGCTGAGTTGTCAGATACTCTTTTTAGCAGTATTATTGCATACATTATTATTATAGACTCCTAATCAGCCAGTTGGCTGGTTGTCAGATACCTCTTTTTAGCAGTATTATTGCATACATTATTATTATAGACTCCTAATCAGCCAGTTGGCTGGTTGTCAGATACCTCTTTTTAGCAGTATTATTGCATACATTATTATTATATACGCCTAATCAGCCAGTTGGCTGAGTTGCCAGATAGCTCCATGTATTCCGAAGACAGAGTTGCCAGATACCATTGTATACACTATTATAGACTCCTAATCAGCCAGTTGGCTTAGAAGGCTTAAATATTGCCAGATACCTGTTGTATACAGAATACCGGTAGTAGAAGGCATAACAATAAACAACATTGCATCATTCTTTTTATTATAAATATATAGAAAATAAATATACATTTGAGGAATATGCGTATAACAGAAATATATACACACAATTATGGATATATATATATAAAATAAAATATACATTTCAAATAAATATACATTTGAGGAATATGCGTATAACAGAAATATATACACACAATTATGGATATATATATATATATAAATAAAATATACATTTCATATACATTTCAATATGTACATAACAGAAATATATACACATAATTATATATAAAATAAATATACATTTCAAATAAATATACATTTCATATACATTTCAATATGTACATAACAGTACAGGAGAAATATACACACACACACACAATTATGGTGATATATAAAATAAAATATACATTTCATATACACTTCAATATGTACATAACAGTACAGGAGAAATATCAAGCAAATATATATATATATATATATATATATATATATATATATATATATATATATATATATATATAAACACAAATCAATAGAAATATGCGTATAATCGTCAAGCAAAATATATATACAATTCACTTTTTTTTCAAAATACTAAAATCGGTCTTAATCGAGTTTACAATTACATCATTATTGCTCTGCATTACGCAGTCTATGCGGCTTAATAATATTTCACCGCTTAAAGTATAGGGAAACCTGTATTCGATATGAATGGCTTTCATATCGTTCAGTACTATTTTTGTCCCCACTTTACAACCGGTTGGCAAGTCATCTTTAAATACGTCTAGAATACAATCAAAAGCACGCACAAAGAGTTCATCGTTAGCTACATTATTAAACACAAGTTTATAAGAATGCTTTTCCAATCGAGGGTTTATTTCTACCGACTCGAGCTTTTCAATCGTGAACTCTTCACTCAACATAACGGCAATTGAAATAATCTTCTAAATCGTTACGGCAACTGCGCGTTATATAAAGAAATAGTTCTTCAGGGTGAACGGTGTAGGTGAGCTCAGCCTTGTACCGATCAATTGCTTTGTACCAAAGTTCATGGTATTTCAAAGAGTCTAAACTTTTTAAATAAACATCCAGCACTAGACCATTCTCACCAGTCCTACACTCGGTAAACCCATCGAGCAGAGCAGTGTATGCGTATTCAAGAACTGTATCAAAATAAAGCATATCCGTAACACGCGCGTCTAATATAGGTTTCAGTTTACGGAATCCGACGATTTCAAACATTCTGTCGAGGATGAAACGGTTTCGCGTAGGAATAAGAGCGTTATTATCAGAAGCATTCTTCCACATCAGCCTTATATCAATGCACGGCCGATCGTTATTTATACACAACGTACATACAACGGCGTATGAGGGCGCGTCACTAATCTGCTCTCTTCTTGTACCTACGTTAGCAGGTATTTTATAACGATCTTCACACCACTTATCAACTATCACAAAGATTCTATTCATCTCCTCGATACTTAAATAAACCCGTTTGTTTGTCGGTCTACATTCCGTTTCCAGTACATAGCTAATGGTACCGGAATTACGCCTGAACACGCGCAACGATTTCGTCACGGACACATCGTACGAGGCGTTGAGAATGCTGCTCAAAGGAAGTTCCATCGTATTCGAGGAGCGCACGTCTACTCGGTTCAAGCTCTGAGATAACTATGAGCCGTGTGAGGCACAGGCAGGAACGGTTCGACGGGCGGCTGACTCGATGATACGTGAATGGGCATGTTCGTACGACTCGAATTGTTGCACATATTTGTTTTTCCGTTTCGTCACTACCAGCCTACGCACTTTGGATAAGAACTAGGCGCTAATCATCTCCACACTCCGGCGCACTATTTGAGAGGAACATATGCTCATATTTTTCCTTTCTACCCATCAAACGATACTCGTCTCTAAAATCTGTTAAAAACTCACGCATGGCACTAGCCACAACCTCACTATGAACCTCATCATGATATACGTTAATATAGTGATAAAAACACCTAAGATTGTCCATGATCACGAGATTCACATTTTCAGACGTAGGGTATGAGTAATCGACATGGTGTAGCATGACGTAATACCGCTTGTCACACCACCCATCCACAAGGCTCATTATCCATACCTGCTGCTTCTCTTCTGCACGCGTTGTTTCTTTTACTTCACGGTGTATGTGAGACTTTATAAAGTTTAGCCCTGCAGCATACTTCAGCACATCGTCTGTGCAACGAAAGCCTTCAACAGTCTCACCAGAACATCCGTAGAGTATTTGTACATCTTGGAACTTCGCACAATCCAATGTGGCTTTAAAAGAGGCATAGGAGGGGGGAATAGGAAGTTTTTCGGTATCCACCACATCCTCACACTTTACTGAATACCATTTCATAAACGTTGTGCAAGCAATATTAAAGGTAGCCATTTCAATATACGTCTGATCTGAATACACGTCTGATCTCTCGGGCTTACTGCGGTCGACTGACCACGCAGGACTCCCAGATAGTAGCATGACTCACGCAGTGGGCGGAGCTTAGAACTTTCACCTACACACACACACACACACACACACACACACACACACACACAAAGGAGAAAGTGAAACGCTATTTGATTTATTGAGATATTCATATATTTACAAATACGATTCGAGATATTCAAGTTATATATATATAATATTTACAAATAGATACGATTATATACAAGACGTGTGAGTTAGAAGCATCATTGGTATCCAAAGGGTACGGTATCATAGGTGCCAGGTAACTGGTAACGTTTCCTATAGGTGTTACGGCACACCATCGTACCCCTAAGTTCCTTCACGCCTCCCAGCTTCTGCGCCCGAAAATTGTGGGTGCCTACAATTAGTTGGTGAGGTTCCAAACATACTAGATCCTTCAACGACTCAAAGTTAACAACCTCCCGATTCGCATGGTTGAGCGTAATACCCTTTGCCTTCACGATATATTTCATTTCATCCCCTACCCTGACCCGTACCCCATAAGTCTTAGGTCCTGTTGAGATAAAAGAGTCGGCGTATGCGTCGTCCCCATACTCATCCTTGATCTCATCAGTGAGCTCGCCGAGGAACTCCCCAATAGCGGGCATGTAATCACCCTCCCTCTCTGTGAATATCACGCTATCTGTATCGGCATACAATACTCTCCGCCCAAGAGAATGCAATAGACCCCAAAGTTTTATACGGGCGTAGGCTGTTGTGAAGCTCGCCACAGGTATGTTTGTAACCCTTGAGGTATCTGTGGCAAATTCAGTGTTGTTGTACTTTATTACGTAAGTATTACCTACATTCACGATCTCCATGACCTCTTTATCGGGGGCATTGGCATAATCCCAGACATCGCTATAACTTTGTGCCAAATGAATGTTCCCTCTGCCGGTATTCTGCGCAAATTTTCCCCATAGACTGTTTAGACACAATTTTGCACTAAAGCGCTTGCCAGGATTCTTTACAATTTGGACACGATCAAGTTGTATACCTTCGCGGTCGCGGTAACGTTGAATATAGGCAGACTTTTCATCTTCGGTATCAACTCCTCGCGGATACCCTGATGCTTCAACCTTATCCTTCAAAAAGGCGTTTATATATGGTGTGAAAAGGTTGGGGAGCTTCTGAAACCTCCACACCTCGTGTATCTTCAGTATTCTATAACCATGGCGTACGGCTAGGGCCAGCTCAGGACTTGTATATACGCCTCTGATCTTACGCTGGTGGGGTATATGGTTACATTCGCCGTTATCCTCTTCCGCGCACTTCACGCACAGGGGAAACATGAGCTTGTCGTCGATAACGACAGGTAAGATCGGCATCCATAAATTGCGTGGGGGGAGTACGTCTACGAAAGAGAGCCCAAAGTAATGATCATTCAAATTTTTTGAAAATTCATTGATGGATGGTAGGCTAGGCCCCACCAGTTTCTCAGGAGCGCCCACGGGGTACGGATGCTCTTCATCACGTATGGGTATAAAGAACAGAAATCGTAGTAATGGAGCTTCACGCCCTCCGTAGGTGGGAAGTATAGTCTGAAAGGATTTGTACGTCCTCCAAACAAGCTATCACCACATTTGAGAGGATCCAGCACCATTGAACGCTTGATCGTTTTTATTTCCTCACGGTATACATCGTCTGTCTCCATCCGTGCATCATATTCATGCTCCCACAAGACTTTGTGAGTGAACTGTGATCCTATAAGTTGATCGCGGGTGCGGGTCGATGCAAGACAGTCGGCAGGAGACCTACCGTGATATCTCCGACTCCGCACTCAGGACGGGGGCATCCATGCCACCAGCAACCGTTAAAGGATACACAGTCTTCACACCAGTGACACGGTTTTCACTTAACCCATCAACCCAAAAAACACGTCCATTAATCTTAATGGGTACTTCACCCGTGTTGCGGGCGTGCTTTATGTATACACCTGTTTGTTGCTGCAGGTGTATGAGCCAGTAAATAGCCTTGTGTCCGTAACTGCGGGGGTTGTTTCGGTGAATAATGGCTAAGGTGTCTTTAGGCATGAAGTTATTCTTGAACACCGTAAAACATAATGATGCGATGGTGGTTGCGACTTGCAGTGGATCGCATTTGAAACGGGCTATGTACATACTTCTAAAGGCCTGGAAACATACTCTAAGCACGCGCACATCATTCACGCAATAACGCTCACATTCATCAGCTATATTATAAGGGTTACTTTCATTAAAACTGTCGTAGTATCGATCAAAGTCTTCACGTTCATCCATGCAGTCAAAATAATGTTTGGGGGGTGGTGGGCCTACGTAGTTTAAAGTCTCGCTGGTGAGGAAAGTGTATGGGAAGTATCCTTTGGAAACTTCAGCTGCTACTCCCATCACCTTGGGTAGCTTTGCTAATTTACAAGGTGTGAATAATAAAGTATCTTTAAATTGTACATTGCCTCTTATCTGCATCTGTATTAATTTGTTGCCTCTTTTCAATGGATCACCTGTAAATATCTCAGAGGATTCGTGTTCAAGCAACTCCTTATAAAGGAACTGCGTGTCAAACTTTGCCCCGTTATGGGCGAGAATATACACAGTCATTTTTTTGAACTTGTCGGCTAACTTGACAATATAGGACACAAATAGTTTCACAGGACTATCGCTGACATTCGTTTTAAAAACGTTTGTCCGTTTACCGCATTTGGGGCACTCGTCACATTCGATACCCATACACTCATCACAGATGGTCTGGCTCACAAGTAAATGTGGAATTACCTCTTTGGTTTCAGCGTTCGTATATGTTTCTATATCGTAGTACACAGTTATACAAGGGTTATTTTTAGGCTTAGCATCTTTCATATAACACACATGCTTTACTCCATCCGCCTTATATTCCTCCTGGCATGTAGGACAGTGAATTACGTCGCACTTGTGCTTAAATTTTCCCCAATTATCCATTGTGTGAAACATACCACATTCACAGATTCTCATTTTCCTGCACGTACCAATTGATTTATGGAGATCAAAGCAGCTATTATTGAAAAATGTGCGTCTACACACATCACAGTCTCTCTTCTCAACTACACGGCTTTCACATTTGGTGCTTTTACACTGCTCACATACCATGTGACATTCTTTACAATGTCTCACTATATCATCCGCAAACTCGAGGCACCCCTTACACAAATCATGATGTCTCCCATATTTTCGACTTTTGTCATAACTCGCGTAAAGCCCCCTTATATTACGGATGGGGAGATACGTTGTCCTGACAATCCTAAAATAAGTAGGGGCCTTGTACGATCTCTCACACAGCTTTTAAAAACATACACAGTCCGGCGGCGATCATCCAAACCAAATATAACTATGCGCACATTCATTTCCTGTTCTACCTTTCTCAGCTCTTCAGGACCCATATTACAGTCAAATTCAAGTTCACAGTCTACAGCTAGTTTACGGGCACGCTCAACGATCGTAGGCAGCCAAATTTTTTGAGTCCGTGTATTTTGTACAGTAAACATACGTGCTAAGAGTACTGCTATAAAGCCGCAACCACGATCGACGTTTATATGCCTTCGGTAAATAGTTGGAGAATTGAAGTTAAGAGTGTACGGTATGGCACTATGACCCGCAACACGGAATACACGGTCAATATTTACCGTGAAGTTGTCCATATTGAAGGCTATACTACTTTGGACGGCTTGCATTATACGCCCTAATATATATTCTACATCTTCAGCAGCCAAACGTCTAAACGGTACTATCACCCAATAATCGTCTACATCACCGTCATCTGACCCGAACCCAAAGGACAGACTCGTCCTGACCTCACGCTCGTCGCGATTCTGAAGAGCAAACTCTATAATATGCTGTACTACCCTGCGTATCCCGCGCTCAATTCCATTGCTATACATGCTCTAGGGTCGACCCTGACTCTATACCGATTTCTAGTCAAGGCGGGGGTGGGGGCTGCGGATCGCACTAACTCGAACGTAATAACATCCTCAACAGAACGGGGGGCGGAATTAGTGGATATATTAGCGCTGCTGATGGGGGCCCTGTTGCGTAGGAGGGTTGGGGATCTATTATTGTAGACTTAACAGAACGGGGGGCGGAATAAGGGGGTATATTAGGTGCTGCTGCTGGGGAGGTTGTTGCGTAAGAGGTTGAGGGTTGGGGGTCTGCTGCAACAGGTACGTATTTCGGTCGCTTTATACCTGATGTGGGGTTCTCATACCTCCGCTTTGGACGTGCAACCTGTATCGCTGGTGAGGGTTCAGGGGAGGAGATCACAACTACACTGTCATCGTCATCCGTAATGATAGGGTGCTCTACCTCATCGTCGGTTCTGTGGGAGAAGAAATATAAGGATCAGCACTCAAAATTTGTAATATTTTGTAAATGACCCACTTAGGAGTGTGACGTGTTAGAAATGGACTCTGTAGAAAAATTCAGATTCACGAGCCCATCCACATGTATTATATCTGGACCTACAGGATGTGGTAAAACTGTGTTTATGCTTAAAATCATTAAAGAAAAGGGCGAGATGTTCTCGAAATTTGTGCATAAAGTTATATGGTGCTATTCGACGTATCAATCAGTGTTCAACGAGTACCAAGATGATATTTTGTTCCACAAAGGTGTATATGACGTTAATTCGCTAAAGGGAACTGAACATACAATCATTGTAATTGACGATCTCATGTTGGAGATGGATAAAACGTTTGCCGAGACATTTACAGTATACTCCCACCATCTTAACATAAGCGTGTTCTTCATCAATCAGAATCTATTTTTCAAAAATAGATACATGCGCGATGTGTCGTTAAATACGCAATATCTAGTCTTATTCGCGCAACGTAGAGATGTATCACAAATTGGGGTATTAGCCAATCAAATGTTCCCGAATCAGCGTAAGGAGTTTTTGGAAGTTTATAAAGAAGCTACAAGCACGCGTTACGGATATTTGCTTTGCGACCTTCATCCGCGAAACACGTTTAGAGTGCTTCTGCGAACGAATATATTTCCAAACGAGCCTGAAACGGTGTATATTCCAGAATGACAAAGAGACTAAAGAAATACCATGAATTAATAAAAATCTATCATCGACTGCCCCGGGCAATGCAGCAGATGTTTATTAAAAATATCGACGCCGACTTTTTAAAATGCATCTGTGAAATCTGTCTTAACGTTATAAATTGCAATGTATCAATGAAAACCCATCAGAAGGCTCGCCTACGCCGCTACAAGAACATAATACGTACACTCGCTCGTAAAAGTCAAACTGTAGCGAAGAAAAAACGAGTTATTGTGCAAACAGGAGGGTCATTTCTCCCCATCTTATTTTCAGTTTTGGGCCCTTTACTGACTAGATTAATATAATGAAGAAAGTGGTAGTGATTCCCCACGAGGTGTACGCTTCACTGCAAAGAGACACGGATCTAGATCCCCGTAAAAGCAGACTTAAAAGAATGGAAAGCGAATTGTTAGCCCTATTAAACAGTGAAAAAACACCTGATGAGAAAAGAATCTTATACCAAGAAGCTCTGCAGAAATTTCTTCACGAGTACGAAAATTATAAGAGCCCTACGGAGATTCCTGTGGTTATTAGGCACAGCACGGGGGACGATGGCGACATAGGACCTGTACCCGACGATACAGCTGATCAACCAAAAAGATTAGCCACACAACATATCGAACATGTATTAAAAAATACCCTCCCACTTACATTGAGGAGTAAAGGCTTAAGTCTTTATAATCTATTGAATGAGGATCCCGCCATACAATGGACCGATACAGGGGAGATCATTGTGGAAGGATCAAAGGTACAGGGATCGAATATCGTAGACATTGTCCATGATCTGGTGAGAAAGTGGGATAGGCCATCACCATCAGGATGGAAGCATATTAAAGCAAGACTACAACAAATAAATGTCCCTAAAACGTTGATAGGAAATCTGAACAGGTTAAAAGACTTGGAACACGCAACGTCTGTGGCACAATTGAAGACGCCGTCACCCCCTGCGGTAACACCTTTCAAGAGGAGAAAGAAGAGGTTAAACCAACCCTACCCACCTGCCTCTAAAATACGCAAATGGCTAACGTATTAACTAAACGTTATTATGACATTTCTACCCCATCCTCTTACGGCGGCGTAGATAGACTGCACGTTTACGGAGTAGGAAAAAAAGATGTTGAAAGATTTTTGAGGGAGCAGGACGCTTATACGCTTCATAAGCCTGTGAGAAAAAGGTTTAAAACAGCCAAGACAACGGCTTCCTCGATTGATTCTATTTGGCAAGCAGATTTAACAGACATGCAAAGATATTCTGTGTATAACGATGGTTACCGCTACATTCTATTCATAATAGACGTATTCTCTAGATATCTGTGGCTAGTTCCTCTGAAAAATAAATCACCTGAAACAGTTGCTAAAGCCACCAAAACGCTAATGTTAAAAGAAAACAGGGTTCCTGGCTATTTTTGTACGGATATGGGGAAGGAGTTTATAGGCCGTGCTTTTCAGAATATGTTGACAGAGTTTAATATCAGCTATTACACAACCAATTCTATACATAAGGCTTCTTTAGCTGAAAGAGTTCAGCGCACCATAAAGGAACGCATGCACCGTTATTTTACACATAAAAACACATACAGATTTCTAGACATTCTGGAACCATTGGCATCATCCTACAACCGCTCACACCATCGCACGATTGGGGCAACACCTAACGAAGTTTTAGAAAGAGGTACGCTCCCGAGAAGAGATGGACCACCACCACCACCACCACCACCACACTCTGTGCGCTTCAAAATCAATGATTATGTAAGGCTGTCGCGTTCGGGGAATAAATTCGCAAAGGGTTTTGAGCAAGGATGGACACGCGAGATTTTTAAAGTTAGGGCTGTGAGACCTAAAGGTGTGATAATGATGTATTACATTGAAGATTTGAATGGGGAAGAAATCTCAGGAGGCTTTTACCGCGAGGAATTGCAGAAAGTTGCGTTTAATTTAGAAAAAAATGTGTTTAAAATTGAGAAAATTTTAGGAAGCAAAGGTTCAGGAAGGAGAAAAATGTACCTGGTGAAATGGCTAGGGTACCCAGAAAGCTTCAACACCTATATAAAAGCTGATGCTTAAATAGTATGCTCCTAACCATTTCTACGTCACACTCCCGTCCTCCTCGTCCCTGTCTGTACACCCTAACAACACGCTAGCCAACTTTGTAACAGAACTCCATGGGCACATTGAATTGGGTCGTGATTCGTATGAGGTGGGGATATGCGAAATTCAGCTGGACACCGTCTTTTTAAATATTGAACATGAAGAAACCGTTTTTACGATTCTTAGAGACATTGACGAGTGTGAAAAAGCTGGGGTAGCTATGGATGAAACTATGCGCATCGCTTGGACTAAGATTGCACGGTATTACAGTACAGAAGTAAGACTAGGGCCGGGTCAATATGGTTCGGCCGAGGATGTTGTGAGAGGCTTAAACGTAAGTTTAAGAAACTCAAACCTTACGAATGATTTAGTATATGAAATCGTAAACAACCCTGCACATACACTAATCCTAAAATCAAAGACTAACAGATGTCTTAAAGAACATAGAAAGTTCAAAATTCTAACCAACGGCCGATATAGCGCAGCCTTCCAAAGAGACACATTTCACGAGACACAGTATAACTTGTCCAGATTAATGTATCAATTGAAGATGGAGAAATTGGCTGAAAGGTCCCCAGACATGTGCTATATTTACAGTAATATAGTGGAGCACCAGTTTGTTGGGGATACCCAGGCACGCCTGCTGCGCATTGCTCACATCCCCAACCATAGAGGAAGGAGTTTGAGTATTACATATGACAGACCCCATTATGTGAATGTCGCAACTAATTTAATAACCAATATCACAATATATATAAGAACGATTGAGGGCGAAAACTTCCCATTCGGTAACGGGAGCTTAACAGTGAAGCTACACTTTCGACGCACTGAGTTATAATGGATAGAAAGCCTTTCACCGTCTATCGAGGGATGCGATACCAGCGCGGTAGTGGACTTGGATCCATTTTTTCATCCATACTACGTACGGCTGTTCCTTTGCTGAAGAGGGGTGCCAGATACCTTGGAAGGAAAGCGCTACAATCAGGCCTTAACACTGCAGAAGACATATTGGCCGGGGCTAAACCTAAAGAAGCCCTAAAAAAACATTTAAAGCGTACACGGAACGAAATCATCAAAGATGCAAAGAGAAAAATGCGTGGTGGCGGGAAGAAGAGGGCCCCCGGAAGAAGAAGAAGGGGTCACGTGGTATTAAACGTAAAAGGCTATCAAAAAAGAAATGCTGTAAGCGAATGAAACCTATGGTTGACCACTTTTTTGACTGATATAAGCTAAGGATATTGATCTCATGAATCATAGTTTGTTTACCACTTGTCGAGAGAGGAGTCACTATTTCGCCATGGCACGCTTCATCCACCCATGTAGTTCACAATGCTGTAAGTCGGAGCTGTCCTTTTTTGAGCTCCCGCCAACCCAAGTTTCTATTGAGCACAGTGACTTTATTACAATTAACCCTTTAAACACAATTAGTTCCCCGAGTGCACCTATAGAATTCGTGATACCCAGCTCAGGTCCTTACTTTTTTGATCCAAGCTGTGTGCACATGTACGCTAAGCTACGTATAGCCCATTCTGATGGAACGGCCTGCGATGACAAATATGCTGTATACCCTGAAACAAACTTTCTGCACGCCATATTCAACCAGTGTGACGTATATTTAAATCAGACCAACATATCGGCAGGCACGGGGTACTATCATCTACGAGCCTATTTGGAAAATGTCCTCAACTTTTCCAAAGAAGCGAAGGCTACCTTTTTAAGTGCGGAGGGATATTATCAAACTAAAGATGAAAATAGTATAAAGGACAAATTTAAAAATTCTAAAAAGAAAATATACGAGTGTTTTGGACGGTTGCACACAGATTTCACTTTCCAGGAGAAGTTGCTTGTGAACGGGGTGGATATGAAAATAAAGCTCACCCGCACGAGTCCTGAGATCTGCTTAAATCTGGATGCGAATCAAGAAGGGCGCAAAGTCCGTTGTGGTTCACATTATGGACACATACCTCCGCGTACGGCGAGTGAAATTAAGTTCACCAAAACAACTAGAAATTGAGAAAAATTTACTAAACGCTACAGTGAAATATCCTATTAACAGAGTGCAGATCAAACTATATACGGTTCCTGCAGGGTTGGCATCGAAGCAGATAGAAAACATTGCCCTGGGAAATCTTCCTAAAAGGATATTAATCGGCATGCAGGACCACGCTTCGGTGAATGGAAAATATAAAAAGAGTGCCTTTAAATTCGAGAATTTCGGACTTAAAAATATAACTCTATACGTTAATGGCACTGCTTTGGGTGGAACAATGGGTACGGACTATTCATCAGACGCTGTGTTACCTCTTTGTGCCAGAGCCTATAGTAATCTGACCCATATTGCAGGTGATTGTGATGAGCTTGGTAATGGGGTAACGCAGGAAGAATTCATTGATCAATTTAACCTTTATCCGTTTGACATTACACCTGACTTATCTGCTAGCGTAAATACCCATTTAACACCACAGCAGAGCGGTAACATCTCAGTGCGGCTGGAATTCGCCAAGCCTATAGACGCTCCTATTAGTGTACTAGTATATCTCGAATCGCAAGCCCTAATAGAAGTAGATAGATTTAGAAGCGTTATCACTGACTTTTAAAATGGATGCTAATACACTTCAGAAAGTAATGGAGCGAGTCACACGTTCCAAATTTATCGGCGTGTTTGCGAAGAATGAAACATTGAGTTTGCCAAGTACGCGAGAATGCGGTAGTCTTATTGTGAACACAGACATCATCGGTAATGAAGGGATTCACTGGATCGCTGTCTATTTTAAAAATAGACAGCGCCTGTACTATTTTGATTCACTCGGTACTCAACCCTGGAGTGACCCTATTATTGTAAAATTTCTCGCTCAGTTACATATTCCCGAAGTTGTATGGAACCCATTTCGTATGCAGGGATATTTTACTAATGTTTGCGGAATGTACTGTGTCTCATTTCTCATGCATATGTCAAATGATAAAGAATTTATAAATTTTTTAAATTTATTTGACCCGTGTCACACTCACCGAAACGATGAAATGGTATGCAGACAGATAAAAAACCGTTTTCCAATTGTACGTACTCGTTGTATATTATAATGTTTTTGTTCGTATATTTGTATATTCGTTTATTGTACTGATTTCTTTCATTTAATAAATTTATGAAAATATATTGCGTCTTCTTATCCCAAAAAGATCGAAAAACACTTACATTATTTGACATTGTTGACTGATTAGTATATCATCCGTATCCCTTCAAAAGATTGTATAACTCGTGTCAAATCCTCATCGGACCTTAAAGGAAAACATATACAGACAGACAGACAGATCCCCATTATGTGAAGATATTTGGTTCGATTACCAATTTCGATTTTAGCATGATGGGGAAATAACATTGATTGACATTTTTGACTAGTATCTATTTGACGAATACTACAACTCTCCGTATATATATAAAATTCTAATTATGGACACTTACATTTCTATGGTAGTCCCTTGCGTCGGATTGTAAGGAGCGTCACTGCAAATATCTTCTACGGTTTGCGTCGAAAATAGTTCGCCACAATCAGCCGCATTGAAAAGACTAATTGTGGTTAATGCTGCAGTATCACGTTCTTCATACAAGTCTGGGGAGACGTACAGGTCCATGGTTGATTATTCACTGATGCGAAAATAGCTACTGTTACTCCCAACTGAAAATATCCCCTTTTATATGCACATTCGCCAAGCTCCGCCCAAAAGACCAGATGTCCGTCGTGATTGGCTGCCGATGTAGCTGGGTGGAGCTATGACGTGTACCAATCCGCTATAACGAGACCGGACGAGTAACATATATATAAAATCGAATTATAGGCACTTACATTTCTATGGTAGTCCCTTATATTATATTTTTTACTTACAAATTATTAGTATTGTTTGTTAACATAATTGTTAACTTATTTTATAATAAAGAAATTATATCCTAATTATATTTTAAAAAGAACATTCGGTTTCAACGTTAAGCTGTGGTCTAAGGCGGCGTGGCATGAATAAATACTAAAATAAAATTAAATGTTAAAAATCTTTATTCATACGTTATTAAAAGTTAAAAATCTTTATTAATAAAACAGGATAGAAGCATATGAAAGTCAAGGTAAACTATAGTTGTAAATTATAGTTAGGTTATACGATGTTTTTCGGGCATACTACTGCCTCGGGTTAAATGATCCTGTTATTTTAAATCACGTATTTGAAAGAGTTAATCATTATTGCTACATAGAAAAAATCGTGCATTACGATGTTTTTCGGATATACTACTGCCTCGGGTCAAATGGTCCTGTTATTTTAAATCACGTATTTGAAAGAGTTAATTATTATTGCTACATAGAAAAAATCGTGCATTACGATGTTTTTCGGATATACTACTGCCTCGGGTAAAATGGTCCTGTTATTTTAAATCACGTATTTAACGACACATCGCGCTCATTTCCATTGCTATATATGGCTCTAGGATCGGCCCTGACGAGATGTATTTCGTAGGTTAGGTTAGGTCTCTTACATATAAAAGTCCATGTGGTAGAGTAAGCAACGAACCCCATCGACGAGATGTATTTCTGAACCCATGTTAAACTGGAGGTCTAATTTACGAGCGAGTGCACGTTCTTGTAACGCCGTAGGCGAGAAAGAGTTAATTAGTATTGCTACATAGAAAATCGTGCAGTTTTTTTCGATTATTATTTATTGAACAAAACTCTCGCTCTCTTTCTATATATATATATATATATATATATATATATATATATAGAAAGAGTGGTCTGGAAGGAAGTTTACCAATGATTAAATTCTCTTTGCGAGTGACCCGTTGCCCGCGTCGGGCTAACCTTTGGTTAGCTTCCGCCCGAATTGTTCATTCTGACGAAGGTCAAGCTTTTCACTCCACCTTAGACCTACAGTTTAACGTGGATTCCGAACCACGACCCATCAGTAGCCCAGCGTCTTGACCACTAGGCCTCCTAGGGTGCCCATTTATCTACCAACCACTTTCTTTATTGTGTGGAAGGATGAACAGCTGGGCTTTGCTGCGCGCCGGCTGCCGTCGGGTCTCGAACCCTGGGCCGATGGATTCGTAGTCCGCGACGCTAACCACTACACCACCGAGGCGGTATTTGTCATTACTTACTCGGACTATAGTGGATTTAATTATCCCAGAAGAGTTCCTTGTTCCATGCACGGTCTGTGTGTAGCATATATATATATATATATATATATATAATATATATATATTGTGTGTACGTTTTTCCCTTGACCTTCGTCAGAATGAACAATTCGGGCGGAAGCTAACCAAAGGTTATCCAAAGGGTATATATATATATATATATATATATTATTATTATTATTTCTACAATGAAACGGGGTCGGGCCGAAGAACGGGTGAGAGATCTCCCCCCTATATATATATATATATATATATATATATATATATCATTATATTTCTATATGACACCATACAAATTACGCGTAAATATTTTCATTGTAGAAGTAATAAGAATGATAAAATTAATATCTGAAGTCAGTGGTGATTTCTGCTCGAATAGCTTGTAGAAGGATAATCCCTCGGGCCGAAAAAGGTCCCTAGAGACCTTTTTCGTTCGAATCGTGTCCCTAGAGACACGATTCGAACTGATTTAGCTTCTGCCTTTCATCGTGTGTGTGTGTGTGTGTGTGTGTGCGTGTGTGTGTGTGTGTGTGTGTGTGTGTGCGTGCATGAGTTGTATATATATATATATATATATATATATATATATATATATATATATATATCAAGAGTGGTCTGGAAGGAGATGTTTCATAATTTTCTTTTCCGGACGTTTTTCCCACTGTTATTCGTGACTTAAATATTTATAATAAAAATCAAGTGTCTAAAAAAGTTATTTAATAAGCAGAATTTAATTGGATTCATTGTAGAAGTAATTATAATGGCAATATTAATATTTGGAACATTGAGTACTTATCGAGCTGTCTTTAAGAAAGGTCTCTCGCAAGCAGATTTTCTCCGAAACCAACCTCGCTATAGTGGACTGTGTTTTGGGGAAATCCAGCTTTCTTCGTTTCTTTTAATTTCGTTTTTTCATTTTTTTCGTCGCAGGAATGAGGCTATATGTTTCATAAGTTTTCATCTCGTTTGGTGGAATTGTATCGTAAATTATCGTATTTCGAATTGTATCGTAAATGATCATTTCGTTTCGTTATTCGTGAGGGCTGAATTATGGATAACTATGTTATTTGTTTCGTTCATCTTCAAGTTTAATGAAGCTGTATTTAAATGAAGTTTCATAATTAAATTAATTGGTTTTACTGTTATTTAGGAAAATTTATATTGGGAGCAAACGTTACAATAATAAGCTTATGTCGATATAGTTACCCATTGAATTGGAACTCTTTATTCACGTTTGCTATTATTTATTGAATGGTGGATAATTAGTTGGGTAACCCTTATAAAAATTCGTTTTCTGTCTAACGAAATAGGGTAACTTTGTTAATTCTATTAAAGCGTAATGAAAGAGGCGCTTGTGTTATTTTATACGGTTGAATCTTGTATAACCATATAAATATATATTGTGGTATTTTATATGATTCATTAGTTTATTATATATACAAGTACATTTGGAATAACAGCCGTTATATATGTGTTACACGATTAATGGGACACATGGCGCTATCTGGAATACCTTGCGCTATCTGGCAACTCAGCCAGAATAGAGGATTATAAAAGATCGCGAAGCTGGTGAAGAACCATTCCCCCCTCGGCTCCGGCCGAGTAAGGAGCTCTGCTCCTTCTATTTCAGGCCCTTTGGTAAACCCCATAGTGGCCTCTTAGGTTAGGGAAACGAAAATAAATTGGGGGAGAACTCCACTCTGTCCTTCAGGTGTCTCTCTCCCTCCTTCAGCTCTCTCTCTCTCTCTCTCCTGCATGTATCTTCCTCCTTCAGGCGTCTCTCTCTCTCTCCTGCATGTTTGCCTCCAGCATGTGTACTCCTGCATGTGTACATCCAGCATGTGTACTACTGCATGTGTGCGTGTACCTCCAGCATGTGTACCTACTGCATGTGTACTCCTGCATGTATACGTATGTGTGTACCTCCAGCATGTGTACTCCTGCATGTGACCTATCCTCTCTCCTTCAGGCGTCTCTCCCTCCTACAGGCTCTCTCTCTTCTTCAGGCGTCTCTCTCTCTCCTCCTTCAGGGTCTCTCTCTCACCTTGGCTCAGCCAACTGGCTGATTCTGGCTGATTAGGAGCCTATAAAACAACGCCAGCCCGGCTGGAAGTCTTAATGTGCACTTGGCTCCTGCCAGGTGAACACCTCTCCTCCTTTCTCTCCTCCTCCTCCTTTCTCTTGGGGGATAACGCCGCCTCCAAGTTTCCCCCCACCCCCCCTTTGCAACAACCCCCTTTGCAACAACCCCTCCCCCATTTGCAACAACCACCTTTGCAACAACCACCTTTGCAACAACCCCCCTTTGCAACATTACATAATAACCTGCAACATTCCTGCACTCTCCCCTTTTGCGGCTATACTACTGATATTCGATAATATTAGATATTAGATAATATTATTTTGTAATTATAATTTTTTTACATACACTCTTTTTTTTGTGGACGAGTTTTCACCACACAACTGTGTGTTACCAAGACGGGGACCCAACTCGTCTTGCATCCCACCAACCACCTTCCCCACCCACCACCCTTTGGAAAGTAGTGTGCAAATGAGGGGCAAATTGTTCTTCAAAAATAACGAGTTAGTAAATAGTACACATCCGCAACATCTGCACCCGCAGGTGGGATGCAGATGTGAATGTGACATACAGCACATATATATATATATATATATATATATATATATATATATATATATATATATATATATATATATATATATATATATATACAGGGCGTCCCAAAAAAATGTATACACACTTTAACAGCTGATAGCTCAATTAATGTTTCTTTCTTTCCAAGTTAAACCCATTAGAATTAATAATGGCAGTCAGACTAAGCTTTGAACAAAGGAAATTCATTCTAAAATGCTACTGGAAGTGTGAAAACGCAGTTGAAGTGCAAAGACAGTTTAGGAGGGAGTTTCAAACAGATCCACCAACGCGACTTACCATCACTCGAATTAGAGATAAGTTTGAAGCCGATGGAACTGTTCAGAATGTCCACAAGAAGCGTTCCGGAAGACCACGGACATCGACAAGCCCCACAAAGCAAGAAAGAGTACTGGAAACGTATCACCAAAGTCCAAGAAAATCTGTGCGGCAAGCGAGTCGTGAGGTAGGAATTTCAGAATCGTCTGTCCAACGCATTTTGAAGCGCTGTCAATGGAAAAGTTACATTCCAAGATTAGTCCATGCTATTAATGAAGATGATCCGGACCGAAGAGTGGAGTATTGCGAGTGGTACTTGGCACGATGTGGATGTGGATTGGACGAAGGGGTTTCGTAGAATACCCTCCGCGTTCACCAGACCTCACACCACTAGACTTTTTTTTATGGGGATACTTAAAAGACAAAGTCTACGCTATAAAACCTGCAACAGTCGCTGAATTGAGAGCAGCCATTGAACGAGAATGCACACAAATACCAAACGAAATGTTTCGTGATGTTTGCGATTCCATTGCTTCGCGTTATCAGCAGTGCCTGGACCAGAACGGACGTCAGTTTGAAAAGAGGCGTTGACAAAACAATTAAATAATGTCTGTAGATTCTAGTACATTTTGAAAATGAAATGTATTTTAATAAACACTGCCTTTATAATTATTTAAAGTGTGTATACATTTTTTTGGGACGCCCTTTATATACAGGGCCGGATCTAGAAGTTGCGAGGCCCTAGGCCTATATATATGAAAATATGGACTTAATTATCTGTACTATACCAGCAATATTAGAATCCCGCATAGAAAGAACTATGCCAGCACTTAAAAATTAAACCAAACCAAAATAATCACGCATGGAAATTGTATAAGAAATATAAATAAACCATACAAATAAGTATAAATTATAATATGAATCAAGATTTGTATCGAAAATATAAGACAATGATTTCTAAGATTTATATAATATTATAGGTAATGACTTTCCATAGTATACAAACGTTTTTCATATGTGATGTATAAGAGATGTTGACATTTCATTTTTATAATAGTGAGCGATCGACTTATCAGGCTAAATATTAATGCTTTAATATTTGGTTCAGATGATCCTTGAATATTACAGCAATGCTTTTCTACTTTTCTTCGAGCTAAACTCTTCAATTAATTGAGAATAATCTAATGAATTTGTTATATCGTTTTCTATTGATAACATAGCTAATGATTGCAATCTCGCTTGAGACATGGTGGAACGCAAATATGTTTTAATAAGTTTGAGACGCGAGAAACTTCTTTCAGCCGAAGCAACAGTAACTGGGATGGTTAATACTATTCGAAGTGCAACATAAACATTAGGATAAATCTCACTTAGTTGTTTTTGCACTATATAAAGAAGGGCATTTCCGAGATCTGTTTTCTCAGGTATAAACCTGCAAAGTACTTTAAGTTCTTCATAGAGTTCTAAATCATTAATATCACTTGAGCAGAACGCGCAAAACGGCTTGAGCGAGGCCCCTTTTGGCGCGAGGCGCGAGGCCCTAGGCGATCGCCTATTTCGCCTATAGCTAAATCCGGGCCTGTATATATATATATATATATATATATATATATATATATATATACCTTTCAACCTTTCAAATGTTCTGTGCGATGATTCCTCATTTCACGAAGGTCAAGCTTGTCGCCCCTGTCTTAATTTTAGTTTTTGTTTAGATGACATGTTACGATAAAATTATTCAAAATGTTTCCTGTCATCAAAATTTCATAGTATCCTTACATACCAGCGAAAATTTACATATCGAAGTGACCATCTTCAGGTCGATCGACTCAGTTATTTACCGTTTTATTTACCTAGATTTATCCATTATAATCAGTAGGTTGGATTTTGCCATTTTGTTTCCAAAAATCTGCCTCCGTATTGGTATGAATATTCACATTAAATTTAGTTTTTGTACTTACGTATACAAACATATTGCATACTTAGCTACGATGTTCATTTATTCATTGCTTCACTTACCATGGTTGATGCAAAAGCTTACATTTTTAGTACTTGGCCAAGCAGATTTCGTTTAATTCTATACGTGGTTGCATCCTTCTGGTCTAACCTACAAGTGGCAGTAAGAATTCAACTCTCGTTTAAGGGTTTAATTTTAGTCAAACCTTCAAACCTCCGTACTACTAGGCTCAATATTTTTGGTTTCTCTAAGTAGCTGGTTATGGATCCCAAGAATAACTCTTGATTTCATGGATTTTCCTTTTTGCAAGCTTTGGAGCCCTAAAGTACGCCATAGCTTTCTTAAAAGGGAAAAAGTTGTGAGGATCATATAATACCTTTCAGTTACCTGCTAAAAAAAATTGTGCCTGTGTATGGAAATTCCTTCTTTTTGTATTTCCGGAACTTTGTTTAATATTATCTTCAGGTCACTAATCCATAATTCTTTCCAGACTACTTTGCCTATCTGCTAGATTAAGGAAATTAATTTTTCATGAGAAAATGTTTCTAGACATGGATTGTCTCGAATCTTCGCGATTGTTCTGAATGCAGTGCAAAGTTCTCCTTAGTAGGTTTTAGCGTCGTCTCTTCTAACCCTTTAGTTTGCAGATTTTGCGCAAACCACCGAGAACTACGAAACAACGTGATTTCGGCGAGAGACGAACTTCGAAGAAGTAGGGGAGAGGCAACAGCGCTGAGGGAGGAATTTAGTGCTTTCGCAGCTGGGTTTAACTCAATGTAGGATTTTGTTATAGAAAGTTTGAGCTCGAGTTCCGACCAAGGACGGAGATCGCGCGAAGACATTATGATGAATCGAATCCTCGATCAGCCTTCTCTCTCGTTCCTCTTTCCTCTTCGGGGGATCGACCTTTTGAGCCTGTTCTAAATGAGTTCGAACTAGAGAGCATAAACTTTGCTTAAGAGTAATTACAACTAATAGATTTTCCGTATTAGAGCCAGAACATAATGACACGCAAAAGACTAGGCTAGTTGGCGACTCCACCATTCGAGGGCAATTACAAGATTTCTGCGGCAGGAACCCAACTCGGAGAGGGAGTTACTGCTATTCTGGAGTCCGTGTTGATGACATCACGGGCTCCATAGACGAGTTTGGTAAGGATACTGATCAAAATACGAAATTTATGTTGCATGCTGGAACTGACAACGTTAAGATTTCCAGGTCAGAGAAGCTAATAGAGAAGTACAAGCGGCTGATGCGGATTCTAAAGATAGGACTAATAAGTTAATTTTTTTAGGAATTCTTCCAAGAATAGCAGAATCCGACGACTTTTTCAGCACCTACATGAATAATGTTCCTAAATACCTCTGCCAGCAGGAAAATGTTGGATTCGTCGATTTGTGGAGTCACTTTTATAATAAAAAGGATTTGTTTTTGCGTGATGGTCTTCACCTGAATGACGTGGGAGCAGTTCGTCTTGGTAGATTATTTCATAGTTCTACGATGGCTTTTTAGGCGAAAAACGGCGAAACTCCAACGTGAGCGACCAGCCTAGAATAATTTTCCTTACAGCGACCGGCTGTTTCACATACAACCTCGAGATTCTACTACGATACCCAAAATTTTATGAATGTGTTTTACATTAACTCTCGAAGTTTAACATTTAAATTTGATGAACTATTAAGTATTATCCTTGACCAAAAATTTGAGGTTGTAGCAATTACTGAATCCTGGTTAAATACAGAGAGTAGAGATTTTCTTGTAGAATATCATATTCCTGGTTATGAGATATTTAACAATGATAGAATAGAAAGAAGGTGTGATGGTACTATACTATACGTTCAGTCACACTTAAAACCCTTAATTAAAAAATTTGCAGAAACTGATAATATACTGTAAATGCGACGTTTCTTGAAATTAAAGTTGAAATTAAAGACAACATACGAAAGAAATTAATTACAGGTTTAATGTATAGCCCTCCCTCTCAGACTGTCGATTGTAAAAATAGACTTTAGGAACTAATTTTTTATGTAAGTAGTGAACATGATGCGATAATTATGGGAGATCTTAATTTGCCTTGTAGGGATTGGGGTGGTCCTTTACAATCTAATTTCGGTCGTCGATAGTACGAGAGTTTGCTCGAAAGCTCACTTTTTAAATGGTCAAAGATTCCACTAGGGATCTCAATAGTGTAGATTTAGTTTTAAGTATAGACCTAGACTTAACTGATAATATCTTTGTATGAGATCACTTCTCCACCAATAATCATAGGCCAATGACATTTGAAATTAAAGTGAATGTTCATAATTCGGATAGTTTGAAATACGTTTTGGATTTAAAAAAAAGAAGCTAAATTTCGTGACAAGAGTTTGCTCGAAAGCTCACTTTTTAAATGGTCAAAGATTCCACTAAGGATCTCAATATTGTAGATTTAGTTTTAAGTATAGACCTAGACTTAACTGATAATATCTTTGTATGAGATCACTTCTCCACCAATAATCATAGGCCAATGACATTTGAAATTAAAGTGAATGTTCATAATTCGGATAGTTTGAAATACGTTTTGGATTTAAAAAAAAAGAAGCTAAATTTCGTGACATGAAAATATAACTCTCGACCCATAATTGGGATGAACTTGCGAGATGATATTAATGGCACATGAAAATCTTTTTATAATTATTTTAAACGTTTAGAATCGAGTAATATTCCATTACGTAAAAAGAGATTGGCGAAGTCTGTTAAACCTAAATGGTAGAAGGTTGAAATTAAAAGTAATTTTACGGTAAAAAGGAACGTGTATTCAAAATTTAAAGAAACAAATAATCTGTCCGATGAAAATGCATACAAGTTATTGAGAAGGCAAAGCAAAAAGTTTATTAGAAAAAGTAAGCGTAACTACAAGCGATATATAGTGAACCAAATTAAGTCGAATCCGAAGGAATTCTATAATTATGTTAGGAATACAAATGTAGCTTCGCACACTATTGGTCCATTCATAGGCGAAAACAACGAAAAAATTTACGATGAGTTACAAATGACGGAAGTTTTAAATGAATTCTTCTCTTCCATATTTACTGACGAAAATATGAACAGCATTCCTGTTCCCGTAATCATGCTCAATGGTGATCATTTAAAGCAGTGGTGCACAAACTTTTTTGATGTGAGGGCCAAGCGAAGAAAATAACTAAATGTATTAGCCTACTTACTTTCCATCTAAGTCATAAATTGGGTCACTTTTATATTCTAACTTTTTCATTGAATTGAAAAGACCCGTGGGGCCACTGAAAAGACCCGTGGGGGACACATTTGGCCCGCGGGCCAAGGTTTGTGCATCACTGATTTAAAGCCTCACGATTTTACTATTAACGAAAGTAAAGTGCTTTCGGCCATAGTTAAAATTAATCCTAATAAAACTCCAGGTCCAGAGAAGCTCTACCCTACGGTACTAAAAGAAATGGATTGCGCAATAGTGTCTCCTCTTACATATATATTTAATAAATCTTTAAATCTTTACAGTCTGGAGAAGTTCCGTTCGATTGGAAACTCATCATCAGTCTGATTTCAGTAGTTGGGAAGCTTATGGAGACGATCGTTCGGGACAAAATAGTTAATCACTTACAAATAAATAATTGAATTAAAGATTCTCAGCATGGCTTTAGACGTGATCGTTCTTGTCTTACTAATTTGCTCAACTTATTTAATGATATTGTAAATATATATGACGAGAGTGAAAGAGTAGCTGTTATATATTTCGATTTTCAAAAGGCGTTTCATAAAGTGCCCCATTGGAGATTATTACCTAAACTTCAGTCTCACGGAATTGATGGTAATGTTCTGAAATGGAGTGAAAATTGGGTTAGCGGACGTAAACAAAGAGTGGTCATTAATGACAAAGCATCTACTGTAATTGGATAAGTGTAACCAATTAACCATCCTTAGTGATCAGTTCTGGGATCAGTTCTTTTTATTATTTATATCAATGACATCGACATAGGAATTATTATTATTATTATTATTATTATTATTATTATTGTTAAGAGTATAATTTCCAAATTTGCGGGTGATACCAAACTAGTGTTGGGATTCCAAAGTAAAGATTTATTAATTATAGGATTTATAATATGAATTGTTACATGATTGGAAAATGTAGGTTATGATTTAATAGTTAGGGGATAAATTCCTCGTAGGCCTCAGATGAATTTAGAAAAACAAATACGTGACTTTTGGCATGAAGCGTAGTAGTATGACTGCAAAATGATAGAGTGCAACTTGCAATGCAAAGTTGATCAATTGTTGCAAAGGGGTGGAGGGGGGGTTGGCACCCGTGGGGTGGGTGGGGGTGGCACCCATCGGAGAGGGGGTTGGCACCCATGGGGGAGGGGGTATGCAAGCAAGGGTGAGGGGTTTAGCCCCAAGTTGTATGAAGGGGGGAGAGGGGGGTGAAGGGAGGCCTGGGAGAATGGCCTCCACCCAAAATGGGTACCCTAACCTGACCTAGGAAGGTAGCCTAAGAGAGAGAGAGAGAGAGAGAGAGAGAGAAGTTCTTTTCGCTGGCATATCTCGAAGCATACTGAAGCGCTCAACTTCAGCAGTTGGAAATAAAAACCCACTCTAATAGACAGAGTTTATTTCCACGACAGTTTCGACGCCCACTGGCATCCTCCTCGGGTGGATACAGAAACACGAATGAACCAGAATAAGAGGGAAAAACATTCCATGGACCGACCGTTAAGAAATTCGCACCTAGGTTAGATCCCATTCTCCCGACACCGGAAGGGCATTTTCATTAAGTACATTCGCGCAAATTTAAAACTATCTTCTGTTCTAAACATACAGATTCTATTATATTTTTACATAATTATTACATTTATTATTAAATTTATTACATTTAATATTGCATAATTATTTATTACAGAAATTATAAATTTATTATTACATTGGTTATTACATTATTGTTTATTATACAGAACTTATAAACCGAAAAACGAATGAAAAAAGCCGATTAGGAAACAATCCAGAGACCATTGAGAAATTCGCACCTAGGTTAGATACCGTTCTCCCGACACTGGAAGGGCATTTTATTACAGGGTCCGCTTATAAGTACATTCCCACAAATTAAAACTATCTTCTTGTTCTATACATACAGATTCTAATATTTTGACATAATTACTGCATTTATTATTACATTTACATTTTTTAACATTTATTATTATTACCTTTACCCTAATTATTAAATTTATAATATTACCTTTATTATTACATCTGTTGCATTTATATTTATTTCCACATTTATTACTTCCATTATTACATTTACTGAAGGCGAGTAAGGAAACATTCCAATCCAGAGACATTTAAGAAATTCACACTTAGGTTCGAACATGTTCCCACGACTCCGTAAGGGAGAATGGGATCTAACGTAGGTGCGAATTTCTTAACGGTCGGTCCCTGGACTGTTTTTCCCTCTTGTTTTGGTTCATTCGTGTTTCTGTATCCACCCGAGGAGGATGCCAGTGGGCGTCGAAACTGTCGTGGAAATAAACTCTGTCTATTAGAGTGGGTTTTTATTTTCATATTTTGACCTTCACGTAGAAAAAAGTGGTTTTTTGCATTTTTCAGCAGTTGGCTTAGAATCTTAATCAGCCAGTTGGCTTAATCGGGATTAGAAGGCATAATCAAAGGAATATTATATATATATATATATATATATATATATAATTATATATGGTATTATTCTACTATTACACCCGTCTAACGTCCAGCAATTATTATATGTTCATTAAGTAGATTTTTTTAATTCTAATACACTTTCCTTCTATAGCGTTTCCGTCGCAATGCTTCGTTTCGAGATATAAACATTTTTTTGGTGTGTATCTAGTGTGTTCGTACGTTCGTTTGTGTTCGTACGTTCGTTTGTGTGTTCGTACGTTCGTTTGTGTGTTCGTTTGTGTGTTCGTTACATGTCTGCCCAATCACTGCGCTCCATCCATTTCGAATTTGAATTACTTTCCTACCGGAATGGAACACTCATTGCACTCATTCAGAAGTACATTAGGCCTGGCTCTGTGATTTATAGTGATTCCTGGGCTGCCTACAAGACTATAAGTGATTTAGGTTAGGATAGGTTAGGATAGGTTAGGTTAGGATAGGTTAGGTTAGGTCAATTTTGAAGGTGAAATTTATGTTTTTCCTATGGTTTTTGATGTTCTAAACGAATCTGACCTTCAAAACCGTAGGAAATGACTCGTTTTCGATTGCCGGCTGGGGGGAGGGGGGTTATCTCAAAAACGAGTCATTTCCGACGGTTTTGAAGGTCAGATTCGTTCAAAACACATCAAAAACTATAGGAAAAACATAAATTTCACCTCGAAAGGGAGACGGGTGTAATACTGTACATTCACCATATATATTAATGGAGTAGATGTTCGGCCCACAAAGAAAAAAGAAAAAGAAAAAAATTTCATGACTTCCTTTATGAAACAAACAAACAACAGACATTCCCTGACGAGATAGGAGGCTTAATCAGAAAGAGTGTATATATATATATATATATATATATATATATCTATATATATATATATATAGTAATGGAATAGATGTTAGACCCACAAAGGAAGAAGAAACTTATGACTTTCTTATGAAACAAACAAACAACAGACATTCTCTGACGAGATAGAAGGCTTAATCAGGACGAGTGTGTATATATATATATATATATATATATATATATATATACAATCATAAATAATAATAGTAGAATCTACATAGTGTACACCAAATAATATTATATATATTATATATATATATATATATACGTATTTTACAGGTAAAAATCAAATAGCAGGTGAATGAAGAGACGAGATGCTCATTATACAGTTCAAAAATATGGGGAATTTAAGGTCAAATTCCTTTGTAGAAAGCAGATGTCTTGAATTCTGAGCGACTTATTGACGCCAAAATTGCCTTATCTACCACATAATGAAAGGTAAATATCCTTTTCCCCGTCTGTTAAAACCTTTTCTCCATGGTATTATCTAAACACAATCCTCAAAATTTTTTTCTGACGATTTGAGAAACCTGTTGTTGTTTTGAATTCATTGCTCACAATCCATTCAAACAGATTTACCTTTCGTAGTGTAAGCCCATAAGCATTGACGCCAGAAGGGCGCATGAACACCTGGTTGAGGAATCATTACGATAAGAAATCTCGTGGGTTAAAATAGGGACGCAGGCATTAATATTTGTATAATATAATTTAATTGTTAAGGCATGTATTGGCCTAAAATAATAGCAATAATAATAATAATAATGCAAAATTAAAATAGAGCTAAAAATTAATTTATGTTAATTATGTTCAGCGTCTACCTATCAAATTTAAAAAATCTGGGGGTTCTTTAAACCAATTTTGCCAGTACTACTCCCACAGAAACGGCATCGACCAATCACAAAGTCCCGAGTTGGCAACCAGGCCTACGTCAATTGAACTGGGCCATAAACCCCACTTACAAATGACAAGGCCAGAACCACAGAGACGTTATCCTCCAATCAGGAAGCCATCGAGTTGGCGATTGGTCTTCCGATCTCAGACCCATGTCACGATTTGAAACCTTACCCCCACATATAAAAGGGGTCAACATACATCTCGAGGTCATATTAGTTGTTATTTTCATCGGTGTATAACCGAGCGTTGCTAGCCGTAATGAATACAAAGTCAAACAGAAATCTTTTCGTGACTAGACGTATTCGAAGCAGGAGATATTACGTAAGTGGCATTCACAATGTGAAATGCGTGTGTAATACATATTTTAATGATAGAGTACGTTTATCCTGATGGTCCACAGTGCTGAGACAACGATGTTACTCCTCAACGCAGCTGACCGGGGAGATTTGCTTTCATCGCAGGATGTGGTAAACATTTGGGAAGGTAACCAGATTGATACAATGGATTGAAACACGCACGAAATGTGAGTAAAAATTATATATCCGTATTTCCACCAAAGCTTTTTTATAACCTTTCTCTCTCTATCTCTATCTCTCTCTCTCTCTCACACTCTCTCTCTCTCTCTCTCTCTCTCTCTCTCTCTCTCTCTCTATATATATATATATATATATATATATATATGTGTGTGTGTGTGTGTATATATAACCTTTGGTTAACTTCCGCCCGAATTGTTCATTTTGACGAAGGTCAACCTTTTCACTCCACCTTAGACCTACAGTTTAACGTAGAATCCGAACCATGCCGCACCAGCAGCCCAGCGTCTTAACCAGTAGGCCACCTAGGGTACCCATTTATCTACCAACCACTTTCTTTATTGTGTGGAAGGATGAACAGCTGTTTTGCTGCGCCAACGCTAACCACTACACTACCGAGGCGGATTTTATATATATATATATATATATATATATATATATATATAGTGACCCTGTCAAATGATAAATAAATTTCGGATCCGGGTCATATTTTGCTAGTTTTAACAAAATTTATCACGATTTAACCTAACCCTTCGTCAAACGCGAAAACTGAACTAACCGGGCAATCAATTAACCTATCAGGGTATTCAATTAACCTAACCATTATTTGATGGGGTACCCTGGCTGTTTAAGCGTCTCTCTCTCTCTCTCTCTCTCTCTCTCTCTCTCTCTCTCTCTCTCTCTCTCTCTCCTATCATGATATTATATTTGCAATATATTCACCTAAAATATGTATATTGAACAAAAGAAATACTTTTTGAATTCTCAAAATCTGTAAGTAAAAACTAGGATATTTCAGCCGGTTACAGCATACTAAAATATTTCTAAGCACAAAATAAACTTTATAAACAATGTTAATTATTTAACTGCTACTAAGTTTATATTTATTAACACTCAAATATAAATATACAGGTGGCTGTAAATTACGTAAAACTAGCTTCTAGAAAGCGATTGAATATTCAGTTTTTTTAAAGTTAAGATCTGTACTCATATTTTCTCTTTTTTTAATAGAAATTAAACTAGTATCCATGAAATTATTTAATTATACCATTATATACATATATATTTTGCATATTTAATAACATTTAATACATTTAGTATATGTCTCTCTTATTAATTTTTATAAATTATACTTACTAGATGTGGTTATTGAACAAAGCATTTTGAACAAACTCACTTATTTCATTCGCGTACGGGAGAACAATACGAAACGGTTTATTGTTTCATTATTTTCATATATAATTATTTATTATTTTAGTTATTAATTATAAAACTAATTATAAAATTATAGAGAGAATAGGAAAGGGGTGAAAGATGAAAAGAAGTAAAATAAGAACGCTTACAAACCATGCAAACAGTCTTAACTCAAACATTGTCATACCGTGCAAACTACAGACATGCAAGTAAAGAGAGGATAAGAAAAAAATGTATGAAGAGTATAACAAAAGGTGAGTTAGTTTATGCTACGAGCTACATCTAAGTTCGTGTTAGTCTAATTTTTTTTTAATATAATTTTGTTGCTGGCATATCACACGCTGGGATGTCACAAACTGGCATTAATCGTCAACAGATTCAAACCTTGACCATTACCCCCAGAGCATCTATTGCTAATTGTTTTATTATTTTAAACGACGTTAATATTTTTAAAATGCCTATCTAAACGGTTTTTGAACATATTAACGCTGGTAGAGTTCACGACGGACGCGAAAAGATTATTCCATTTATCATTTACTTTAAACGTTAAAAAGTTTTTAGCGATGTTAGTAATGAAACGTCTGCCACGTAAGTTCTGCGTATAATTTACGTATAACTTACGTTTGCCTCGATGCCTCGAAAGTTATACGAGTATTGTAGATTATAGACAAAGCCTTTGTTATGTTGGAAAAAGCTTCTTCTTTTTTTATGAAGGTAGTTATTTCTTTTAATTATAATCAGCTTTTGAGGTTTGCCAAGTTGACCATATTATCAATACGCTGTAAAAATCGTTTTAATATTAAACATAAAACTTCTAACACATTCGTAGACATGTTTTGTTAAAACATGTTACATACTGCAAAAAATGTTTTTGCCTGAAAATATATTTCATCATAAAATATCTGTAATTATAAACATTATTTCATGCTTATAAGTTATATTTAAATGTAATTCTAAACAGATATGTGAGCTATTTTAGAAATTAAAGCTATTATTGACTCCTAACGCAAAAATGTTTGAGATGCCTATTGTCAGATAAAATAATAAAGGCGATGCTGACTACGAATCCATCGGGCTGGGGTCGAGATCCGGTGACAGCAGGCGGCGCGCAGTAAACCTATCTGGTCATTCTTCCGCACAATAAAGAAAGTGGTTAGCAGCTAAAGAGGTACCCTGGGTATATATGATAAGAATGAACATTGATTATATCTGAAGTGGGAAAATAAATATTCATAATTTAAAGCCCCGGAAACTTTCTGCAAAAAAAATATATGAAGTGACCATAAAATAATTTAAAATTTTCTGTCTACACCAGTGCCTTTTTTTTCTTAAAGGACGCGGGGGGAGGTGGAACGTGTTATAGAATCTTTTCGTAATAGTTTTGAAGAAACTCAAATCGTGGACGAGGATTTGGACACGGGGGTAGAAGTTTTATTGGACACTCAGTCCTACGATTGCTGGGTCATCGATGAAGTGATGTGAGTTTTTTCCTTTTTCTTGTGTGTATGTTTCAGGATAAGAATGATTCTTGTATTTTCAACATTTTATTAAGTGACAAAGCTATGAGGAATGTTTTCTAAATTAATACATAATAGCGTTTACTGTATACAACACGTTTTTACATTATTTAGTTTTCAATGTTTCTCACACATATAGGGGTGACAATAATTTCATATTTTTATACATTATATCTATATCCAACTTAATTTATTTACAGAATTAGCATCCATTACATTTTTAAATAAGCTACAGAACAAGCCTCGTCCTTAAAAGCCACACAAACTAATGTTATTGGTTAATTTTATAATTTTACACAATATTGCTACAATTAATGAAGTTACAATTATATATATACGCATAAAACTTCACACAATACACCGAGTGCATACAAACGGGAACCGGTTTTTTATCTGGGTGTATACCATTTCATCATTCTGTTCAGTGTCACACAAATCTAATAATTTAAAAAAATGTTAAACTCATTCCCGCGGGCTCTATGCATAAGAAAGGATAGGCTGTACATGCCATATACATTGCTGTAGTAGCCCTGGAGTCGGTAAGGGTTCCAAACAATTTGGGGCATTTGCAATTGTTCAAGAAACTTTACTGTACAATAATAGCATCATTCCAAGGATGTCTACCCAGTGAATTAAAATAGTACATTCATTCTCTATTTTTAAAATAAACGGCTAACGAATGAATCCCTTCTCCACTACTAACATCCGTATTAAGAATAAGTGCGCCGCAGTCTCTCGTAGCTGGAAGCTTCAGCGTTTCATTCTTCGGAAACACAACGATAAATTTAGAGCGTGTGAAACGGTCACTATTCATTACTCTCTGGAGTGTTTTCGTATCCATTTTAAAAGTCTGTGACTGCACCTCTAAACCTATCAATCTCTATTAGGGCTTGCGATGCCAGGTAAACTAGTATACTAATAGGAGCGTCTAGCTGCTTGGCGAATTCCAATCTGACTGAAATGTTTCCACTCTGCTCTGGACTTATGAGCGTATTTATACTACCAGATAAGTAAAGGTTAACCTGTTCGATGAATTCTTTCTTTGTTACACGGATTCCTAATTCGTTGCAAGTACCGGCAATATGTGCAAGATTACTATAAGCATTCGAAACTCCATTGACGTATAGGGTTATATTTTTAAGGCCGAAATTTTCGAAATTAAATGCGTTCTTTTTATATTTTCCATTCACAGAAGCGTGTGCCTGAATTCCAATTAATAACCTTTTAGGTAGAGCACTAAGGGCAACATTTTCTATCTGTTTCGATGTTAGCCCTGATGGCACCGTACCGTATATAGTTTGAGCTGGAGTCTGTTAATTGGGTATTTTACTGTGGCATATAGTAATTTTTTTTCAATTTCTATTTGTTTAGCCGAGCTTAATTTCATTCGACACAGGCGAAGATATGTTTCCATAACATGAATCACCACAGGCTTCAAGCTCTCTTCTTGGTCAGCCCCAAGATTTAAACAAATCTCATGGCTCGTACGGGTGAACTCTATTTTCATATCGACTCCATTCACAAGCAGCTTTTCCTGCATGATAATGGCAGTTAAAAATGTATCCTTCGTTTCTTTAGAAAAGTTGACGACATTTTCCAGATGGGCTTTTAGGTGATAGTAGCCAGATCCTGCCGAGACGTTGACCTGATTTAAGTACATGTCACACTGAACATGGAGTGTAGAAAGTTTGTTTCTGGGAATACAACGTATTTGTCTTCGCAATCCGTTTCATCTGAATGTGCTATACGTAGTTTGGCGTACATGTGCACAGAGCTTGGATCAAAAAAGTAAGGGCCTGAGCTGGGGATCACGAACTCTATAGGAGCACTCTGTGAGCTAATGGTGTTTAACGGATTAATTGTGATAAAGTCACTGTGCTCAATAGAAACTTGAGCTGGGGGCATGTCAAAGAGGGCCAGTTCTGATTTACAATGTGAATTAGAGGGATGGATGAAACGCGCCATGGCGTGTCAGAAATAGGGGCATCTCTCGACAAGTAGTAATCAGCTTATGATTTATGAGAGCAACGTCCTTAGCTTATATCATTTTAAAAAATGGTTAACCATAGGTTTCATGCGCTTAGAACGCTTCTTTTTGGATGTCATTTTACGTTTAACGCCACATGCTGGTAACCCCTTCTTCTTCTTCCTGACAGGCTTCTTCTTCTTCCCACCACCACGCATTTTTCTCTCTGAATCTTTGAAGATTTCGTCCCGTGCATGCTTTAAGTGCTTTTTTAGAGCTTATTTAGGCTTAGTCCCGGCCATTATGTCCTCTACCATGTTAAGACCTGATTGTAACGCTTTCCTGCCGAGATATCTGGCACTACACTTCAGCAAGGGGACAACCGTACGCAGTATGGTTCAAAAAATGGATCCAATCCCACTCCCGCGCTGTTATCTCATCCCTCGATATACTGTGTAAAGCCTTCTGGTCATTATATCACAGTGCGACGAAAGTGGAGCTTCACTGTTAAGCCCCTCGTCACCGAATGGAAAGCTTTTCCCCTCAATCGTTATTATATATATGTTAAAATATTAGTTAGTAGGTTAGTTGCGACAGTGACAATGAGGCTTGTCGTATGTAATGATTAAGCTTCTTCCTCTATGATTGGGAATGTGAGCGATACGCAGCAGGCGTGCCTGGGTATCCCCAACAAACTGATGTTCCACGATATTGCTGTAAATATAGCACATGTCCGGGGGAGGGTAGCCATCCTTCAATTTCTCCAATTTCAGCTGATACATTAAGCTGCACAAGTCATGTTGTTCTTCGTGAAAGGTATCTCTTTGGAGGGTAGCTCCATATCGGCCCTCGGTTATAATTTTGAACAGCCCTTTGTCTTTAATATTTCTGTTAGTCTCTGATTTTAGGGTCAGAGTATGTGCCGGGGTATCTTTGTTTACGATTTCTTATACTAAATCAACCGTAAGACTTGATCTTTCTAAACTACCATTTAAGTCTCTCACAACATCCTCGGCTGCACCGTAATGACCCGGGCCTAGTGTTACTACTGTAGTGTAGTGCTGTGCCTCCCCACTCCGGGCGGCACACATGGTTTCGTCCCGAGTTACCCTGGCCTTTTCACACTCATCACGGCTTCTAAGAACCATAAAAACGGATTCTTTATTATCAGTACTTAAAAACTTGGTAGCCAAGTGACTTTCGCATATTCCTACCTCATATGATTCATGAGCCAATTCAATGGGCCCGTGGAGTTCTGTTACAAAGTTGGCCGGAGTGTTGCCAGGATGTACAGATAGAGAAGAAAAGAACGGGAGTGTGATGTAGAAGTGGTTAGGCGCCATGTTGCATACATTTAAGCTGCATTATTGCATCAGCTTTTATATAGGTGTTGAAGCTTTCTGGGTACCCTAGCCATTTCACCAGATACATTTTTCTCTTTCCAGAACCTTTGCTACTTAAAATGTTTTCAATCTTAAACACAATTTTTCCTTAATTAAATGTCACTCTCTGCAGCTCCTCGCCGTAAAAGCCCCCTGCAATTTCTTCCCCATTCAAATCTTCAACGTAATACAGCATTATCTCGTCTTTAGGTCTCATAGCCCTAACTTTAAAAATCCCTTCGCGAATTTATTACCCGGACGCGACAGCCTTATATAATCATTGATTTTTAAACGCGCAGTGTGTGTTGACACTCTACGATTATCTTTTCTCGCCTCACGTTCTATATTCTCTTTCCAAAATTTCGTAAGGTGTTGTACCAATCGCACGGTGGTGTGATCAGTTGTAGGATGAGGCCAGCGAACCCAGAATGTCTATATACCTGTATGTGTTTTTATGTGTGAAATAGCGATGCATGCGTCCCTTTATGATACGTTGAACTCTTTCAGCTAATGATGCCTTATGTATAGATTTCCTTGTGTAATAACTGATGTTAAACTCTGTCAATATGTTCTGAAAAACTTAGCCTATAAATCCGTACAAAAATAACCAGGAATCCTGTTTTCTTTCACCATCAGCGTTTTGGTAGTTTTTGGAATTTTTCAGGGGAATTAACCACAAATATCTGGAGAATACATCTATTATGAATAGGATGTAGCGGTAGCCGCCATTATACACCGAATATCTCTGCATGTCTGTTAAATCCGCTTGCCAAATAGAATCAATCGAGGCTGCTGTTGTCTTGGCTGTTTAAACCTCTTTCTCACCGCCTTATGAAGTGCATAAGCATCCTGCTCCCGCAGGAACGTCTCAACATCTTTTTTCCCTACTCCCTCTTTATAAACGCCTGTGTACAGTCTATTAACGCCGCCGTAGGAGGTTGGGCTAGAAATGTCATAATAACGTTTTCTTTATATGTTAGCAATTTGCGTATTTTAGAGGCGCGCGGGGAGGGTTGGCCGTTGTTGTTTGGTCTTTTCTTTCTTCTCTTCAGAGATGCTACCGCTGGGAGCGAAGGCGTGCTCAGCTGTGGTACATGCGATGCTTGTTCCAAGTCTTTTAACCTGTTCAGATTTCCTATCAATGTTTTGGGGACATTTATTTGCTGTAGTCTTGCTTTAATATGTTTCCATCCTGCTGGTGAGGACCTATCCCACTTTCTCACCAAGTCATGGACGATGTCAACGATGTTCGAACCCTGTGCCTTTGTTCCTTCTACAACAATTTCACCTGTATCGGTCCACTGTATAATGGGATCCTCACTCAATAGATTATAACGACTGAAACCTTTATTCCTCAATGTATGTGGGAGACTACTTTTTAATACGTGCTCGATATGTTGTGGGATCACCCCGTTGTTCTTTGACTGTTCGTCTCTAACCTCGACCCCAGTTCCTATGCCTCCATGCTCAACGTCGTCTGCCCTCTGCCTAATAACTACTGGGACCTCTGTAGGATTCTTATAATTTTCGTATTTATGAAGAAATTTCTGCAGAACTTCTTGGTATAAGATTCTTTTGTCATCAGGTGACTTTTCACTGTTTAAGAGGTCTAACAATTCGCTTTCCATTCTTTTAAGCCTGCTTTTACGGGGTTCTAGAACCGTATCTGGATTATTTGAGCTTTGCAGTGATGTATACACCTCGTGTGGAATCACGACTACTTTCTTCATTATATTAAACTAGTCAGTAAAGGCCCCAAAACTGAAAATAAGATGGGGAGGGATGAACCCCCTCTTTGTAAAATAATTCGTTTTTCTCCCACACAGTTTGACTTTTACGAGCTAGTGTGCGTATTATGTTCTTGTAACGGTATAGGCGAGCCTTCTGAGGGAGTTCCATTGGTACATTACATTTTATAACATTAAGACAAATTTCACAGATGCATTTTAAAAAGTCGGAGTCAATATTTTTAACAAACAGCTGTTGCAGTGCCCGAGGCAGTCACAAAGCAAATATCCATCCGTAACGTTGACTTGTAGCTTATTTATAAACTTCCAAAAATTCCTTACGCTGATTCGGGAACATTTGAGTGGCTAATACCTCAATTTGTGACACATCTCTACGTTGTGCGAATAAGACGAGATATTGTGTATTTAGCGACACATTGCACATGTATCTATTTTTGAAAAATAGATTCTGATTGATGAAGAATACGCTTATGTTAAGATGGTGCGAGAACACTGTAAATGTCTCGGCAAACGTTTTATCCATTTCTAACATGAGATCGTCAATCACAGTGACCGAATTAACGAATTAACGTCATATACACCTTTGTGGAACAAAATATCATCTTGGTACTCGTTAAATACTGACTAGTATGTCGAATAGCACCATATGACTTTATGCACAAATTTTGAGAACATATCCCACTTATCTTTAATGATTTTAAGCATAAACACAGTTTTACCACATTCTGTAAGGCCAGATATAATACATGTGGATGGGCTCGTGAACCTGAATTTTTCTACAGAATCCATCTCTAACACGTCACACTCCTAAGTGGAACATTTACAAAATATAAGAAAATTTTAAGTGATGCTCCTTATATTCTAGTCTTGTTTTTCCTCTTCTTCCTCAGAACCGTGAAAGACGATGAGGATGAGGTACTGTGCCAGCATCATGTCCCCATCATCGATATTGCAGACGATACCGATGACCGTGTAGTTGAGGCTACAGACTCCACCATCGCTAGCGAACCCCCAGCAACTGTACACCCGACACGAAAATTCGAGGAGAAAGCGGGGCCATAATGATTTTGATGATTCACTTTCTACGTCAGGTATAAAGCGTGCCAGGAGTGCGCCGGTTGTTAGAACCCTAGTAATAGAGCCTTAGCCCTCTATGTCTTACGACACCTCCCCCTCCCACATTAGTTCCTTCTATAACTAAAACTTTGCCCCCTTATTCTTGTTCAATTCCGGTCGTACCCTCCACAGCAGCAGAATCACGTTCTGTAGAGAGTAGCATAACATTCGAGCTGGTGCACACCGCCACCCCCACCCCGGCCCTGACTAGAAATAGAAACCGGTACGTAGTCAGGGTAGACCCGCGAACCATGTATAGGAACGGTGTTGAACACGGACTGTGGCCTGTAGTTGAACGTATTGTGGAGTTTGCTCTTCAGATCAGCTAGGGACGTGAAGTCAGGACGCGGCTGTCCTTCGGGTTCGGGTCAGATGACGGGGATGTAGATACTTTTTGGGTAGTAATATCCTACAGGCGCTTGGCTGCTGTGGACATAGACTACATTGTGGGTCTTATAATGCAAGCCTCTCAAAATAGTATGTGTAGTTTTATTTGGAATGAATGATCGTCGTAGGACTGTGTAAGTTTTTGAAAGCAGTGTGAGAGACCGTACAAGACCCCTACTTATTTTAGGGCTGTCAGGAACAACGTATCTCCCCATCCTCAATATAAGGGAACATTTCGCGAGTTGTAATAAAATCGAAAATATGGAAGGCATCATGATTTGTGTAAGGGACGTCTCGAGTTTGCGGATGATGAAGTGAAGCATTGTAAGGATTGCCACATGGTATGGAAGCAGTGTAAAAGTTCCAAATGTGAAAGTCGTGCAGTTGAAGCTGAGAAGAGGGACTGTAATGTGTGTAGACGAACATTTTTCAATAATAAATGCTTTGAGCTCCATAAATCAAATGGCACTTGCAGGAAAATGTGAATCTATGAATGTGGCATGTTTCATATGATGGACAATTGGGGGAAATTCACGCATAAATGTGATAACATTCACTGTTCTACTTGCCTCAAGAAATATAAGGCAGATGGTATGAAGCATGTGTATTATATGAAAAATGCTAAGCCTAAAAATAAACGTTGTATAACTGTATACTATGACAGAAACATACACGTATGCTGAAACCAAAGAGGTTATCCCACATCTACTTGTAAGCCAGACTATCTGCGACGAGTGCATGGAAGTCGAGTGTGATGAGTGTCGCAAGTGTGGTAAACGAACAAATGTTTTTAAAACGATCGCGCACGACAACCCCGTGAAACTCTTTGTATCTTATATTGTTAAATTGCGGACAATTTCAAAAAAATGACTGTGTATATTCTTGTCTATAGCGGCGCAAAATTTGACACAATTCATTTATAAGGAACTGCTTGAACACGAATCATCGGAGATATTTACAGGCGATCCCTTGAAAAGAGGAAACAAACTTGTACAGATGCAAATAAGAGGTAATGTTCAGTTGAAAGACACTTTATTATTCACACCTTGTAAATTAGCCAAGCTACCCAAGGTGATGGGGGTAGCCGCCGAAGTTTCAAAAGGGTATTTCCCTTACACTTTACTCACTAGTGACACTTTAAATTACGTAGGACCACCTTCCCCCCAAACATTACTTTAACTATGCCAACATGAGTGATAGTGAGCGTGAAGATTTTGACCGCTACTACAACAGTTTTAATGAAGATATTCTTTACAATATAGCAGATAAATGTAAGCATTATTGCCTGAATGATGTGCGCGTGCTTAGAGTGTGTTTACAGGCTTTTAAAAGGATGCACATAGACCGGTTCAACTGCAATCCGCTACAAGTCGCAACCACGATCGCCTCATTGTGCTTTACAGTGTTCAAGAACAATTTCATGCCTAAAGACACACTTGCCGTCATTCACAGTAACACCCCACGCAATTATGAGCATAATGCTATTTACTGGTTCATGCAGCAACAGACCGTTGTATACATAAAACATGCCCGCGACACGGGGGATATGCCCATTAAGGTCAATGGTCGTGTTTTTTGGGTCGATCGTCTAAGCGAAAACCTGTGCCACTGGTGAGAAGACTGCGTACTCCTTTAACGGTTGCTGGTGGCATGGATGCCCACGTTCTGAGTGTGGAATCGTAGGAGATATCCATGGTAGATCTCCTGCCGACAGTCTTGCATGGACCCGCACCCGCGATCAGCTTATAGGTTTCCAGTTCACTCACAAGGTCTTGTGGGAGCACGAATATGATGCACGGATGGAAACAGATGAGTAGTACCACGAAGAAATAAACACCATCAAACGTTCAATGCTGTTGGAGCCTCTCAAATGCAGCGATAGCTTGTTCGGTGGGCGTACAGACCCCTTCAAGCTATACTTTCCACCTGCGGAGGGCGTGAAACTCCATTACTACGACTCCTGTTTTTCATACCCCTACGTGATGAAGACCAATCCGTACCCCGTAGAAGCACCTCAAAAACTGGTATGGCCCGTCCTGCCCACCATCGAAGTGTTCTCACCTAATTTGAAAGAGAGCTATTTCGGTACCCCCTCGCGACTTATGGATGCCGATCTTACCCGTCATTATAGACCACAAACTCATCTTTCCCCTGTGCGTGAAGTGCGCAGAGGAGAACAATGAGGCCTATCATCACACATCCAACCAGCGGAAGATCAGAGGTGTATATACAAGTCCTAAGCTCTCCCTAGCCATTCGCTACGGTTACAGAATACTGAAGATATATGAGGTGTGGAGGTTTCAGAACCTCCCCAACCTTTTCACGCCTTATATAAACACTTTTTTGAAGGATAAGGTAGAAACATCAGGGTACCCGCGAGGAGTTGAGATCGAAAATGAAAAATCGGCGTATATTCAGCGCTACCGTGATCGTGAAGGGATACAACTTGACCGGTCCTAATTTGTAAAGAACCCTGGCAAGCGCTTTAGTGCAAAGTTGTGCCTAAATAGTCTTTGGGGAAAATTTGCTCAGAATACAGACAAGGGGAACTTCCATCTAGGCCAAAGTTATAACGAGGTGTGGATTACGCCAACGCTCCCGATAAAAAGGTCATGGAAATCGTGAATGTGGGCAATACGTATATAATAAAGTACAACAGAGCCGAATGGCTACAGATACATCACGTGTTACAAACATACCTGTAGCCAGCTTCACCACAACGTACGCTCGCATCAAACTTTGGAGTCAGATATTCTTTTGTCTCAACAGGTCCAAAAACTTATGGGGTACGGGTGAGGGTGGGGGAGGATGTGAGATATATCGTGAAAGCAAAAGGCATCACACTTAACCAGGTGAACCGGCGGATCGGTAAAGTTGATTCGCTGAAGGAACTAGTGAGTGTAGAAGATGAGGGTGACCAACCACCCAAACTGATTGTAGGGACTCAGAATTTTCGGGCACAGAAACTAGGGGGGTGCGTGAAGGAACTTAAGAGGACGAAAGTGTGGCTGTAACACATATAGGAAACGTTACCAGGTGCCTGGCACATACGATACCGTAACCTTTGGATACCATTTCTCTTGAATGTTTTGATATATATATATATTATATATATATAATATGTCTAATTACTTGTTGACGATATGTTTATTTATTTACTACGTGTATTTGAATATATGCCATGAATTAGAGACTATTTACTTGTTGACGATGTGTTTATTTATTTAAAATAAATCATATTTCAATTAGCATTTCTTTCTCCTTTGTATATATATATTATATATATATATATAGTGTGTGTGTGTCCAGTAAAAAGCTAAGCACCGCCACTGTATGCCCAATCAAAGGGTTCACGTGACTGTTGCCACTATTTGGTCATATCTCTGCCCTGCTTCCTCAGTTGACCTCAACAAGCCGTGGAGCTCAGATGTGTATTTTGAAGAATTCTCGCGTAGACGGAAAATATCGATGGCTACCTTTGATATTGCGTGCTCGACATTCATGAAGTGGTATTCGATAAAGTCTACAGATGTAGTGAACACTCAAAGAATCCCTAATCCTCCCTCCTTTGAGGCTTTTAAGGCCATATTGAACCGAGCGAAGCGTGAGGAGCAGGAGGTCCAAATACTCTACGGATATTCTGGCGAGAGCAATGCGGGCTTTCGTGGCTCAAACGATGTAACGGATTACGTCATAGGACTAAACTGTGTAAAGTCGCACATACACCGCGAAGTGAAAGAAGCAACACGTGCAGAAGAGAAACAACGGGTATGGGTTGTGAACCTTGTTGACGAAAAGTGTGACAAGCGGTATTATGTCATGTTACATCACACCGAGTACGCATACCCTGCGTCTGAGAATATAAATCTTATCATGGAGAGTCTAAAATATTTTTATCATTTCGTTCATATACGAGGGCAGTTCAATAAGTATCCGCACTTTTTATTTTCACAATTTTATTTTCACGTCTGATAGATTATAAACACATCACTTCTCAACATAGTCTCCCTGTTTCTCAATACACTTAGTCCAGCGATCTACAAGCTTCCTAATGCCATCACAAAAGAATGTTTTTGGCTGTGTGCGTAGCCAGTCATGTACCGCTTCCTTCAGGTGATCATTGCCTTGGAATTGCTAACCTCTCAAAACGTCTTTTAGTGGTCCAAACAGGTAACAATCCAAAGGTGCCAGGTCTAGACTGTAGGCTGGATGGTCAAGAACTTCAAATTTAAGTTCTTGAAGGCACTGGAGATGAAACCTAGATCCATCACTATGAACCAGAAAGCAAACGACAGAGCATGCAATGGAAACATCCAACATCTCCCGTTGCAAGGAAGTTCAAAGCGCAGCCCAGCAGGTAAAGTTATGCTAACACTGTTTTGCGATAAACGAGGCCCTATCCCTGAACATTATCTAGAGCGTGGAACTACAGTAACAAGTGCATCGTATTCTGACAGGCTTCGGAATGAGTTAAAGCAAGCAATTCGCATAAAACGGAGAGGGAAATTGTCGGAAGGTGTTATTCTGTTACACGACAATGCGCGCCATCATACCGCTGCACAGAGTAGAAAATGCCTTCAAGAACTTAAATTTGAAGTTCTCGACCATCCAGCCTACAGTCCAGACCTGGCACCTTCGGATTTTTACCTGTTTGGACAACTAAAAGACGCTTTGAGAGGTCAGCGATTCCAAGGCGATGATGACCTGAAGGAGACGGTGCATGACTGGCTACGCACACAGCCAAAAACATTCTTTTGTGACGGCATTAGGAAGCTTGTAGATCGCTGGATTAAGTGTATTGAGAAACAGGGAGACTATGTTGAGAAGTAATGTGTTTATAATCTATCAGATGTGAAAATAAAATTGTGAAAATAAAAAGTGCGGATACTTATTGAATTACCCACGTATATCTAGGTTCGCAGTGAGGTTGTGGCTAAAGGCTTGTGCGAGTTTTTAATAGAGTTTAGAGATGAGTATCGTTTGTTAAGCAAAAACGGATAGATATGGACACATGTTTCTCTCAAATAGAGCGCCGGATTGTTAATGTTTGGTGAAAATGAATGAAGATGTATGGTTCTGATAAAACATTAAAAAAAATTATTACTTTATGTATCTGAAAAATTCTGAATGTCCGTTATAATGGGATACAAATATTCATAGGATTCTTTCATGTTGGAACAACCCCGTGCACGAATCACTAACACTAGTTATGACGCGCTCGTGTGACTCATCCCCCCACACCTCCCACCGAGCCAAACCGCGCACCGGCTGCTCATAGTCACCTCAGAGCTTGACCCGACTGGACGTGCGCTCTTAACAATAAAAAACCAATATACGATGGAGCTTCCGTTGAGCAGTATCCTCAATGCCGTATACGACGTTTCCGTGACGAAGTCAGTGCGTGTGTTCAGGCGTAAAACCGGCTCTGTTAATTATGTCCTTGAAACGTGTTGTAGACCATCAAACTCTGGAAAACGGAACGTAATTTATTTAGGTGTTGAGAAGATGAACAGAATCTTCGTGGCGGTTGAGAAGTGGGGCGATGACCGTTATAAAATACCTGCAGGTGTAGGTACAAAAAAGAGCAGATTAGTGATGCACCTTCATACACTGTTATTTGTACGTTGTGTATAAAACGAGACCAGCCATGCATTGATATATGGTTGATGTGAAAGAATGCAGCTGACAATAACACCCTTATCCCCACGCGAAACCTTTTCAATTTTGAGAGAATGTTTGAAGTCGTCGGTTTCCGCAAGCTAAAGCCTATATTAGAAGCACGTGTTTTGTGATATGCTTTATTTTGACATGGTTCTTGAATACGCATAAACCGCTCTGCTCGACGGGTTTACCGAGTGTAGGACTGAACAAGGCGAGAATGGATTGGAACTGGATGCGTATTCCAAATATCTTGAACTTTGGTACAAAGGACTTGAGCGGTACAGAGCTGAGCTCACCTACACTGTTCACCCTGACGAGCTATTTAAAAGATTTAGAAGATTACTTCAATTGTCGATATGCGTTGTGAAGAAGAGTTCACGGTTGAAAAGTTCGGATTGGAAAGAATAAACCCTCGTTTGGAAAGGAGTGTTTATAAACTTGAATTTAATAATGATGTTGTGGCAAACGATGCCCTCTTTGTACGTGCTTTTGAATGTATTCTAATCATATTTAAAGAGAGTGATAACTTGCCAACCAATTGTAAAGTGGGTACAAAAATAGTGTTAAGCGATCTGAAAGCCCTTTATATTGAGTATAGACACCCGCATACTTTGAGTGGTGAAATAATTTTAAATCGTATTTATTGCATAGTATAAAGCAACGAGGATGTAACTGTTGACTCGATCACATGCGAGTTTAGTATTTTAATTAAACGCAGTAGAACATAAAGCGCTTATATGTTGATGTGATATATATATTATATATATATATATAATATATATATATATATATATATATAATATATATATATATATATATTATTCATGTATTGGAATTCTTCTGCACTATTATTTTGAAGTTATATATAAGTGTATAAGTGTGTAGATGCACGTACATTATTAAACATATATATAGATTTTCACTGTACTATTATTATTATTTAAGAATGTGTATATATATATATATGTTTCTCGCTTAAAGTATGTATTTTGAGTGTATATAGATTTCTTCAACTATTATTATTATTTTTTTTTTATTGTATATTTATTTCCTATATATTTCGTATAAGTGTATGTTTAATAAATGATTCCATGTTATATAACTCGACTAAATAAACAGAATGACGTAGTTGTGTTTTATTATTCAAAGTATATGATATTATTTCATTATTCTGCTATAAAATTAACGGCACTACAAAAGTTATATATATCTGCATTGACTTCTAAGCCAACTGGAGCTGTCAAGAACCTAATTATACGGAGAACATCTCCTCTCCATTACGTACATACAAATTAAATACATAACTCAATCTGGCAACTATTCTTATGGATTGGTTCGGATAAATAAATAAATAAAAAAAAAAATATATATATATATATATATATATATATATATATATATATATATATATATATATATATATATATCTTCTGATTATTTCTTCTAAGCCCGATTAACCTTCTAAGCCAGATTAAGCGTCGAGATATGCTAGCGAAAAGGTCTCTCTCCTCTCTCTCTCTTACAGTAGATTACCTTCCTGGGTCAGGTTAGAGTACCTCTTTTGGGGGAAGTCATTCTCCCAGGCCTCCCTTCAACCCCCTCTCCCCCCTTCATGCAACTTGGGGGCTAACCCCCCTTGCTTGCATACCCCCTCCCCATTGGTGCCAACCCACCACCACCCTTTGCAACACTTTATCAACATTGCATTGCAATTTTCACTCTACCATTTTGCGGTAATACTACAAGCCTAAAGAACAGGTTTCCACACATTCGTATTTGTAATATTGGTTAACCAATAAGGAATGGGAGTATCAGTCACATATTGTACCACCTCCTGTTTTGTCTAATCCTGTATTCATAAACGGTTTTCGTTTTAAAATAGCATTCGATATATATAATTAAATCATTTAATATTGTCAAATAAGTTAATTAAATAATATAAAACAGATAGGAATTTGTAAAATTCATAAAATAGTGCATGTAAAAGTTGTCTTTAAATTCCAGGTTATAAGGGAGATGGACGAAGGATTGTTCCCCAGTGCGAGATGGAAGTCCGAAGTGCGGAGGGAGACGGAGAACGTGGCGCGAGTGGAGATTCATATAGTTAGTCGAGAAAAGGCCACCAGACAGAGAGAGAGCTGTGACCATGTGTCCGTGAGTGTGTGATAGGCCATTCGTCAGAGGACGAAGAGTGGAGCGTATTAATTATATCGGTCCCGGGCGCTGCACGGGAATTTCAGAGAAAATTATTAAAATTCGATCTCAGTTATTTAAGCCACTGCTTATAAGCACACCGGACAAAAAATTAGTCACCCCTAATAGCACCGATAGTAGGAATTTCAAGGTCACACAGAGGGCGCTGATGTAGCATTGGTAAGTGACAAGTAGCAGTGACGTAGCACACAGGATCAGATCTGTTTTGTGAGGTGGTGAAGAACAAAGTGTGTGTTGGATATAGTCTGCAAAATGGGTCGTGAGGCAACGTTACTCAGTGGCAAAAAGGAGCCATCGTGTTTGGCAGAGCCCACGGACACAAAATGTCTGAAGTAGCCCAATTTGTTGGTGTGTCAACGCGTACTGTCCAGCGAGTTTACAAAGAGTGGTGTAGTTCGCAATCAACTGACAATCGACGGCGTAACTGTGGCCGGAAAACAATTCTCGACAATAGGGGCCGCCGCCATGTTTCTCGTCTAGTAACTGCAAATCGTTTTCAAACCAGAGAACAATTGCTCCAAGAAACCAATGAGGTTCTCCAGCGACCAATTTCCGAACGGACATTGCGACGAGAACTGCATGCGATGGACATCTGGAGCAGGGTACCACGGAAGAGGCCGCTGTTAACAGCAAGTCACAAATTGGCACGTTATAAATGGGCTCAGAGGCACAAAAACTGGACTGCGGCAGATTGGAAATGTGTAATTTGTTCCGATGAGTCCCGTTTTTGTTTGTTCTCCAATGATGGGAGGCGACGAGTACATCGCAGGTCCAATGAAGCCTTTAATCCTGAATGCGTCGAAGGTGTTGTTCAGGCTGGAAACAGAAAGTGAAGCGCAGGAATAGACACCCACGGACTCTGGCGGAACTTCGGGACCGGCTGATGAACGAGTGGCAGCAAATCGATGTTCAGTACATGCACAACCTCGTAGAGTCTCTGCCTCGCCGGATTCGTGCGGTTATCAAGGCCAGAGGCGCCGTCACACGTTATTAGGTACATTCTGAGAGGGGTGACTAATTTTTTGTCCGGTGTGCTTATATTTTGTATTTAATATCTGTAACTTAAGTTTGGAATAATATATTTTTTTACAAAGTGTTTCATACCCAATTGTGACCTATATGCGATTCGACTCGAGTAAAGCCCTAAGTAGAGTGGTAATAATTTTTTAAACAAGCAAATATGTGAAACTAACGACGCCGTCACTAAGAAGCTAACCTACCATGCAGTATCGTTCCCAGTGGGTGTGGTGAGTTCTGGTAGTTTAATCAAGTATTATAAAAAAGGGAGGTCCAGGATTGAAACGAGGTAGCGGTTGACATCCAGTGATCTTAAGACCTACTCTCTTATGAAATAGGCTTACTTAAATTTTTCCACGTATGCTGATATGCCTAACCCAGTTAGTTAAGCTGGCTTTCGCTACCAAGTTCGTTATCATATAACCCGAGTAAAGTCCTCATTATTATTTCCCAGATTTACGGGTGTAACAACGACAAGGTAATTGGGAGACAACTCTTCACTAGGGGACGGACAAAATCAACAGCAGAATGTTTGCAGATTCAAAAAGATATTAATAAGTTACTCGAGTAGACAGAATTTTGGTAAAAGAACTTTAATATAGATAAATGTAAAACGGTGCATATTGGTAGAAACAATGTTAAAGAAGTATTGTATACGCGACAAGACACTAACGAGTGTTACGGAAGAGAAAGACTGAGGTATTATTTTTGCCGACACTCTTAAGGCGAGTAAGCAATGTGTCGAAGCGGTTAGAAAAGCAAATAGAGTCTTAGGATTTATTGGTAGATCATTTGAATTTAAGTCGGAGAAAACAATGCTAACATTATATAATTCCTTAGTACGTTCTGTTACTGCGTTCAGTTCTGGTCCCTATATTTACGACAGGACATGGGGAGAATGGAGAGAGTGCAACGACAGGCTACTGAGATGATTCCCAGAGTTAGAAACAAATACGCTGCCCGTTTAGAAACATTAAATTTGTTCTCACTTGCAAAAAGGCTTATTTGAGGAGATTTAATCCAGGTGTTTAAAATGATTAAAGGTTTGAATAACGTCGACGTCGAAGTATATTTTACCTTCAGAAATGCAAATGGAGTTCACGGTAATGGTCTGAAATTAGGGGGTAAACATTTTAATTTTAATGAAGTTAAGCATTTTTTCTTCAATTGTATCGTTAATTTGTGGAATGGATTGCCAGCCAGCTTAGTTCAAAGTAATTCGGTCGAGTTATTTAAAAAGAGACTAGATGCTTATCTTGCCTTAAACCCCAATTTAGCGCATAAAAGTATTGTAGAATTTTCATTCAGATACTCTCCCCTACACTACGCCGGGATAAAATATAACACAACCTGTCGTATATTTAAACAACCAAGAACGCATGACGCACCAGCATTTCATTCAAACTATCTGGTGCAACGCTGAGGTCCCATGAATGGAATATTATGTATGAACACGCACGATCTTTCATGATGAAAAACTCACTCCATCAGGATTCGAACCGACCACCTCTTGAGTAGAAGGTGGACGCGAAGGAGTTATGCGTTTCCTAGGTTGTTTAAATATACGACAGCTTGTGTTGTATTTTATCCCGTCGTAGTAGAGTGGTCAGACCCCTCTCCTACTCAAGATATGATGGATTCAAACCCTGGTGGGGTGCTATTTTCATCATAAAAAATCGTGCATAAAGAGAGAGAGAGAAGTGTGTGTGTGTGTGTGTGTGTGTGTGTGTGAGGCTGTGTCGTCATTTTATGTGACATACCTCTCAACGTTTCAACGTTTCTTGGGTGTTTCTTACCGAAACTACTTCTCATGTCTTAATAATGTTAGTGGTCTAAAAACGTAATTTTGAAAAGTAAAAAACTTTTTCATTTTATTTTTATCCTACTTTTAATAAAAACGAAATAACAGTTTTAAAATATGAAAAAGTTTCGCTCCAAATAAGATTACCGAAAGATGCATAACAAAAAAATAAAAATACGGAACTAAGTTCCGTGTTTTGTTTCCCTTATATGATAGTAAAAGTTTTATTGCCTTCCTAAGTTATTTTTGCCACTAAAGTTATTCTTGGCACTAAAGAGACCTTTGCATCAATGGACCATTCTGTGGTTCCATTTACAAGCCTTCTCCTTCCTCACTTGAACAGAACCAAACAAGGGAAGTTGTGGGCGAAATATTTCTACATGATAATCTAATTAGATTTTGTATCTACTACTAATATTAATAATAATTCGACTTCGCATCGTCTTCGCATACACGCTTTAAAACATCTGTATGCGCTTACATCTCGCAGAAATTCAGTCATACATGCAAGAACACATGCATACATAAAAACATACATACATACATGCATACATACATACATATCTAATTCATTCTCCTTCCAATTTATATTTACTGGCCAAAATTATAATGAAATCCAACAAGTGAGAAATGGCTACTGTTTTCCTCCATCGAGACAATTTATTAACAATTTTTAATGAATTATTTGCAGCCCCTTTTCTATTAAAGTGATTTTCATGACTAAGATCTTTTTTCTCCAATTTATTCCCTCTTTCTCGCTGTTTTCGAACATAGTTTGTCTTTGAAAAAGATTTTAAATCTAACATAAGAATAATACTTTATTTTAGCTAGAATTTTCATTTATAAATTAGTGGGTTTTTTGTAATTAAGCCACACTTTCAAAAAGAATTAAAATTCAATGGATTAACTTACGTTCATGAAACTTGCCACAATTATTATGGAATGATAGAAGTTTTTGACAGACAAAGAAAATGCCCAAATTTTCCTTTGTTTTGCGAAATTATGTGACGAATCCCAGTAGTGTCATTAATTTCCAGGTTGACGACATTTTGTCGGTACATTCTGCCAACAAATTTTTGTGAGGTTAGATTAAGTTGGGGTAAGTTAGGTTAGGCTTAGTTAGGCTTGGTTAATTTAAGGTAGGTTGTTAGTATGTCAATGAAATTTCCTGTCAATGAAATGTCCGTAGGTAATTTCTTATCAGGGTTTCCAGTCTTTCGATAGGAATGGAGCAGGTTTCACGTTCAATCACTGCTTTTAGAGGTTCCAGTGTTCTGGAACTTTCTTTGAAGAACTCGTTCTTTAGATATTCCATAAGAACAAATCAAAAGGATTGAAGTCAAGTGACATAGGAAGCTATGCAAACCCGCAGTCTTGAAGGTGGGATTACCTGTTAGACAGAACTCTTAGGCCTTTCAGAAAAAGTTAAAAACGACTTTTTTTTATGAAGTGTTGCGCCGTCCTGCTGAAACTGAACTCTGTTTATATTGGTGTCTTAGCCAATAAGAAACAGGCTGAACTGTTCTTGGAGGTTGCAGATGTAAGCATTTTGTTCCATCATCGTGTCATTAAAGACTGGATGAAAGACTACAAAGACGCAATATTCAACCTTATATAAATGTTTGACATACCATAATTTTTGGAAATAGCTCGGCTGCGATCTTGTTGATACCTTATAATAATATAGGTCTTCAAGTGTCTTAAGCTTGGTAGAACAGATTCTCTTTTATGTAGCCCCACAAAAAAAAAGTCAAGGGGTGTGAAGTCAGGTGAGTATGGAAGCCATTCCACTGGCTCATGAAGGGAGATTAATCACCCGAAAAAATGTTTCCTCAAAAAGTTGCGAGTTTCACAAGCAATGTGTGGAGGTGCTCCATCCTGCTGAAATCACCGTGAATCTGAGGTAATGCAATTCTTTCTTTTACAAGACAAACTAATTAGTTGTGGTAAGTAGAAATCTTGTAGCATCTGACGATATCAATTTTGCGCTAGCATGACTTCCCCAATAACGAAAGTTTCGCTTATTAATCTCCCTAGAAAGATGTACAGTTGCGCTCATTATTCGTAAGATACTCTTCAGAACAGATAGCGACACCTGGCATATATTTGTTGTGCATACTACAAACGGGTGTAACATCTTATGAATGAATCTGGGTTTAGTGAGTGAGTGCAGATTGATTGGTTGGCACATGGTGTTTGGCCAGTGAGTGTGGGTGTGTGTGTGTGAGAATGATGAGACATTATTACTGCCCTTTATTAATATATCATAATATACTGTAGATATGGTCCTAACAGTGTTTGACTGGCCGTGATGTAGGTAGTGGTGGTGTAGACACGGGTGACAGTGGAGGCAGGGAGTGGTGCTGCTGATGTGACGTGCCAGCTCTTAAGTCATTGCCAAATGTCTTTAGAACAATTATTTCCATTCATCACTCTTGTTTACATATTACTAAGGAAACATAAATGAAACATTAAATATAAATTCAATTTCAATGACGTGAATAAAACAATGTTCTTGTATATTCTATAAATAAAAACCATAATACGTGATGACAGTGTTCATGATATCAGCAAGCCTGTAATCCTCTATTTAACTGACATTTCAATGAATAAACATTGTAACACATAACATGCAATGTAACAATACGTGTTAAACATTGTCAGCATGTTCAATTTACCGTCTCCCAGATAAGACATATTGGTTGAATGCAACTTAACACGTAAATGGTAGTTATTAGCTTAAAAGAAAGCCAATATATTGCATCGTCGTGTTTCTCACACATTTGCAAGAGTACCACCTGAGTTTTTTATATTATGGTTTTACCGAAAGCGTCGTTAGAATTGCCAACTGAAAATATCCACTAGCCCATACGTCATTGTTTTCTACCGGGGTTCAGCGAAAAAACATTAAGGGTTCTTACATGTTGTGTAATAAATATTTAACATAACATTCTGTAACCCAGTAGTTCATAATATATACTGTAGACGGAACTAAGTTAGAATGGAAATAAAGGGGTAGTTTGTAACAAGCCGTGAATAATGTATTATATTTGTTCGAAACGATATGTAATTGGTTTATTACATAGTTTTCCATCATTTTGTTTACAAAACGAAGGGGAATAGAATGGATCGAGAATATGTGGGTTCCACAATATTTTACATGTTGCTTACAGGGTCCCTCGACCTAGTAAAGGTTGGAAAACACTGCCATGTGTAGCACAGGAGGTCCCAAAGTGGGGGTAATTGCCTCATGGGGGTAATTTTGACATTTCTCGGGGTTAAAAAGGTTCTCGGGGTTAAAAATTGTTTTTTAATGTTCGTTTTGTGAAAAAAAAAAATTTTCGAATTAGACCGTTTAACTGTTTAGGGCGTGGTCGCAGTGTTACAAAAGACAAACGACTACGGCACGAGGAGAATTATAGAGACTTTCCGAGAGTGACATAGTGTGTTCATAGTAGCGCGTTGGCTAAAGAAAAGCTAAAAATTTAATTTCTACCTACAGAACCTAGAGTAATCTAGAGTCTGTGTAGGTACTGTATGTGAAATCCACACTCAACATCCTTATTAAGGACATTAAATGAATTCGTACATATTTAATACGCAGCCATGCTATCTAAAAAAGAGGGCATTCACTTATTACGTCCTGATTAGCAGTGACTCACCTGAACTGAAAGCAGAATTCCTGAAAATGCGGCAAGATCTTATTCTGAAGTTTTAGTTTGCAGAGAAAAAATCGAGACATTTTGGGCAAAAGTGGTTGGGGGAGTATCCGTTGCTTTCTGAAGAGCCAAAGAAAGTGACGGTGCCTTTTGCGACAAGTTATCGTTGTGAGGAAGGCTTTTGAGCAATGATGGTCATAAAGAACAAACTGCGAAATCGGTTGCATATTGAAGGTGATTTACGCTGTGCCTTGAGCGAAACTGAACCCAGAATTTAGGCGTTAGTTCAGCAGAAACAGTTGAATCCCTCGCACTAGACTAGTAGTTGGTGGTGACCCGTTTTGCTTGCTTCCTATGTAATGTTGTAGCCATTCTTTGACCAATATCTTATGTGTTTAGCTTATACATAAGGCATTGTGTATATATACAGGGTGAGTCAAAAGTCTGGAAACATAGGAACTATGCTTTTCAATGCAAATATATATGTATATTTGCATTGAAAAGCATAGTTCCTATGTGTCCAGACTTTTGACTCACCCTATAGAAGTATACGAGAATTATGTTTATAAAATTTGAATAATTATTCGCATGCTCAGTAAAATGAAGTTTCCTGTGCTTTTACCAGGGAGATATTTCCATTTGGCGATTAACCAAAAGGGGGTAATCACAAAAAAGTTTGGGAACCGCTGGTGTAGCGTCATGACGTCATGACAGAGGTGTTAACAGGTATGGTGACTGAGAATAAGCTCACACTATTCCTGAATCTCATCGAAGCAACTACTCTGCAGAATGGAGTATCATCACCAGAAAATTGCTGAAAGGGGAAGAATCATCGGCATGAAGGAGAGCGGGCTGTCTCCAACTCAAATTGTAAGAAAACTTGGAATTTCTAAGAACACTGTTTATATATGGTTAAAAAAGTTACAAGAGGAAGGGAATCGACGAGATCACCGCAGAACGGGGAAACCTCGACTGACAACTGCTGCGGATGATCGGAGGATCTGCGATGTTGCCGAAGCCCATCCCTTTACCAATGCTGTTGCCATAAGGGAACAATTGCAGCTTGATGTTTCGGCAGTGACAGTAAGGCGGCGGCTACATGAAACTGGGTTACACCATTGGACCCCGGCTATCAAGAGGCTAAATCAGCAACATCGAGAAAATAGACTTCGATTTGCTCAGCAACATGTTGACAAAGGACTTGACTTTTGGAGCCGATTTACTCCAAATCAATCATTTATGATGCTGCCTCAATACAAAACATTCTTCGTTTCTAAATAATATTTCTCTCAGTGAGTCTTTATTACAATATTAGTGTTGCTGATCTAGAAATAGCATTTGCTCCGGATATAACAATGCCATACCAGCAGTATCCATTCAGCTGTTGTTCATTTGCCAATTGGAAGATATTCTAAGCAGCGAAGTATGAAACCTACAGATACTCATCAATCTGGTAATGTTATAATGTTATTAAAATTTAATATGCATCATTATTTATATATATCAGATTTTTCTCTGTCTTTGTTATAACACAAAATAATATCTGAATCTCTGTTCAATATTAAATGTAAATAAATAAATTAATTAATTAATCAATAAATAAATACAGGAGAGATGGATGGTGCAGATCGTGGAATTTGCTCAGGGCGCAATAATGACTACCTACGGCTCTGTTTTTATACATTGAAACTTCAGTTCGTTCAGGATGACAGGCTTGCCAATACCATGAACACTGTCATCACGTCCGAAGGTTTTTTTTAGTTTTTACAAGACCGTTTTTTATTCACGTCATTCACATTCCCCTTCTTAATATATATCCCCTTCTTAAATTTATATTTAATTATTCATTTATGTTTCATTAGTAATATGTAAACAAGAGTGATGAATGGAAATAATTGTTCTAAATAGGCTGACCATACGTACCGTTTTGAACGGGACAGTACCGTTTTGTTTATATATCCTGGCCGTCCCGTCGTTTTATTAAAAATGTCAATTTTGTCCCGTTTTTAATAAAAACTGTAAATATACTTTAATATTGGTCAATCATAAATTATTATTCATAACCTATAAGGCTTTTGTAATATTTCTCAAGGAAATATGGTCAGCCTAGTTCTAAAGACATTTGGCAATGACTCAATAGCTGGCACGTCACATTAGCAGCACCACTCCCTGCCTTCACTGTCACCCGTGTCTACACCACCACTAACTACATCACGGCAAGCCAAACACTGTTAGGACTATATCTATACTATGATATATTAATAAAGGGCAGTAATGATGTCTCATCATTCACACACACACTGGCCAAACACCTTGTGCCAACCAACCAATCAGCGCTCACTCACTTAACCCCAGATTCATTCATAAAATGTTACAACCGTTTGTAGTATCTACACACAACAAATATATGCCAGGTGTCGCTATCTGTTCGCAAGAGTGTCTTAAGAATAATGAGCGCAACTCTACATAACACTTGTCAGTGAAGTGGGTGTGTTTCTAAAGCTCAGGATCTTCTAGCTTCGCTAACATCCATGTTGCGAATTCCATTCTTTTTTATTTTTAAACATTAGTTATTGAAGCTTGTGAATGAATTTTGTAGGGAAATAGGTTTAATTCGGCATATGATGTACAGATGTTCGTGAAATACCTATTTCTGCTGACAAACGTCGAAATGACTTGTGCGGGCTACGCACAATAATTTCATGAACCATATTTACGTGTCGCAACAATAGTATACATGCACTTTCGCCGAGTGGATGTAAGGGGGTAGGGGAGGGGTACCGGCCCCTAAAAAGTAAAAAATTGGGATCACCTGAAGATCAGGGCCCCCAGCCTTCGTTAGTTAGCCTTATAAGGCTAACTAACGAAAATATCACGACTTAACCAAACCGATCGTTAGGTCAATTGCACTCCCCTGACGAGTGATTAGGTTAAGTCGTGATATTTTCGTTAGTTAGCCTTATAAGCTAACTAAAGAAGGCTGGAGGGCCCTGATCTTCAGGTGATCCGAAAATTGATAAAGTAACCTAACCTAGCCTAACTTGGAGCAACAGACGGTACTTGTAGGTTATCTACCCTCCCCCACGCTTGATTTGTCATCGTGGCAAATAGCATGAAGTCGCAGTAAATTCATTCTGGCTGAAAAAGCAATAATTAAATTTTGCAAAGGATTGGTAATATCTACTGAAATAGATACTATTAAATATATAATTTGGCTCATGTAATAATTATTGATACGATTTATTTTTTAAACTAATTTATGGCCGGATTCTGAAGGATCGCCATTATAAAGTTAAGGATCACCTGAAGATCAGGACCCCCCAGCCTTTTTTAGTTAGCTTTATAAGGCTAACTAACGAAAATATCACGACCTAACCTAACCAATCATCAAGGGCGTACAGTTGACCTAATGATTGGTTAGGTTAGGTCGTGATATTTTTGTTAGTTAGCGTTATAAGGCTAACTAAAGAAGGCTGGGGACCCTCATCTTCAGGTGATCCAAAGTTAATGTAAGTTGTATAACAAATCAACAACCAATGTGCATCAAACATTCTAGAACGAAATGCTCGTTTGATTGTTCTGCGTGTGTGCTATTTGCCACGATGACAAATCAAGCGTGGGGGGGAGATAACCTACAAGTACTCAACAGACAATGACACCTCACCTCATTTTGGAAAAATAACCTAACCTAATGTAACCTAGGCACATAACCCCAATCATATATGTGTGCCTAGTATATATATATATATATATATATATATATATATATTATATATATATATATATATGTTGTGTGTGTGTGTATATATATATATATGGTGTAATACTGTAAACTCTTTTTAACACAGTTAATTTTCCAAAGTATGCATGGTAATCTTTTACCAACACCCCGCATCATTTGGAGTAACGAATAATTGTTAACCTTATTTGTTGAAGGAGATAAGTGATACAGTTCAACCTCCATAACGCTTAGATACTGCGGTTCTGTGCGCAAACAACCATTTTATTATTGTTATTACATTTTACATAGACATACTGTAGATCAAAAATTAATGGAGGGTAAATAGAAAGACATCTACACACAATATTTATAAATACAGGGTGTCCACACTGAAAGGTAGTAACTTTGAGGCGCCATATATTTTTAATGAATAATGTGAACAGATTAATATGGGCACAACTCATAGCCGATATGCTCAAGTTTCATCTGGTATATGTACATTCGACATGCGCACCATTCGTAGCACGAACTATGTCACAACGGTACTCCACTTCCCTCCACACATTGTCCAACATCGCAGGTGTGACAGAGGCCGCCGCCGCCGCCGTGATGCACTCAACATTCACACATTCAATCTGAAACAAAAGAGACAGAAACTTAGTTGTATGATGTGGTATCTGTGCAAGTTTCAACATTTACGCATTCATACATATATAATTATAGTGCTTCAAAGTTGTTACCTTTCAATGTGGACACACTATATTCTTTGTTAGTAAACATACAAATAATCATAAATTAATGACATTTTTCTTAGTTTTCTAAAATACATTCATCATAAAATTAAAAATATCAATACAAATACATACAGTCAATATTTATCAACATATCATGAGACAATATTTTATTTTTTATTAGTAAACATACAAATAATAAAGTATGAGGAGGACAAGCAATCACGAATTAAGTACAGTTTTCATATTTTTATATCATAAATTTATCATAAAATTAGAAATAGTTAATACATACACAGACAATATTTATTAATATCTCAAGACGCTACGAGTATTTCTTTGTTCCTCAATTTTTTTCTCCTGAATATTTCTTCCTGACTTTAAACCCTTTACAAATTCCTTCTGACTTTACCCCTTTTACTTTCTTCCTGACTTTAAACCTTTTATAATTCCTCCTGACTTTACCCCCTTTACATTTTCTTCCTGACTTTCACCCCCTTACATTTTTCTCTTCACGTTTTCCTCCTCACTTTTTCCTCATGACCTTTACGTAAAGACTTTACCCACTTTATTTTTCCCCTCTTTACATTTTCCTCCTGAATTTACCCCCTTGACTTTTTCCTCCTGAATTTTTCCTCTTGACTTTAGACCCTTTATATTTTCGTACTGACTTTACCCGCTTTATATTTTCTCCCTGACTTTACCACCTGTACACATTCCTCCTGACCTTACCCCCTTTACATTTTCCTGCTAACTGTACTCCCTTCAGATTTTCCTCCTGACTTTTACCCAGCTTACATTTTCTTCCTGATCTTTGCTTCCTGAATTTTTCCTGATAACCTATTCTCCCTGACCTTTTCTTTTTTCTCCTGATATTTTCAACCTGAAGTTTTCCTCCTGACTCTTTCCTTCTGATTTTTTCCTTCTGACTTTCCCCTTTACATTTTCCTCCTGAATTTACCCACTTTGCCTTTTTCTACTGACTTTACCCCGTTTACAGTTTTCTCCTGAATTTACCGCCTTTATATTTTGCCTCCGACTTTACCCCCTTTACATTTTTCAACTGAATTTACCCAGCTCATATTTTCTTACTGACTTTATCACCTTTACATTTTCCTCCTGATTTTACCGCTTTTACATTTTCCTCTCGATTTTATCCCCTTTATATTTTCTTACTGCCTTTTTTCTCCCGAAATTTACTCTTGAATATGTATTTTATGTATTTCGAACTGAATTTTTCATCCTAAATTTTTCCTCCCGAATTTCACCTGAAAAATTTACCCCATTTACATTTTTCTCCTGAATTTACCCCTTTCCATTTTCTTACTGACTTTACTTCTTTACCTCCTTTACATTTTCTTTCTGAATTTATCTCCTTTACATTTTTTTTCTGAATTTACTTCGTTTATAATTTTCTACTGAATGAACTTCTTTACATTTTCCTCTCTACTTTACCGCTTTTTACATTTTCCTTCCATTCACATTTTGGTACATACTTTTTTCCCCTGAATTTTCCTCCTGAATATTTACAACTGAATTTTTCTTCCTAAATTTTTTCTCCACAATTTTTCCTGATGACTTTACCCCCTTTACATTTTCCTTTACGTTTTCCCCCTGACTTTACCCCTTTTACATTTTTCTCCTGAATCTCACTCCTGAATATTTCTACCTGAATTTTTCTACCTGATTTTTTCTTCCTAAATTTTTCATCCAGAATTTTTCCTAATGACTTTACCCCCTTAACATTTTCCTCCTGAATTTTTCCTCCTGAATTTTTCCTGATGCCTTTACCACATTTACATTTTCCTCCTGAATTCACACCCTTTACATTTTCATACCGACTCTACGCTCTTTAAATTTTACTCCTAACTTTCCCCTTCTAAATTTTCCTCCTAACTTTAACTCATTTAGATATTCCACCTGTCTTTACCACCTTTACATTTTCCTCCTGAATTTACCCCTTTAAATTTTCCTATTTAATTTTTCCTCCTTCCTGATTTTATCCTGATGACTTTCCTCATTTATTATTTAACTCTTGACCTTGTCCCCTTTACTTTTTCCTTTACATATATAAGATTGTGGAAGGAGGAGCCCAACGAAGAAAGAAGTTTGGCAGCAAGAAAAATGATGAAAGGTGAGAAATAAATTCAGCATGTTAGTGTTATCTCCAAGGCAATCGGGGATACGAGTAGGGTGCTGTACAATCTGTGCTAGGTCATTCGAGATAGAAAAGTTGTAAACTAGTTCACCAGAGTTGTTAGTGAAATGGGAGGAAAACTAGTTCAACAGATTGGAAATTTGAGGAAAGGCCACGAATCTTGCCCAAGTTATTGAAAAGTGAATCAGGCAGATACCCAGAACATCTTGAATGAGCAGTAGCAGAACCAGCCCCGCTGCCCGGGTCTGTATTCCTGGTATCGGCGGCGGGGAACCAGAAGTGAGGACATTTATGGTCCCCTCCGCAGTAGACTCCAAGGTTCTTGAAGTCGTTGCCATTTTTTTTATCTTGGAGAGATTCTGTAGTTTGTAAGATGCATGTTTGTGCAGTGAAGAATAGGGAGAGAAGAGTGTGTTTGAGAATATGTGGACTGCTCACAGGGTAGATGAGACACGGAAAAAGATCAGCTGAGGCGGACAGTGACAGGAAAAAGAGAGTTCCAGCACTTCCTGTCTTCTGCCTAACGCCCCCCACCCCAGAATACTTCCCTGGTCGATTGGCGTCTACAATCTCCTCCATTAATAAAACGTCTTTCCCATATCGGTTAAAAGGTTTTGTAATCATTAATAAAGTATATGTTACATGTATTTTTATTATCTCTCTCTCTCTCTCTCTCTCTCTCTCTCTCTCTCTCTCTCTCTCTCTCTCTCTCTCTCTCTACAGGGTGATGCATAAATGTGTTTTATAAATCGTAGGGTGTATTCTTCAGAGAAAAGTAAAGAAAAAAAGACCATATAAACATATGTCGAGAAAACCGTAGGTTTCGAGTTATAGCACACGACAGAAAAATGAAACTCCTAAAGATTTTTTATATTTTATGCAAATACAGAGTGTGACACACTTGCTTCATTAAAGTAAATGTTCGAAATTCATTCATGAATGCATGCCTCAGCACGTCGCAAAATAGGATAGAGGAGAGGTAGTTAAAGGGAAAAAAATTAGTGAGTATGAACAAGTGTGGGAATGGTGGTTAACGGTAGTTTAGAATAAAGAGGGTAGGTAGAGAGAGACGGGGGCGGGGAGGCGACGTGCTGAGGCTTATAGTCAGCGTCAAAACATAATTTCCTAAGTCAATTTTCCACGAATGTGACGTATTGCGCAATTCAAAATCTACTCGACAAAACCTGCCATAACTTACGACTCTAACGAAGTATTTTCTCTATGTAATAGTGACAATGAAAACCTGATTGTGAATATAAAAGACAAAAGTAATGTATATTTTGTCCATGCAATATATAGACCACCTAATACTAATATCAATAGCTTTTGAATTCACTTAGATCACATGTTATGCAACTTTCATAAATCGAATGCCATAGTTGCGGGTGACTTCAACATCAATTTGCAATCTGAAGCAATCTCTCATAAATTTTTAAACTTAATGAATTCTTTCTATCTTAGTCATTCTATTACCAAACCCACTCGAGTCCGCAGCTATGGCAATCGAATAACAGAATCTACGATTGATAATATATTTGTAAATAGCAATGCCCTCGTAAATTCTGGAATTATAACCACAAACATCAGTGATCATTTCCCTACAACTATTGATTACAGAATATTCTCAGAGGTTAACAAAAGAAAATTTATTGGGGCTGTAGAAAATACTCGACTTGACTGTGACGAACCTTTAAATGACCCAGATCATATGTTTCAGTTCTTCTGTGACACCTTATTCCATATTTTTAATATTTGCTTTCCTTTAAGGAGAAAAACAGTTTCGCCCAAAAGTGTTGCAAATCCATGGATCACTCCAGGAATTATCACTTCAATAAAGAACAGAGATAAATTATTCAAATTGCAATTGCAGAGCAAAATTCCTAAAATACAATATACTCAATACAGAAACAAATTAACTAAAATATTCAAAATTGCAAAATATAACTATTATAACGATCAATTTTCCAAACATAAAGGAGGCATGAAAAACACTTGGACAACCATAAACAATCTTCTCGGAAAACAAATTAAGAAAAATTCAATAGAGAAATTAAATGTTGATAATAAAGAAATTACTGATGATACTGCTATTGCAGACTCTTTAAATGCACATTTTACTTCAACAGTGGATAAGCTTCGCTCACAATTAATAAATAATGACCACTCACCTCTAGAATATATGCCACCCAGCCCACTAAATTCATTTTCTTTTGTTCCTGCTACCTCTAATGAGGTCCAGAATATTATTGGTAAATTAAAAAATACAAAAAATAACATTCATAACATTCCTGTACCTATATTGAAACTTGTTAAAGATAAGATATCTGTAACTTTGGCTAAAATTATCAATCAAAGTATTTCCAAAGGAATATTCCCATCAATGCTAAAAACTGGTTGTATAACACCCCTTTTTAAAGGGGGTGATCCTACACTAACAACAAGTTACAGGCCGGTGTGTTCATTAACTGTGTTCAGCAAAATATTTGAAAAAATTGTAAAAAGTAGAATGCCGCGACATTTAGAATCCTACAATTTATTATCTCCAAATCAATATGGCTTCCGTAATAATAAAACAACGGAAATGGTTATTTTAAATCTTATGGAAAATACAAATATAGCTAAGGAGAACAAAGAAATAATGATATCAATATTTATGGATTTGAGTAAGGCGTTTGATGTAATAGACCATAATATTCTACTTAATAAATTATATTGTTACGATTTTAGAGGAGCAATTAGTGATTGGTTTAAAAGTTATTTGTCCAATAGATATCATTTTGTATCAGTAAATAAGGTTTACTCAACTAAAGCGCTCGTCAAACATGGTGTGCCACAAGGCTCAGTTCTGGGTTCACTGTTATTTTTATTATATATGAATGACCTTCCACGTTCATCTGATATACTGAACTTCATAATGTTTGCAGATGATACGACTGTCTCTTTTTCTTGCAAAGATGTTAATACAGCTAAGAATATATTTCATTCAGAATTCACCAATAAACTCTTCCTGAATACCAGTAAAACAAATTTCATGATTTTTACTAATAAAAGAAATGTATATCTTGATGAACTTAATGTTAATGAAATCGCCATAAAGGAGTGTACTGTAACAAAATTTCTTGGTGTAATGCTAGATAAGAATTTGCAATGGAGTGATCATGTAAATTATATCGCGAAAAAGATTTCAAGGGGCTTTGCTATAATGTTTAAACTTAGAAATGTAGTCCCTAAACAAGTTTTATTGTCTCTTTATCATACGCTTGTTCTTCCTTATACAGTATAACATACTGCACCCTTGTTTGGGGAAACTCTGCTAACAACGCATTAAATGGTATCTTTGTCATCCAAAAACAAGCAATAAGGTTATTATCTGATGTTGATTTCCTTGATCACTCTAGTGCATTATTTAAAGAGCTAAATTTACTAAAGCTCAACGATATAACCAAACTGGCACATTTTATTTTTATTTACAAGTGTAAGAACAAAATCATTAATTTGCAATGGGTAAATAGATATTTTGTAACTCATCAAGAAATCCACTCGTATCAGACCACCAGAAATAGATCAAAGCTTGTTATACCTCAATTTAGATTGTCTTCATCTCAAAAACTACCCATTTTCATTGGATTGAAACTATGGAATGACTTGCATGCCGATATAAAAAATATTGTGAATGTAAATTTGTTTAAAACCAAGTTGAAATCCCGATTAATAATGGCATACTAACAAAAATCTAGGATTAATGTCCACTAATATTGTTTAATATTGTCCATTAATATTGTTTAATATTGTAATACATGTTTTAACTATTAATAATACTTATTTACTTATTTATTTATTTATTATTATTAATTAATAACAACTAGCTGCTTATTTTTAATAAGAGCCCACTAAAGCCTAAAGCTTAAGGGACAAATTAAATAAAATAAATAGTCGAGCTTCACAATTATTCATGTCATTGTAAATTGAAAATATGTATTTATTTTATTATTATTAATAAAGGTTAATAAAGGTTAATAATAAAGGTAAAATATCCTGCCTCACGAATAAACCCTAAAAGGTTTTAATAAATTTTTAAAGAGTATTATCAAAAGGACTTTTTTTTCCTAAACCATCAACATTGATCAAAGTTAAGCTTTATTTTTTTGAAAGGTTTCAAACATTTTTATACTCTGAATAGTGTTTTCTCAAAAAATATTGTTTTATTTTATTATCATAGTTAACATAAGCTATACAGTTTTTCCATTTATCTCAAGTTCACAAAAATTGACTTAGGAAATTATGTTTTGACACACATATATACATTCCTTTATATCTATGCGATGTTTGTCAATTATACCAACGTTGTAATATCGGCGCTGGGTGGGCTGGATCATATTCAGTTTTCTACTCTTTTAGGTTAGGTTACGTTTTTCAATTTTCTACTTTTTTAGGTTAGGTTAGGTTAGGTTAGGTTACCCTTATATTCTTTCTTAGGTTCTTTATGTTCAACCCCTTATCAACCTTTATCAGCCTCTTTTGGGGGAACTGGAACCCCTCATTAACCTTCATGAGATTCCCTTCCCCACTCAACTCGGTATTTTTGTTCACCCTACCCTCCCTACCTCCACTCGGCATTTTTGTTCACCTCTACCACCCCCTCTACCTCCACTCAACATTTTTGTTCACACTATTCCCCCTACCTCCACTCGGCATTTTCTCTTACGCCTACTCCCCTTTTGAGGACTGGAACCCCTCATCAACCTTCATGAAATTACCCCTACTTCCCTAACCCCCCTGGAACCCCTCATCACTCTTTATGAAACCCCCACCCCTACCCCCCTTAGCCCCACAACATTTTTGCAATTATACTACTTGAAATTATGAAAGCATCGTAATTATGGCTTTTTAATCGCAAAAAAACATTCAACCTCCTCTTATATACATATTCCTTACAGTTTCTGCGTTTGCATCCTCCAGAGACTGAGTGCATAAATTATAACAATTAAAACTTATTTTTAAGGGCGCTGATGGCCTTTCATATTGCATTCAGTTAATAATTAATAAAGCTCCATTAATTATTAATCAAGAGAAATTCGCGACCAGCCTGTAAAAACCTTTGATTTCATTAATATAACTTACGAACGACATTCTACGCACTAATTGGATTCAGGGACTGTTTGATGATTTTCACTGAATGAAAACTAGAAAGTAGAAACCTTTGAAACGTTTATTATTGTAATAAATTAACCTACGAAGCAAAATTCAATTTTTTACCTAACAATAATGTTCGACGTTGTTTAACTTCCTTCGTAATGGCAAAGGTCATGTAATGTGATGGAGGAAACCTACAGCTTTTCGTGGAATCCGAACCATGGTCGTTACATCTGAACGCGGAAGATGGTCACCCATCCAACTACTGAACAGACCCAGGTTCGATTAACCTCGCTGATCTAATGGGAAGCTTTGTTGCAACGTGGACAAGGCTACGTAGCCGCAATTACTTGCAATACGTACATTAATTCACATTCGAAAGACGGGTGATGCACTGATGCATTCGTGCACGAATCACACAGTTTTAGCCTTTGGACTATGTATTACCTTACCTTTGTAATATATGTACTGTGTATATACAGGGTGTTCCAGGTTGACCATAGAAATATGGAAAAGAAACACTTCATATTAGTTACAAAATTACTATGACAAACTTCAAATACCAAATACAAACTACAAATTCTGGAATTTGTAGTTTGTATTTGGTATTTGAAGTTTGTCATAGTAATTCCGTAACTAATATGAAGTGTTTTTTTTCCATATTTCTAAGGTCGACCTGAAACACCATGTGTGTGTGTATATATATATATATATATATCAGTGGCGTACGCAAGGGGGCGGTCCATGGGATCTGTACCCCCCTTTAAGAAGTAAGACAAAAGTTTCATTTCGAGAGAAACGAATAGAACGTTTCCCCAGAAAGACAGCTTAACCATGAGGCAACTGGCAAATTATTTTTGCCACACACAAAGTATTAATTTATTATTATTATTATTATTATATTATTATTATTATTATTATTATTATTATTATTATAAAATACTCTGACTATCTTTCAGCAAAAATTTTCCATCACAAAATCATAATGAAAAGCTTTCAATACATTTTACCAATACCGAATCGGAATGACGCTAATACATCAACAATTAGCATTCACAATGTTGAACATTTATGCAATTTTTACCGAGAGGACATAAAATGCAGTAGACAAGAACTTTGTGCAGAAATAATACTTTGGCAGAAACACTTAAAAAAAATTACCATTCAAAGCAAGTGATATTTCATTCATAGAAGTTTTAAAATTTTGTAATCAACAAGTTTTCCCGAACACTTATAACCTTCTATGCATCCTTGTAACACTTCCGGTTACTACAGTATATGTGAGGCAGAAAGATGTTTTTCGGCGTTAAAACGATTAAAAACTTATCTAAGATCGACAGTATCTGAATACAGATTAAATGGATTGGCTCTGATGTATATTTATAAGGAAACTAACCTGGATGTAGATTTAATAATTAAAGAATTGGCCAAGAAGCCTAGAAAAATTAATTTTATATTCTAAATAAAAATATAAGTAAATTTTTTGTTACTACTAATTAATTATTATTAATAATCAAATAAATATTATTTCAGCTTTTTTAATATTGATTTTCATTTTTGTTCATTAAGGACAAAAAAAATAACTTCTTTAGAATATGACAATAAAAACCCACTCTAATAGACAGTTTATTTCCACAATAGTTTCGATGCCCACTGGCATCTTCTTCGGGTGGATACAGAAAAACGAATAAACCAAAACCAAGAGGGAAAACAGTCCAGGGACCATTGAGAAATTCACACATAGGATAGATCCCGTTCTCCCGACACCAGAAGGACATTTTATCAAAGGGTCCCGCTTACAAGTACCTTCGCACAAATTAAAACTATCTTCTTGTTCTATACATACAGATTCTATTATTTTATTTTACATAATTATTACATTTATTATTTATTACATTTATTACATTTATTATTGCATTATTATTTATTACATAAATTATAAATTTATTATTACATTGATTATTACATTGTTGTTTATTATTACAGAAATTATAAACCGAAAAACGAATGAAAAAGCCGAGAAGGAAACAATCCAGAGACTATTAAGAAATTCGCATCTAGGTTAGATCCCGTTCTCCCGACACCGGAAGGGCATTTTATTAAAGGGTCCCGCTTATAAGTACATTTATAATTTCTGTAATAAATAATAATGCAATAATAAATGTAATAAATGTAATAATAAATGTAATAATTACGTCAAAAATAATAGAATCTGTATGTATAGACCAAGAAGATAGTTTTAATCTGTGCGAATGTACTTATAAGCGGGACCCTTTAATAAAAGGGCTGGTTGTCCCGTTGAAAGTTAAGGCACGACATTAAATACAAAAAAGCGCACGGCGGGAAAGAAAGTGCTGATGCTGCTGGTGCTGAACAATGGAAGGCTAGCACACTGACTGAGCAGCTTGATAAGTTTTCTGCCGACGACATCTACAACGACGCAGCCGAGACTGGTCTTGGAAAATGGAAAATTGGATGGAAAATGGCCCTCAGTCAGCTTTAGATTTGTATGCATATTTTGTGCATTTTACAGCATTGCACTCTACTAAACAGTCAACGTTGGACAAATTCTTTTCATATTAAGTCATTTGTATACGGTAAATGTGTGTAACTTTAGACAATTTTTTTACGTTGTATTAACTGTACATATGTAAATATTAATTGTAAAATATTGTACAATATAATCCTTTTTTTAAATGTATGTGCATGATAAATGGTGAATTAAATGAGTTGAACCGTATATGCTATATTTGTTTTCCTTTTTTCAGCGCAATAATATTTGTTCGCGTAATTGGGGCAGCCGCTTAATTGGACAAAAGCACCTTGGTCCCGATGTGTCCCAATTAACCGGAGTGCACTATATATATGAAAAATTATTTCACGAAAGTGACACGTGAAAAGTATTTATGATGAATAAAACCACGAAGGAAAAAGAAACACAAAGGGGTGCTCAAGCGCTTTCGTTCCTGAGGATGTCATTAGACGAAAGCGCTTGAGCACCCCTTTGTGTTTCTTTTTCCTTCGTGGTTTTATTCATCATATATATATATATATACAGTATATATATATTGATTCTCGCTTTTCAAAAGAATTTAAAAAAATTTCATTTCTTTTCAATAAATAAATTGGTAAGCGATCATATCTCGTAAGTTCTTAGTTTCTTTTAATGAGATGCTTTCTAAAACTGAACGTAAAGAATCCTTTCTCGAGATAATTAAGAGAGAATCGTGATTATTCTTATACGAGAAAGTAAGTATTAATTTTCGTGTCCAAAGTTTTATTATTTCTATTTCATTTCGTTCCTAGAAATTCATTACATTTGAAAGCGTTTTGAAACATTTGAAAAATTATTTTAAAGGTTTTATAATTATAATAAGCAATTGTGTATTTATTTAATCCTACGCGTGATTTGTATTATTGTAGGTTTCGCGTTCTTTACATTTTAAATCCTATTAGACGCGTTTTTTACATCTTGTAAACCAGTTTACGCGTAGTTGCATTTCAAATGTATAATTCAATGCATGTTCACGACGAGTATATACATATGAGCTGCTACTAAAGCGGGATAAAGAATGTATAATGAAACGTCTAAAAGACTAAAAAGAGGGATCTCAAACGCAGCCCTCGAACGTTTCCGGTGTGCCCCGCGCAAAATGGAATGAAAAGTCCTGCGCATATCAGTGAAGAGAAATTCGAAGATATTATAAATATTACTGTATAAATATAAATGATAAGCACAAACACGCAATAAAGAAATGTAGGCGAGTATACATCTATCATAACAATTTCACTTACTGTATTGCGGTCCGCAACTGAAATGAGTTTGAGACTTCTTCTCAAAAAAGGTTTAGTGTGGGATAATGTTCCTAAGTGAACCAAAAGATGGAAAAGAAGAAAACAGTTAATATATACATTTTTTGTTATCGACGCTGACGAAAGTGGCAGAGATAGAGCGTTCAGTAGGGATTTGCATGTCATTACACGACCACATACCTATCCATATCTCGCATGGCCTTAGTGGTTTAATGGCAGCTTCCTCGAGCGCAGTCTATTTATTATTATTATTATTATTATTGCTGATTGTTAAAGTCGAGGAAAACGAACAAAATAATAATATAAATAAAACTAATTGGCTGATTGTTTGTAAATTTATCTCTTTTCAATTATCCACTTTATCGATAAAGTAACACACACACACACACACACACACACACACACCACACACACACTAACTAACTAAATAAATAAATAAACGTCACCTCCTAAGAGCAAACGACATTTATATGGCAGAAGTTTCTGAATTTATTGTCCTATAACAACTTCCATCATAAACTCATCGTGAAACATGGCTGTAAATGTGTCACCATCGACGCAGCAACTCCATTTCCAGCAAATAAAAGAACGTTGATCTATTTTTTTCTGCAGTTATAAAACAGTGTTCTATATTTCTTCTTTAATTTTCATTTGATGAATCACTGATAGAGGCGAAACTACAGACACATTTTGGCCAAGAATTATTTCTCTAGGGCAGTTGGAAGAGACCTTATATTTATAAGTATTTCTATCATTTCAAGAAACAACCTCAAGAAATGAGATTTTAATTTTTCACTGACTTATACAGGGTGGGCCAAAATAAAGTAAATCCTTCGTTTAATTACTTTAATATGTCAGTAACTTTGGTTGAGAGTTGTTTATTTTGATTAAAATAACAATACGTAGGACAACTCATTTAACACTTGTGTGGCAAATGTCAAGCGAAAATCTTGTTGAATATATGAACAACATTTAATTTAAATTAGGTGGTGGGAAAATAAACTGATTAGATTTTCTTTACTAAAACCGTGTTCACTGGATACAAAACAAAAGTGTACAATTTTCTGTTGATTTACTAAAAAAAACATTTTTGTGTTGACAATAAGGAAATTAAAATTATATTAGAATAAATGTTCAATATGTTGACTATTTTGTCGAATGCAGGTTTTTAGTCTGGAGCGCCACTGATCAATGACACAATCGATAAATCTCTGCGACAACTTTCCCCAAGCGGCCTCGATCGCCTGGCGCAATAATGTCGCGTTTTCGATAGGTTGTTCGTAGATAAGCTCCTACAGCGCGGAGCAAATGGAATAGTCCAGTGGATTTAAATCTGGACTATTCGAAAGTCAATGTTCTTTTTTAATAAAGTCTGGAACATTAGCTCGAAGAAAAGACGCAGTCGAGTTTACTGTGTGACGAGTTGCCCCATCTTGTTGGATGATGAATCGTTCTCCTGATTTGTCACGAATGACAGGCAAATGCTTCTCGAGGATTAATTGACAGTACGCAGCATTAACCTTGGCCCCTGGTTCACCAAAAACCAAAAGATTTTCCAAGTTTTGAAGTGAAAGCGTAAACGTGGGACGCTTTCGCAAAAGCCTCTCCGGTGTCAGTAGTATGGGCGCAAAATGAGAGAGAGAGTGCAATGCAATTGCAAATGTTGATCACTGTTGCAAGAGTGCCAGCACCAGTGCCAACCCCCTTGTTGCAAGACCCCCAAGGGGGAGGGGGTTGTTGCAAGAGCAACAAGGGTTATGCAACTTGGAGGCGGAGTTATCCCCCAAGAGAAAGAGAGGAGGAGAGAGAGGAAGAGAGGTGTTCGCCTGGCAGGAGCCAAGCGCATATTAAGACTTCAGCCGAGCGCATGCTGTCTTATAGGCCCCTAATCAGCCAGTGCCTCCAGGCACTATCAGCCAGTTGACAAAGTATTTACTTCGTTTTGGCACGTACACACCCGCCTATACGCCCATGAAATATTACGTACACACAAATATATGCACTGGGTTCGAGACCCGGTGGAGGCGCGTCCTTCCACGGTTGGTAGATAAATGGGAAACCAGAGTATCCTAATGATCCGTGTTAAACTGTAGGTCTAAGGTGGAGTGTAAACATCCTTCCACGGTTGGCAGTTTTATTGTCTCGAGGCATGAACAATAGAAGGACATAAATATTTATGGATATATATATATATATATACAGCGTTCTGTTCAAGATCATAAACTTTGGCTTAATGACCTGCATCCACCACACATCTCTGTCATTTTTTTTAAAATTTATTTATTGTATCGTTCGCGAAATCTGAGGCCCCCAATAAACTTTTACAGGTGCGAGAACGAGCTTCGCGCACTGTTGAATTTTACCTTCATGGATAATTACCTTCCAGTTTTATATTTCAGAGGAAATAAATTTTTCCGATCCTATTTTAGATTGGGCACCATAAACCGATTCACAAACGAACCTCGTTAAGTTCCTCGCTTAAATGCAGGCTCACCATACATTCAATTCCCCCTTCCCCCACCAACACATCAGGACAGAATACAAGATCAAAAACAACGCGTTTCTCTCTCCACGGATCTGGAACGGGCAAGATATATTTGACACGCCCCAGATTTCACGGAGCACCCAATCACAACCCTGTGGGGTAGCCCAGGACCTCTGGTTTGAGTATAGGCTGGCCTATACGTCAAGTCCGCCCAAAATTCACTGATAGCCACAAGGAAGCACGCGATTCGGGTATTTACAATCACGACCCCATTTCATCTCAGAGCCTCAATTCGTATGTTTTTTTCGCTCAGTGCTTTTGAAATATCCCCACCATGAGCCAAGAATCGCTCTACAGCTCTCCCAAATTGCTTGAAGATCAAGACGTCCCATCTGCAATTTATCTTTTTAACGCTGTGGACGCTAACACCCTACTTTCAACGCAGACTGTTCCAGAAAGTTGCGATGTATTGCAAGATCCAACGGACACCTCATTTGAAATGTAAGTGATTAATTTGTGATTATATACATCGTTTCATTCAATGTTAAATAATTTTTAAAATTCGTAATAAAGCGAAGTGAAAGGAAATCTGTCCAGAGGTCGAGCTAACTTAGCATGGCATAACCAGATATAATATAACCTAACCTAACCTAGCTTTATTCCGAGTTTTTCTACAAGGAAAAAATTATTCCGAGGACTCTTTCTCGTTTATAATAATATAACCTAACCTAACCTAACACAACTGAACCTAACCTAACCTAACCTAACCTAACACAATTGAACCTAACCAGATATAATATAACCTAACCTAATCTAGCTTTATTCCGAGTTTTTCTACAACGAAAAATTATTCCCAGGATTCTTTCTCATTTATAATAATATAACCTAACCTAACCTAACACATCTGAACTTAACCTAACCTAACATAACATAACACAATTGAACCTAACCGGGTCACATTTCTCGATAATTTATAGAAAGTTCTACAGATAGGATTTTGAAATTACCAAAACTTTTAAGATTATTCCGATGCTTGCTTTTGAAACCTGTCAGGATATCTGCTTTGTGATTACAATTTGCCAGGCGTCCTAATCGGGGTTTTCCCTTATTGTATTTTTTAATTATTCTCATTCTCTGTCTCCTTTGCGGTTATTTCGGCATATATATATATATATATATATATATATATATGGTGGAGCTATGCGGCTCATTCAGTGTTAATTAACTTATAAATACCATAACAAAAGTGTTTTCAAAATTAGTTTTAATTTAAGCGGAAGTGTATACACACCTTTACACAATATAGATACAATAGAAATATTAAAAACTATTAAGAATTGTCTGCGGGTTCGAGACCTGTTGCAGGCAGACGAAGCGTAGCACACCCAGGTAATCTTACTTTTGAGCTGTAAATTAGCGTACTCGCTTTTAATTATTCTCTGAGATGTCTTAGCACACCCAGCTAATATTCCTTTTGAGCTGTAAATTAGTGCACTTGCTCTTAATTATTGACTGTTTCCTTCATGGTTATTTCGGCATATACACATATATATATATATATATATATATAATATATATATAATATATATATATATAATAATTAAAAAAATTATAAATCCCTTCTCACGTGATATGTACATGAGAAATGAGAGAGGCTGTACATGCCGCACGTGTTTCTATAATATCCTTGAAAGCGATACAGGTTCCATACAATCTCAGGTATATGTATCTGTTCGATAAATTGTACAACCACAGGATCATTCCAGGGCTGAGTGCCGAGTGAGTCAAAATAGTACATTCTTTCCCTATTTTTAAAATAGATTGCAAACCAATGAATCCCCTCACCCCCCACAATGTCGGTGTTCACGATAATCCCGTACTAGTTTTTCGTAGTTGGCAATTTCAATATTTAATTTTTCGCAAACACACCGATAAATTTGGAGCGTGTGATTCGATCACTTTTCATTACTGTCTGGAGTGTATTCGCGTCCATTTTAAAAGTCTGTGACCACGTTCCTGAAACGGTCAACTTCTATTAGTGCTTGTGATTCGAGGTACACGAGTACACTAATAGGAGCGTCTATAGTCTTGGCAAATTCCAACCTGACTGAGATATTCCCACTCTGTTGTGGACTTAAATGCGTATTTAATCCAGCAGAGAAGTCAGGGGTAATATCAAATGAATAAATGTTAAATTCTTCGGCAAATTCTTTCTGCGTTACGCCAAAGCCAAGTTCATCACAGCCACCTGCATTATGAGCCAAACTACTATGAGCTCTCGCGCAGAGCGGGAACACAGCGTCTGATGAGTAGTCCGTAATCATAGTCCCTCCCAAAGTGATGCCATTTACATATAAAGTTATATTTTTAAGGCCGAAATTCTCGAATTTAAAGGCACTCTTTTAATATTTCCATTCGTCGAGGCGTGGGTTTGCATTCCAATTAATGTCCTTTTAGGTAGGACTCCAAGGGCCACGTTTTCTAGTTGCTTCGATGCCAACCCGGCGATCACCGTGTATAGTTTGATCTGTACCCTGTTAATTGGGTATTTTACTGTGGCATTTATTAAGTCTTTCTCAATTTCTATTTGTTTTGGCAAACTTAATTTCACTCGCCGTACATGCAAATACGTCTCCATTATGTGAATTACAACGGGTTTCGCGCCCTCTTCTTGATCAGACCCCAGATTTATGCAGATCTCAGGACTCGTGTGGTTGAGCTTTAGTTTCAGATCGATGCCGTTCATAAGCAGTTCCTCCTGGAATGTGAAGTCTGTATGAAGACGTCCAAAGCACTCGTATATCTTTCTTTTAGAATTTTTAAATTTATCCTTTATACCACTTTCATCTTTAGTCTGGTAATATCCCTCAGCGGTTAAAAAGGTGTCCTTCGCTTCTTTTGGAAAGTTGAGGACCTCTTCCAGATAGGCTTGTAGGTGATGATACCCCGTTCCTGCCGAGATGTTAAACTGATTTAAATACACCTCACACTGGCTGAATATGGAGTGTAAAAAGTTGGTTTCAGGGTATGCAGAGTAACTATCATCGCAGTCCGTTCCATCTGAATGGGCTACACGCAGTTTAGTGTACATGTGCATGCAGCTCGGGTCAAAAAAGTAGGGCCTGAGCTGGGTACCACGAATTCTATAGGGACACTCGGTCAACTAATTGTATTTAATGGGTTAATTGTAATAAAGTCGCTATGCTCAATAGAGACCTGAGTGGAGGGCATATCAAAGAGGGATAGTTCCGATTTACAACATTGTGAACTACACGGATGGATAAAACGCTCCATGACGAGTCAGAAATACTGCCACCGCTCTCGACAACTAGTAATCAGCCTATGATTCGTGAGAGTAGTGTCCTCAGCTTATATCAGTTAAAAAAAATGATCAGCCATAGGCTTCATACGCTTAGAGCACTTCTTTTTTTATTTCCTTTTACGTTTAGCGCCACGTGATGGTAACCCCTTCTTCCTAGAAGCTCTCTTCTTTCCGCCACCACGCATTTTTCTCTTTGCATCTTTGATGATTTCGTCCTGTGTACGTTTTAAATGTTTTTTTAGAGCTTCTTTAGGCTTAGTTCCACCCATTATGTCTTCTGCCGCGTTAAAACCTGTTTGTAACGCCTTCCCCCTAGGTACGTACCTGGCACTCCTCTTCAACAGTAGGATATCGGTGCGTAGTATGGATGAAAAATGGATCCAAGCCTACTCCACGCTGATATCTCACCCCTCGATAGACTGTGAATGGCCTTCGGGTCATTACAACTGAATGCGACGAAAGTGTAGCTTCACCGAATGGGAATTTTTTTTCCCTCAATCATTCTTATATATATATCGAGATATTGGTTAATAGATTAGTCGCAACATTCACCAAATGGGGCTTGTCATATGTAATGCTCAAACTTTTCCCTCTATGGTTGGAGATGTGTGCAATGCGCAGCAGACGCGCCTGTGTGTCCCCAACAAATTGATGCTCTACGATATTGCTGTAAATATAGCACATGTCTGGGGATGGAGAGCTTTCACCCAATTTCTCCATCTTCAACTGATACATTAAGCTGGACAAGTCATGCTGTGCCTCGTGAAAAGTATCTCTTTGGAGAGCTGCGCTATATCGACCCTCGGCCACAATGTGAACAGCTCTTTATCTTTAATATTTCTACTAAGCGTTAATTTTAACTTCAATGTGCATGCAGGCGTGTCTATGTTTACGACTTCAAAAAGTAAATCGTTTGTCAGGTACGACTTTTCAAGACTCTTGTTTAACCCCTTCACAATGTCTATGACTGTGTTATAATGGCCGATTCTTAGCGATCCATTTGTGCTATAGTACTGCACCTCACCGAACAGGACTGATCGCATAGTATTGTCTAAGGCTGTCTAATTTTTCGCACTCATCGATTCTTCTAAGGATCAGAAATATGATTTGCTCATTTTCAAGAGTTAAAAATTTGGTGACTAACTGGAGTTCACATAAACCCACCTCATACGAATCACGCTCCAATTCAATGGTTCCGTGGAGTTCTGTCAGAAAGTTGGCAAGGGTGTTGTTAGGATGTACACTCACTCAGGTAGGGTGATGCAAAATAACTTATCATTTCAAAAACTTGAAGACACCCTCTAATTTTATTTAATTTAGTGTAAAAACTGAACATGCAAAATTTCAGCACAATTGAAGACATTTTAGAGGTTGCTACCATCCATTGAACATTTTGTATATTGTTATTTTTCAGTTTGTATTTATTGTACATTTATTTATTTTGCAGATTTCATCAAAAATGGTAGTCAGCAACATATAGCAGTCATAACAGACTCTGAACCTCTTTCCGTAAACCTTCTCATCCCTTTCATTGCTATAGACGCCGTGGCCGAACATTCTAGAATCATTTCTTTGCTGTGACGTCACTGTGGCGGCCGCGTCAGTGTAAGTGCGGCGTCACTGACTCAGTATCTTTGCTGCCTTCGCTGAGAGTGGTTGTATAGCAGTTGCTGAGTTGCACTCATGGAGCGGCATACGCGTCACAAAACAGTTGTTTGGCTCATAGGACATCCTATAGAGTCCTTCAAAGAAACCCAGCTTCCATCTAAAAGGGAAACATTAGCATTGTTTATGAACTACAAGATCAATAAAAAGCAACAGGTGAAAACAGCGGCTTTGTTGACTGCTAGAGATGTTATGGATGTGTGGGAAAAGGCACGCATCCCAACAGTGTTGAAATGTCATGTCGTGGAGAGAGTAAAGAAACTTTTCAACGAGTGGGAGAAACTAAAGAAGAACAGAAATAATAAGAAGAAGCAATCACCTGCACTACTTCAAAAACAAGAGAGCTGGCAAAATGACTTGCAAGATCTGTTTGACATTGCACATGCAAGTGCTCTTGACATGATAAAGATAGATGAAGATCGTGAGTTTTTGATGCTGCAACGACAAAAAGGAAGAAAAGGCAAAATGTCTGGAGTGGATAAAGTTTTTTCACAAATGGAAGAGATTGCTAGAGAAAAGGAAACATTGCTTGAAAAGAAAAGAAAGAGGGAAACAGCCGTTTTCGAAGCAGCAGTGCTCTCAAGTTCAAGTCCTTCAAGTTTGAATGAAGATAGTTCAAAATCAGAAGAAGAATTTGTTGCTGACCCTCAGCAGCCATCAACTTCGAGACAAAGTAGATCAAAGTCTAAGAGTGCAAAGCTTATGGATTCTTCAATGCTTGTATCTCTTGATGCTGCAAAAGTAAGTGATAGAGCTGCTTCGGAAATCTTGATCCCAACAATCAATGCTCTTGGGCAAAACCCTGAAGAATACAGTGTTAGCTATTCATCGATACGGAGAGCAAGACAAAGGAACCGCAAGACAATGGCAGAAAATTTGAAGCAGGATTTCGAAACAAATTGCCCTCTCCAAATACATTGGGACGGCAAACTACTGGAAGATATTACTGGTCATGAAAATGTTGATCGACTGCCAGTTCTAATTTCCGGCCAAGTAGTTGATCAGCTTCTTGGTATTCCCAAACTTGCCAGAGGAACTGGTCAAAACATTGCAGATGCTGTCCATCAGTTAGTATTGGAGTGGAATATATCTGACCAAGTGAAGGGCATGTGTTTTGACACCACTGCCTCCAACACAGGTTCTAAGAGTGGTGCTTGTATGTTACTAGAGCAAAGATTGGATAAAGATATGCTGTGGCTGGCTTGCCGACATCATATTTTCGAAATAGTGTTAGAAGCTGCAGTTTCTGTCTCCTTGCCATCTTCTAGTGGCCCTGACATACATCTGTTTAAGAGATTCAAAGCAAAGTGGGTGGAAATTGACAAGAACAATTACCAAACAGCAACAGATGACCCTAACATTGCAGAGAAAATCTCAGATGCTGAAGAACTCATTCAATTTGCTCAAGCTCAGCTTGATGAACAGCAGCCTCGTGATGACTACAAGGAATTGCTCGAGCTAACGCTCATTTTCATCGGTAGTGCCCCCAAGTCAGGAATCAGCTTTAAAGCACCCGGAGCTTATCACAGAGCACGATGGATGGGCAAGCTAATTTACTGCATTAAAATTTGGATGTTTAAATCTCAGTTTAAACTAACTGAGAGAGAGGAAAAAGGACTGAGAGATATTTGCTGCTTTTCAGCTGCGATATACATCAGATCGTGGTACCTGGCACCCATACCCTCATGCGCCCCCCGTTCAGATTTGCATTTTGTGCAAAGTCTGCAGCTCTACAAGCAAAAGGATGACAAAATTGCAAGTGCTGCACTCAATAAGTTTTTGAGACATTTGTGGTACCTCTCTGAGGAGCTTGTGGCGCTTGCATTTTTTGATTCAGCTGTTTCGCATGAGACAAAAAACAAAATGAAGCATGCTCTGCAGAAACCAGTTGACTCAAAACCGAGCAAACGAGCATCAATAAATCCTGAATCAGCTGGGCAGAAACAACTGCAGGATTTCGTTACTGCGAACACAAAAAGATTCTTTGAAATCCTAGAGGTGCCTTGCACTTTTCTTGAAAAAGATGCTGAAGAATGGAATGATGATGAAAGTTATGCGAATGCAAGAGATATCGCATATGGACTCAAAGTGGTAAACGACATTGCGGAAAGAGGTGTACGACTGATGGAGGAATACAACAAACTGATAACCAATGATGAAGAGCAGAAACAATACCTTCTTCAAATTGTTAAAAGTTACAGGTCGTCACTCTCAAACAAAAACAAGAAAACATTACTCTTGCTTCACAAAAAACGAAAAAACATACATAAGTGGTTATGATATGCCTACTGGGGAAACTTCCACATAAAAAAAAGTTAACGCGCTATACGCTGTACCTCAGAGGGTGGTGCGGAAATCAGCGTGCCTATTATTTACTATTTTATGAGCTCACTACGTACTATAGTCTAGAATGTCATCGTTTTTTTTCAAACTAGGTTAACTAGGTACATATCAAATCGGCTCCTGCGAAAATATCAACAAAACAATATTTTTTAGCACAAACTGATATACATTTATTTTTAAAGCTTGGTAGCAACCTCTAATTTTCTCTTTTTCAACCCCAAATTTCGCATACAATGCTTTCTTAGGAATATGAATAAAATAGGAGGGTGTCTCCCTGAAAATTGAAAAAAAAAAATTTGACCCCTTTTTTGCATCACCCTAAATTGTACAGACAGAGAAGAGGACGGGAGTGTGTCATAGAAGTGGCTAGGCGCCATGTTGCATGCTATTTAAGCTTCATTATTGCGGCAGCTTTTATATGTGTTGAAGCTTTCTGGGTAACCCAGCCATTTCACCAGGTACATTTTTCTCTTTCCTGAATCTTGCTGCCTAAATTTTTTTCAATTTTAAACACTTTTTCCTGAATTAAATGTCACTTTCTGCAACTCCTCGCGGTAAAAGCCTCCAGCGATCTCTTCCCCATTCAAATCTTCAACGTAATACAACATTATCTCGCCTTTAGGTGTCATAGCACTAACTTTAAAAATCTCACGTGTCCATCCTTGCTCAAATCCCTTCGCGAATTTATTTCCCGAACGTGATAGCCTTACATAATCATTGATTTTGAAATGTGTAGAATGTGGCGGCGGTGTTCTATCTTTTCTCACTTCTGGACACGTATCTCTTTCTAAAACTTCGTTAGGTGTTGTGCCAATCGTAAGGTGGTGTGAACGGTTGTATGACGATGCAAATGAACCGAGAACGTTTATATATCTGTATGTGTTTTTATGTGTAAAATAGCGATGCATGCGTTCCTTTATGGTACGTTGAACTCTTTCAGCTAAAAAGGCCTTAGGTATAGAACTGCTAGTGTAGTAACTGATATTAAACTCTGTCAGCATGTTCTTAAAAGCGCGACCTATAAATTCTTTCCCCATATCCGTACAAAAATAGCCAGGAACCCTCTTTTCTTTTAACATCAACGTTTTGGTTGCTTTAGCAACTGTTTCAGGCGATTTATTTTTCAATGGAATTAGCCACAGATATCTCGAGAATACATCTATTATGAATAGGATGTAGCGGTATCCGTCATTATACACTGAATATCTTTGCATCTCTGTTAAATCCGCTTGGCAAAGAGAGTCAATCGAAGCCGCTGTTGTCTCGGCCGTTTTAAACCTTTTTCTCACCGGTTTATGAAGTGTATAATAGGGTGGCCCACTTTTCAATTTTTTTTAAAAGTATAGGTTATCGTAGTTTCCCATTATTTGGCACTATACTAGCACATTGGTACCATTTTTACAAAAATTGATAAATATTTAGGGGTCTCGCATCGACCTTGAAATTACGAGTTTTTTTTTTAAAATGCGTAGTTTTTAACTTTTTACTGAATCAAGATAAATCATTAAGTAGGGATGTTTTCTGAATCCTCTTGATGAGAGAAGTCGTTTGGTGTGCCTTCCAATGTCATACAACTAACGGTTTAAAAGTTGTGCCTGTATACAGGTAATACCAATGTGCTAGTATAGTGCCAAATAATGGGAAAAACCACGATCACCTATACTTTTCAAAAAATCAGCAAATAGCAGACAAATAAGGAAGAAAGAAAAAATAACAAACAATCACTTTTGCATTGTATTGACCACTATCACACGTCACTGGCTGCAACGTTGTCCCTCTGTGCTATGTCATCGTGGCGAGTGATGACTTCTTGAAGTCGCCGAGCTCTTTCCGGTTCTTTTCCACCACTTGCAGAAGTTCCTGCAGCTGTGCCTCGTCCTTTGTGACCGTGTTCGCATAGTCTTGTGTCAGTTGGACTCCTCTTTCAGCGACGTCATTGGTGACCTGGAGATTAGAGATCACATCCTTCAGACGAAAAAAGTCCTCGTTCTCGTCCCACTTATCAGTTGGCAGAGTGAGCCACGAAGACCCATACATCTTCAGACCTGCAAATAAGAACCAGGAGGACTCGTCGATCAGGTCGGGGAGTAGCTGAACTGATTGAGGTCTGCTGGTGGATCCGCCGAACGTGTAATAGCAGCCACAATGCTTACTACCTATGTAGAGAATGGAAAGTGGAAAGGAAACTGTCAAGAATACATGTGGGTTACAGGACACTTTAAAACTGACGCTATCGATGAATACTATACACAATACGCACCTGATTATTGGACATGCGGAAACGATCAGCCACTTCCATGACAGCAGGTGCATTAAGGATGCGGCGAGGAAGATTGACAGACACACTTGGCTCTTTCGGCAGGGGGAACGCTAGTTCTGTCTCCGACTCTCCTGACATGCCAGTATCATCATTCTCCATGGCCTCATCTCCGGTTTCGTATGCACACTTTGAGGTTTGCGGCTCCTGGCGAGGACGTTTTCTTCCTTCCTGTAGCTTTAGTTTTACAGCGAAAACTTTATCGTTCCCGCTCATCGTTGCCACCCGAGGACCACGTTGATCGAGGTAGAAGTCAATGTCTTCTTTCTTGTCCTTGTCGGACAGCAGTCGATTCTTCTTTATATCTTCGACAGCGTCAGATGCTCCGATATCCCACAGCTTGTCCACACTGTCCGAAAACTTCTGCCGTTTTCCTCCGGCGTCAGTTTCTCGTTTTCTGCTCTTTTGGAGTAAGTGCCACTCTTTCCACAATGCCTCTAGCTTCCGTTCGCAGTTGAGCTTTGTGATTGTTTTAATGCGGGCCATGTTCCAAAACTTTAAGACGTTGTTTACGGTTTCTTTGAATGCGTCTTTCCTGTTAGCAGTGTACTGGATAACACTGAAGAAGTATTGCAAAACCTGCCGTGTTGTTGGCAATTTGCTACCACTGATGGAGAACGACGGTTGGCCAACTAAAAAAATTTCCGAGGACGATCTTAGAGAAGATAGCGATGTTATTTTCGCCTTTCCTTTTGATGACTCTCTATTTGTAGCTTCAAGAGTTCTTCCAGTTATCGTTGCCATCGATTTGTCCATGAGAAAGGATGAGGAACTCAGACAGAATTTCAAAATGTTATGATCTGCAAAAAAAGAAATAGGTTAGGTACCGGGCACAGGCATAGTGCATTTTCTAATTACCTATATACATTATACATTCCGCCCGGGTATGGTGACTCATTTTTTTTAAAAGTATAGGTGATCGTGGTTTTTCCCATTATTTGGCACTATACTAGCACATTGGTATTACCTGTATACAGGCACAACCTTTAAACCGTTAGTCGTATGACATTGGCAGGCACACCAAACGACTTCTCTCATTAAGAGGATTCAGAAAACATCCCTACTTAATGATTTATCTTGATTCAGTAAAAAGTTAAAAATTACGCATTTTAAAAAAAAAACTAGTAATTTCAAGGTCGATGCGAGACCCCTAAATATTGATCAATTTTTGTAAAAATGGTACCAATGTGCTAGTATAGTGCCAAATAATGGGAAAAACCACGATCACCTATACTTTTCAAAAAAAATTGAAAAGTGGGCCACCCTAGTGTATATGCATCCTGCTCCCGCAAAAACCTTTCAACATCTTTTTTCCCTACTCCGTAAACACCTCTGTACAGTCTATTAACGCAGCCATAAGAGACGGGGTTAGAAATGTCATAATAGCGTTTACTTAATATGTTAGCCATTTGCGTATTTTAGAGACACGTGAATAAGGTTGGCCGTTTGTTCTCTTCTTTCTCCTCTTCAGAGACGCTGCTGCTGGGGACGATGGCGTACTCAGTTGTGACACATGCGAGACTTGATCCAGGACTTTTAACCTATTCAGATTACTTATCAATGTTTAGGGGACATTTATTTGTTGTAGTCTTGCTTTAATATGCTTCCATCCTGTTGGTGAGGGTCTGTCCCACTTTCTTACCAGATCATGAACAATGTCAACGATGTTGGATCCTTGTACCCTTGTTCCTTCAACAATGACCTCGCCTGTATCGGCCCACTGTATGATGTGGTCCTCACTCAATAGATTATAAAGACTTAAGCCTTTATTCCTCAATGTATGTGGGAGACTGCTTTTTAACACATGTTCAATGTGTTGTGCTCCGGTATTCTTTGGTTGGTCATCTCTAACGTTGGGCCCAGGTCCTGTGTCGTCATGCTCAGCGCTGCTCGCGCTGTGCCTAATAAACACGGGGAGCTTTGTCGGATTCTTATAATCATCGTACTCATGAAGAAATTTCTGCAAAGCCTCTTGGTACAAGATCCTTTTCTCATCAGGTGATTTTTCAGTTTAATAGGGCTAGCAACTCGCTTTCCATTCTTTTAAGCCTACTTTTACGGGGTTCTAGAGTGTGTCTGGAATCTTTGAACTTTGCAATGAAGCATACACCTCGTGCGGAATCACTACCATCTTCTTCATCATATTAATCTAGTCAGTAACGCCCAAAACTGAAAATAAGATGGGTAGGAATGATCCTCCTCTTTGTACAATAATTCGCTTTTTCTTCCCCACAGTTTGACTTTTATGAGCGAGCGTTCGTATTATGTTCTTGTAACGACGTAAGCGAGCCTTCTGAGGGGGTTTCATTGTCACATTACATTTTATAACATTAAGACAGATTTCACAGATGTATTTTAAAAAGTCTGAGTCGATATTTTTAACAAACATCTGTTGCAGTGCCCGGGGCAATCGTTGATAGATTTTTATTAATTCACGATATTTCTTCAGCCTATTTGTCATTCTGCAATATACACCGTTTCAGGTTCGGTTGGGAATATATTCGTTCTTAAACGTGTTTCGCGGGTGAAGGTCAGAAAAAAAATATCCATAACGCTGAGTTGTGGCTTCTTTATAAACCTCCAAAAACTCCTCACGTTGATTCGGGAACATTTGATTGGCTAATACTCCAATTTGTGACACATCTCTACGTTGTGCGAATAAAACTAGATATTGTGCATTTAGCGACACATCGCGCATGTATCTATTTTTGAAAAATAGATTCTGGTTGATGAAGAATACGCTTATGTTAAGACGGTGGGAGAACACTGTAAATGTCTTGGCAAACGTTTTATCCATTTCCAACATGAGATCGTCAATTACAATAACTGTATGCTCATTACCTTTTAACGAATTAACGTCATATACACCTTTGTGGAACAAAATTTCACCTTGGTACTCGTTGAACACTGACTAATATGTCGAACAACACCAGATTACTTTATGCACAAATTTTGAGAACATCTCCCCTTGATCTGTAATGATTTTAAGCATAAATACAGTTTTTCCACATCCTGTAGAGCCAGATATAATACATGTGGATGGGCTTGTGAACCTGAATTTTTCTACAGATTCCATCTCTAACATGTTACACCCCTAAGTGGGGTGAATGACGACTATGTACAACACCCCCATCATCGATATCACAGATGAACCCGATGGCCGTGTAGCTACAGAATCCTTCCCCGCTGACGAACCCTCACCAACGACACCTGTAGCATGCGACAGTTCAAAGCGGAAGCATGATGAAGTGCCCTTCACGTCAGGTATAAAGCGTTCCAGGATTGCTCCGGTTGTTAGACCCCAGTAATAGAGCTCCAACCCTCTACGTCTTACGACACAACCCCCACAATAGTACCTTCCTCAAATATGCCCCATTATTCAGTTCCGGGTACTTCCTCCACAGCAGCTTCTTATACTTTGGAGGATGGTATAACATTAGAGTTGGTGCGCACCGCTACCCCCACCCCTGCCCTGACTGGAAATCGGTAGGTGGTCAGGTTGACCCTGGATCCCTGCATACCAACGGACTGCGACGCGTAGTTGAACGTATTGTGGAGTTTCCCCTTCAGAACCGCGACGAACGTGAAGTCCGGACGAGGTTGTCCTTCAGGTTCGGATCAGATGACGGGGACGTAGATGATTTTTGGGTAGTAATAACGTTCAGATGTTTGGCAGCTGTAGACATAGAATATATCTTCGGCCGTATAATGCAGGCCTCTCAAAGTAGTAGAGTAGGGTGTGTCAATTTGGGAGGTGAAAATTAATTTTTGCCAATTCCTTCACTGAGGGGTTTTAAAAATATGTTTTTGGATGTGAAGAATTCAAATCTGCTATTATTTTTGTGATTGCTCAACACTTAGCTTGGTAAATCTACGTTTGATTAAAAAGCACATAAATTGCTCTCGGAAAACAACATTTATTAATTTTAGCTTCTCAAAATGTCAGGTAATGCTATAAAAATTTTAGTTTCTCTGCATAAAACATATCCTAGTAATCATAAAACATATCCTTGTAATCATAAAACAACATTAGAAAGTAATGACATCAGTAAAAAAAATATTTAAACAACAAGGTTCATCAAGTCTTGCTTTGATTCGTTCTTGGACATCAGCCGCCGACTTGCTTCTTGGCCTCTGATATAGCCCTCACGTTTCTCATGTGTATACACCCTGCCTGCTGCCTCTGTGACTTGTTTCACACACCTCTCTATTGACTGAGCATGACAGGGCCACTGTGGAACTTGCATAGGCTTGTCAAAGAACTTCTTTACTTCCGCTGTAGTCAGTTTACATGTCAAAGGAGGTTCAAATACCCCGTCAGACTAGTCTGTCAGCTCCAACACGGAAGAAGCACTGGGGTTGATGGAAGGTGTCTTCCTGGGACGTACAGAAAGATCTCCAAGTGTGTCATCATCTCCACCCCTCATGTCAACAATCTTTTGGACACCAGCTCTCCTCTCCTCACTGTCATCTGAGCACAAGAGTGTCTGGATTATCATTTCGCTGAATGCATACCACGCTGAGCGCTTGATGGTTGACGAAACAGCATCCACTACAGCCTTCTTTTGCAGCCTAACTAGCCGCAGCTGAAACAAGATGTGGCGTGGGCCTTCCACCCAAGAGTGTTTTACTTTGATGTTGAACCAACAGGGGTAGTACACACCAACAATGTATTCCACTATCAGTCTTAAGTTGTTGAGGGTTTTGCCTTTAAGGCCATGTTTTGAAACCCATATGCGACAAAGCCTGTTTGCTGTTGTCAACCACCTTGAATGGCTCACTGGACCAATTTCAAGAAGGGCCAGATCTGTGGGAAGTTCTCCTGTCCTTATGGCCTGTGTGATCCTATACCCGTACGCTTGATCAGTAGAGAGATCCTTTACGACATTGTCACTCAGTGAAGTAAGAGGCTCTCCAATTGAGAGTTTGGTGAATGAAGGATCAATTTCAAGTTCGGCTGCAGTGTCTAGCATCTTGCCAATGTTACCTGTCCACTTGTTGTTAGACAAGGTCTTCCCATCCAGTGCTGTGATCAAGTGTCGCAGGAGTAACTCGTTAGTGTGGAGGGCACAAACCAACCAGATCAGCTTACGGCAAAGCTTGACCTCTACCCAATGCATGGAACCACCCTCCCAGCCAGTGTTAACATTTGTAGAATCACCTCCAATGGCCTGCAGGCTTTTATCAATGCCCTTCTTCTTCATGAAATCTACAAGATTATCAGCAATAACTTCAGCAGGTTTTTTCTCGTTGAGCCTTTCTCAGGAGTGAAGTGGTAGAGATATCTTCCACCTGGCTCACTGCACACAGAATAATGCTCTTCTTTGATGATGCTGGGGAACTGACGATCTGAATTGTCTGCTTTCAGCATAACTTTAGTTATATCTTGACGGCCGTCAAAGAAGATGCAGTCAATTTCACCCTTCTTACAAAGATCATCAAATTCCTGATCCAGGGATCTCATAACTTTTTCTTGGGCCCTCTGACTTTATTGTGATCAACTACAAGTCTCTTGTCTTCTTCAGTGATCAAGCCAGCATCCATAAAGGCAGCAGTGGTGATGGCAGCTGTGGCACGCAGGCCAACACCATATCTGATGCTATGCATAGCAACATTAGGTATTTCTAATGTGTTGTACTCTGGCTTTTTATTGGAAGTTGAAGACGTGCTTGGTATTTCTAATGTCACTTCATAACTTCCATCCTTTCCATCTTGAGCATCAGCTATTTGTTCTTCATTTTCATCATCAGAGAAAATTATTTCATTTGATGGCATTGAAACATCCTGCTTACTTGTCTGCTTATATTCAGCAAGCCTTCTTCTTTCGTCTTCTTGCCGCTTCTTGCTTTTTGACTTGTCTGTTGTGCTCAGGTTGATCCGGCAAGCCAATCTGATGTGGTCCAATAGAACCAGACTTGTCTCTCTGACCTTTAATGTTTAATGAAAGCAAGTTCCTTCACAGGGATCTTCATCTCCCTAGGGCATGTACAGTTAATGTGAGTTTCGTTTTTGCAACCAGCATCTGCAAGGCAGCCAAATTCAGAGCAGAGAACAATTTTACACTTGCAACTGAGGATGTCAAAAAGCTTGTCAAGTTTTGCAATGAAAGCCTCTTTGACATGTAGCTTTCCTCTCCCACGAGATATGTTTTTGGGCTGCTCCCAGCTCTCTTGGATCTTGTTTAAGATTGTGACTCGTGAATTTACAACGGGGCTACAAAAGAACTGTTTGCTCGTTCCCACTTTTCAAGCACTTTAGGGTAAATGTCCTTTGCAAGACTGGCTGCTGGGTAGTTTCTCACATCCTCACCACTTTGTTCTATTAGCAGTAGCCCATATTTCAGAACGTCTCGCAGAGTTGGGAGTTCAGAGGGCAACAACTCTCTACCAGTTCCAATTAGGTTGCTCATATGTGTGAATGTCCCCAGTCTTGTCCTCCTTTTAGAAGCCATTGTAGGTCAATTCCCACTGGTTAGGATGGTAGCACTGACGGACAAGTAATCTTCAGCACACTGATGAATATGTTTCAACCTGTGAAATAAGCAAAAACAGCAGTGCATTATAGTTATATACAGCATATATAATTATTAATATAATAATTATTATATAATTCCACAAAAAAGTCAAAAAAGTCACTATTTTTATGTAGCTTCTTACCAAGCAAAACTAAATTATATTAAATTAACAAAAATATCTTTAGAATTCCTAAGTCATGCTGCAACTTTTTAGCACCCCTCATATTTGGAATTTGAAAGTTGAAAAATTCGAAACACCCTAGTAGTACAGCCTTCAATATGGACAACTTCATGGTAGATATTGACAGAACATTCCGGGTTGCGGGTCATAGTGCCACAACTTATACTCTTAATTTCAATTCTCCGGTTATATACAGAAAGCATTTAAACGTCGATCGTGGTTGTGGCTTTATAGCAATAGTCTTAGCTCATATGTTCACTGTGCTAAATACATGGACGCAAAAAATTTGGCTGCCTACGGTTGTGCAGCGTGCTCGTAAACTGGCTTCAGATTGTAAGCTTGAGTTTGAGTGTGATGTGGGTCCTGAAGAACTGAGAAGGGCCGAGCAGGAAATGAATGCACGTATAGTCGTATTTGGAATGGATGATCGTCGTAGGACTGTGTATGTTTTTAAAAGCAGCGTGAGAGATCGTACATGACCTCTACTTATTTTAGGTTTGTCAGGAACATCGTATCTCCCCATCCGTAACATAAGGACTCTCTACGCCAGTTATAATAAAAGTCGAAAATATGGAAGGCATCATCATTTGTGTAAGGCAGTGGTTCCCAAACCGTGCGCCGCGGCGCACTGGTGTGCCGCGAGATGTAATTAGGTGCGCCGCGAAAGAGCAAGATTATATTTCAAAATGTGAAAAATACAAACTGAAATTCTGTATTTTTAATTATCTGTATTTCTACTTTATGCTATGCTAATATGTATAAATACCTCTTTTGAATAAATTTTCGAATTTATGTACAAAGTGCGCCAAAATATTTTTACTTGTTCTAAAGTGCGCCGTAAGTAAAAAAGTTTGGGAACCACTGGTGTAAGGGATGTCTCGAGTTTGCTGATGATATGGTGAAACATTGTAAGGATTGCTACATGGTATGTGAACAGTGTAAAAGCCCCAAATGTGAAAGTCGTGTAGTTGAAACCGAGAAGAGGGAATGTAATATGTGTAGACGTACATTTTTCAATAATAAATGCTTTGAACTCCATAAATCAATTGGCACTTGCAGGAAAATGAGGATTTGTAAGTGTGGTATGTTTCACATGATGGATAATTGGGGGAATTTCAAATATAAATGCGATGAAATTCACTGTTCTACATGTCATGAAAAATATAAGGCGGATGGAGTGAAGCATGTATGTTATATGAAAGATGCTAAGCCTAAAAATAGCCCTTGTATAACCGTGTACTACGATATAGAAACTTACACGAACGCTGAAACGAAAGAGGTTATTCCACATTTGCTCGTAAGTCAGACTCTCTGTGATGGGTGCATGGAGATTCAGTGTGGCGAGTGCCACAAATGTGGAAAACGGACAAACGTTTTTAAAACGACTGCACACGGCAGCCCTGTGAAACTCTTTGTATCCTGTATTGTCAAATTAGCGGACAAGTTCAAAAAAATTACTGTATATTCTTGCCCATAACGGAGCGAAACTTGACGCACAGTTCGTTTATAAGGAGTTGCTTGAACACGAGTCGTCTGCGATATTTACAGGTGATCCCTTGAAAAGAGGCAACAAACTAATACAGATGCAGATAAGAGGTAATGTACAGTTTAAAGACACCCTGCTGTTCGCACTTTGTAAATTAGCAAAGCCACCCAAGTCATGGGCGTAGCCGCTGAAGTTTCAAAAGGGCATTTCCCTTACACATTCTTCACTAACGAAACTTTGAATTACGTAGGACTACCTCCACCCAAACATTACTTTAACTACACTAACATGAGTGATAGTGAACGTGAAAATTTTGACCGCTACTACAACAGTTTTAATGAAGCTATTCCATACAATATAGCCAATGAATGTGAACATTATTGGATGAATGATGTGCGTGTGCTTAGGGTATGTTTCTAGGCCTTTAGAAGAATATACATAGCCCGTTTCAAATGCGATCCGTTGCAAGTCGCAACCACGATCGCCTCATGTTTTACAGTGTTCAAATAACTTCATGCCTAAAGACACCTTAGCAGTCATTCACAGAAACAACCCCCGCAGTTATGGGCACAAGGCTATTTGCTGGCTCATACACGTACAGCAACAAACCAGGGTATACATAAAACATACCCGCAACACGGGTGAAGTACCCGTTAAAGTCAATTGTCGTGTTTTTTGGGTTGATGGCCTAAATGAGATCCAACCACTGGTGAGAAGACTGTGTATTCCTTTAACGTCTGCTGGTGAAGAAATAAGGACCATCAAACGTTCAATGGTACTGGGCCCCCTCAAATGCGGTGACAACTTGTTTGGAGGGCGTACAAACCCATTCAAGCTATACTTTCCGCCTACGGAAGGCGTGAAACTCCATTACTACGACTTCTGCTCTTTATACCCTTACGTGATGAAGAACAATCCGTACCCCGTAGATGCGCCTGAAAAAATGGTGGGTCCCACCACACCAACCATCGAGGAGTTTTCAGCTAACTTGAATGAGCGCTACTTTGGACTCTCTTTCGTAGACGTGCTCCCCCCCTCGCGATTTATGGATGCCGATCTTACCCGTCGTTATAGGGCACAAGCTCATGTTTCCCCTGTGCGTGAAGTGCGCAGAAGAGAACAACGGTGATTGTAATCATACAACCAACCAGCGTAAGATCAGAGGTTTATATACAAGCCCTGAGCTGGCCCTAGCCGTTCGCCATGGGTAGAGAATATTGAAGATACATGAGGTGTGGAGGTTTCAGAAGCTACCCAACCTTTTCACACCATATATAAACGCTTTTTTGAAGGATAAAGTAGAAGCATCGGGATATCCGCGAGGGGTCGATACTGAAGATGAAAAAAACGGTTTATATTCAGCGTTACCGTGCCCATGAAGGTATAGAGCTTGACCGTTCCCAAATTGTTAAGAATCCTGGCAAGCGCTTTAGTGCAAAGTTGTGTCTAAACAGTCTTTGGGGGAAATTTGCACAGAATACTGGCAAAGGGAACGTTCATTTGGCACAAAGTTATAGTGAAGTCTGGGATTATGCCAACGCTCCCGATAAAGAGGTTATGGAGATCGTGAATGTAGGTGATACTTACATAATAAGGTACAACATCACCGAACTGGACACAGATACCTCACGTGTTACAAATATACCTGTAGCCAGCTTCACAACGGCCTACGTCCGCATCAAACTTTGCGATCTACTGCACTCTCTTGGACGGAGGGTGCTGTGCGCTGAAACAGATAGCGTGATATTCACAGCGAGGGAGGGTGAATACATGCCTGCTGTTGGGGAATTCCTCGGAGAGCTAACTGACGAGATCAAGGATGAGTATGGTGATGATGCATACGCAGACTCGTTTGTATCAACAGAGCCAAAAACCTATGGGGTACGGGTGAGGGTGGGGGATGATATGAAGTATATCGTGAAGGCTAAGGGTATCACGCTTAACCATGCGAACCGTCGAGTAATTAACTTTGACTCGTTGAAGGATCTAGTGTGCTTGGAAGATGAGGGTGACCAGCCACCCCAACTGACTGTGGGGATGCAAAATTTTCGAGGCAGGAACTGGGGTGCGTGAAGGAACTTAGGGGCACGAAGGTATGCCGTAACACCTATAGGAAACGTTACCAGGTGCCTGGTACCTATGTTACCGTACCCTTTAGCTACCTTAATCCTTGATTGTATTTATATATATATATATATATTAGGGTGATGCAAAAAAGGGGTCAAATTTTTTTTTTTTCAATTTTCAGGGAGACACCCTCCTATTTTATTCATATTCCTAAGAAAGCATTGTATGCGAAATTTGGGGTTGAAAAAGAGAAAATTAGAGGTTGCTACCAAGCTTTAAAAATAAATGTATATCAGTTTGTGCTCAAAAATATTGTTTTGTTGATATTTTCGCCGGAGCCGGTTTGATATGTACCTAGTTAACCTAGTTTGAAAAAAAACGATGACATTCTAGACTATAGTACGTAGTGAGCTCATAAAATAGTAAATAATAGGCACGCTGATTTCCGCACCACCCTCTGAGGTACAGCGTATAGCGCGTTAACTTTTTTTTATGTGGAAGTTTCCCCAGTAGGCATATCATAACCGCTTATGTATGTTTATTTTCGTTTTTTGTGAAGCAAGAGTAATGTTTTCTTGTTTTTGTTTGAGAGTGACGACCTGTAACTTTTAACAATTTGAAGAAGGTATTGTTTCTGCTCTTCATCATTGGTTATCAGTTTGTTGTATTCCTCCATCAGTCGTACACCTCTTTCCGCAATGTCGTTTACCACTTTGAGTCCATATGCGATATCTCTTGCATTCGCATAACTTTCATCATCATTCCATTCTTCAGCATCTTTTTCAAGAAAAGTGCAAGGCACCTCTAGGATTTCAAAGAATCTTTTTGTGTTCGCAGTAACGAAATCCTGCAGTTGTTTCTGCCCAGCTGATTCAGGATTTATTGATGCTCGTTTGCTCGGTTTTGAGTCAACTGGTTTCTGCAGAGCATGCTTCATTTTGTTTTTTGTCTCATGCGAAACAGCTGAATCAAAAAATGCAAGCGCCACAAGCTCCTCAGAGAGGTACCACAAATGTCTCAAAAACTTATTGAGTGCAGCACTTGCAATTTTGTCATCCTTTTGCTTGTAGAGCTGCAGACTTTGCACAAAATGCAAATCTGAACGGGGGGCGCATGAGGGTATGGGTGCCAGGTACCACGATCTGATGTATATCGCAGCTGAAAAGCAGCAAACATCTCTCAGTCCTTTTTCCTCTCTCTCAGTTAGTTTAAACTGAGATTTAAACATCCAAATTTTAATGCAGTAAATTAGCTTGCCCATCCATCGTGCTCTGTGATAAGCTCCGGGTGCTTTAAAGCTGATTCCTGACTTGGGGGCACTACCGATGAAAATGAGCGTTAGCTCGAGCAATTCCTTGTAGTCATCACGAGGCTGCTGTTCATCAAGCTGAGCTTGAGCAAATTGAATGAGTTCTTCAGCATCTGAGATTTTCTCTGCAATGTTAGGGTCATCTGTTGCTGTTTGGTAATTGTTCTTGTCAATTTCCACCCACTTTGCTTTGAATCTCTTAAACAGTTGTATGTCAGGGCCACTAGAAGATGGCAAGGAGACAGAAACTGCAGCTTCTAACACTATTTCGAAAATATGATGTCGGCAAGCCAGCCACAGCATATCTTTATCCAATCTTTGCTCTAGTAACATACAAGCACCACTCTTAGAACCTGTGTTGGAGGCAGTGGTGTCAAAACACATGCCCTTCACTTGGTCAGATATATTCCACTCCAATACTAACTGATGGACAGCATCTGCAATGTTTTGACCAGTTCCTCTGGCAAGTTTGGGAATACCAAGAAGCTGATCAACTCCTTGGCCGGAAATTAGAACTGGCAGTCGATCAACATTTTCATGACCAGTAATATCTTCCAGTAGTTTGCCGTCCCAATGTATTTGGAGAGGGCAATTTGTTTCGAAATCCTGCTTCAAATTTTCTGCCATTGTCTTGCGGTTCCTTTGTCTTGCTCTCCGTATCGATGAATAGCTAACACTGTATTCTTCAGGGTTTTGCCCAAGAGCATTGATTGTTGGGATCAAGATTTCCGAAGCAGCTCTATCACTTACTTTTGCAGCATCAAGAGATACAAGCATTGAAGAATCCATAAGCTTTGCACTCTTAGACTTTGATCTACTTTGTCTCGAAGTTGATGGCTGCTGAGGGTCAGCAACAAATTCTTCTTCTGATTTTGAACTATCTTCATTCAAACTTGAAGGACTTGAAATTGAGAGCACTGCTGCTTCGAAAACGGCTGTTTCCCTCTTTCTTTTCTTTTCAAGCAATGTTTCCTTTTCTCTAGCAATCTCTTCCATTTGTGAAAAAACTTTATCCACTCCAGACATTTTGCCTTTTCTTCCTTTTTGTCGTTGCAGCATCAAAAACTCACGATCTTCATCTATCTTTATCATGTCAAGAGCACTTGCATGTGCAATGTCAAACAGATCTTGCAAGTCATTTTGCCAGCTCTCTTGTTTTTGAAGTAGTGCAGGTGATTGCTTCTTCTTATTATTTCTGTTCTTCTTTAGTTTCTCCCACTCGTTGAAAAGTTTCTTTACTCTCTCCACGACATGACATTTCAACACTGTTGGGATGCGTGCCTTTTCCCACACATCCATAACAGCTCTAGCAGTCAACAAAGCCGCTGTTTTCACCTGTTGCTTTTTATTGATCTTGTAGTTCATAAACAATGCTAATGTTTCCCTTTTAGATGGAAGCTGGGTTTCTTTGAAGGACTCTATAGGATGTCCTATGAGCCAAACAACTGTTTTGTGACGCGTATGCCGCTCCATGAGTGCAACTCAGCAACTGCTATACAACCACTCTCAGCGAAGGCAGCAAAGATACTGAGTCAGTGACGCCGCACTTACACTGACGCGGCCGCCACAGTGACGTCACAGCAAAGAAATGATTCTAGAATGTTCGGCCACGGCGTCTATAGCAATGAAAGGGATGAGAAGGTTTACGGAAAGAGGTTCAGAGTCTGTTATGACTGCTATATGTTGCTGACTACCATTTTTGATGAAATCTGCAAAATAAATAAATGTACAATAAATACAAACTGAAAAATAACAATATACAAAATGTTCAATGGATGGTAGCAACCTCTAAAATGTCTTCAATTGTGCTGAAATTTTGCATGTTCAGTTTTTACACTAAATTAAATAAAATTAGAGGGTGTCTTCAAGTTTTTGAAATGATAAGTTATTTTGCATCACCCTAAATTATATATATGTGTGTATTGTTAACGATATGTTGATTTATTACGTATATTTGCTTCAATTAAGGTTTTATTTTCTCCTTTCCGTGCGTGCGTGTGTGTGTGTGTACAGTAAAAAGCTAAGCTCCGCCCACTGTAAGATCGGTCACGTGACTCCTGCCAATACCTGAACATATCTCTATCCCTGCGTGCTCAGTTGGCCTCTGCATACCCTTGAGCTCAGACGTGTATTCTCCCGCATAGACGAAAAATAGTAATGGCTAACTTTTAATATTGCGTGTTCAACGTTTATGAAGTGGTATTCGGGAAAGTGCCAAGATGTGGTGGATACTGAAAAACTCCCTATTCCACCCTCCTTTGATAATTTTAAGGCTACATTGAGCCGTGCGAAGGACCAAGATGTTCAAATACTCTACGGGTATTCTGGCGAGGGCATTGTAGGATTTCGTAGTACAAACGATGTATTGAAGTATATTGTAGACCTAACCTTTATAAAAGCTCACATATACCGCGAAGTAGAAGAACATGTTCAGAAGATAAGCAACGGTTATGGATAATGAGTCTTGTTGATGAGTGGTGTAACAAGCGATATTATGTCATATTACATCATACCGACTACTCGTACCCTACGGTTGAGAATGTAAATCTTGTCATCATGGAGAATCTTAAGTATTTTTACCACTATATTAGTATACAGGGTGTCTCAATATACATGCAACCCATGTCACTGCTAATAATTCTGCCAATATTAATGTTCTCGTTCTATTTTTTCAGATTTGAAGAGAGGAGACGATAACAACTAATAATTATCAATCAAAATGCCTTGGACAAAGGAGGAAAAAAATTTTTGCGTCACTACTTATTTGGAGACGAAATCATTCAAAACTGTGCAAGCGAAATTTCTCAGGAAGTTCAACTTCAACAATTATCCCCAGAAAAGCCAAATTTATCGTTGGGCACACAATTTCAAGCCACAGGATCAGTAAACAATCTCAACAAGAAAGCAGAAACACCCAGATCTGGCAGGAAGGTGACTGCAAGATCTCCTGACAATGTGAATGCGGTGAGAGATTCTGTCGGAAGGAGTCCGAAAAAGTCAATCCGAAGACGTTGCCAAGATCTGGGTCTTTCACATGCGTCAGTGCAAAGAATCTTGATCAAGGATCTTCAGCTGTACCCATACAGGATCCAGATCAAGCATAAACTCACACCAGCTGACATGGCAAAACGTGTTGTGATGTGCCGGTGGTTCGAGAACAAGATCGAAGAGGATCCTGACTTTCTTGATGATGTTTGGTTCAGCGACGAAGCACACTTCTTGCTCAGTGGGTATGTCAATAGCAAGAACAATGTGTTCTGGGGCACACAAGCCCCAGACGAGGTGCTTCAGAGGCCCTTGCACTCTGTGCAGGGTGTCAGGGTGATTGACAACTTCGCTCGTCGGCTTCAAGTGTGTCTGCAGCGCAACGGCGGTCATTTGGAACATGTGCTCTAATAAATGTATCCTTTGATCTAGAGACCTCAAATCTTCAGTTTTTAATTGTTATCATATCAGCTTTCAGGAAATGTAATCTTTTTTGGAGTTTATTTTCTGAGTAATAAATTATTATCATGTCAATGGGTTCCATCTATTTTGAGACACCCGGTATATCATGACGAGGTTTGTAGTGAGGTTGTGGCTAACGGCTTGTGTGAGTTTTTAACAGACTTTAGAGACGAATATCAATGTTAAACTAAAAGGATAAATATGGGCATATGTTTCTCTCAAATAGTGCACCGGATTGTGAAGATGTTTAGTTTGTGGAAATGAACTTCTGGTGAGTGATAAAACATTAAAACCGGTATTGCTTCATGTAGCGGAAAATTCTGTTTGCCCAGTATAATCGGCACAAGTACTCGAACAAACCCGTTCACGCTTCAGCAGTTTATGGTGTGATTCGCGCCCCCATCGAGCAGCCCACCCGTGTACCTCACCCCTCCGAAACACACGAGTTCGAACAAACCCGTACACGTTTGATCGGCGTGACTCACTCCGCCCGTCGAGCCGATCCGCCCACCTGTGGCTCATAGTCATCTCAGAGCTTGTACCGACTGGACGTGCGAATAAGATGGAACTTCCTTTGAGAAGCATTCTCAATGCCGCGTACGATGTGTCCGTGACGAAGTCATTGCGCGTGTTCAGGCGTAAAACCTGCACCATTAACTATGTACTTGAAACGATTTGCAGGCAAGCAAGCAAACGTAATGTTATTTATTTAAGTGTTGAGGAGATGAATAGAGTCTTCGTGATAGTTGAGAAGTGGGGTGAGGACCGTTATAAAATACCTGCAGGTGTAGGTACAAGAAGAGAACAGATTAGTGATGCCCCCTCATATGCCGTTGTTTGTACGTTGTGTATAAATAATAAGCAGCCATGCATTGATGTACGACTGATGTGGAAGAATGCATCTGATAATAACGTTCTTGTCCCTACGCGAAACCGTTTCAATCTCGACAGAATGTTTGAAATCGTCGGATTCCGCAAGCTGAAGCCTATATTAGACGGTCGTGTTACGGATATGATTTATTTTGACACGGTTCTTGAATACGCATGCACCACTCCGCTCGACGGATTTATCGAATGTAGGAATGAACAAGGCGAGAATGGTCTAGAGCTGGATGCATATTTAAAAGGTTTAGACTCTTCGAAATATCTCGAACTTTGGTACAAAGGACTTGAGCGGTACAGGGCAGAGCTTGCCTACACTGTTCACCCTGAAGAGTTGTATCTCTCTATAATGAGTAGCTGTCGTTACGGCTTGGAAGATTATTTCAATTGCCGCTATGCAGAGTGAAGAAGAGTTCACGATTGAAAAACTCGGGTCGGTAAGAAAAAACCCTCGATTGGAAAGGAGTGTTTATAAACTTGTATTTAATAATGATGTTGTGATTAACGATAACCTCTTTGTGCGTGCTTTTGATTACATCCTAGCCGTGTTTAAAGATAACTTGCCAATCGAATGTAAAGTGGGCACAAAAATAGTATTGAACAATATGAAAGCCATTTATATCGAGTATAGGTATTCGTATAACTTGAGCGGTGAAGTAATGGTTGGACATATTTTCCGTGTGGTGCAAGGCAATAATGATGTGAATGTCGACTCGATTACGTGTGAATTTAGCGTTTTGCGCCGTAGAACATAAAGTATTTTGATAGATATTTATTTTCAATATATTGAACTATTTAATTGTGCATATATATATATATATATATATATATATATATATATATATATATATATATATATATATATATATCCTGTTCTAATATGCAAATGATTATACTCCTTCGTTTAGTATATTATTATTTTATTATTTTCAATATATTTAATTATTTAATATAACTGTGTATATATATGTATGTATATATATATATATATATATATATATATATATATATATATATATAATATATATATATATATTTTTCCTGTACTAATATATTGATAGTTATACTACATCGTTTGGTATATATATATATATATTCCTCGTTCGTATTTCTTATGCTATTATTATTTTTTGATCATATATATTCCATTGTATATTTATTTCGATTATATATTCAGCGTTCGTATTTCTTATGCTATTATTATTTTTGATCATATATATTCCATTGTCTATTTATTTTCTCTATATTTCGTGAAATTGAATCCATTAATTCGTCTAAATAAACAGAATGAGGTAATGGTGTTTTATTTAATTCTTTTGGTTGTACACGACATTTAATTACATCAAATGGCTGCCTTCTAAAACGGCTGACGGATTTCTAAGCCAACTGTCAAAAACACTGGATAGCACAATCTGGCAACCCTAATAATGTACACCTGAACAAGCCATTTACGCCTTCTAAGTCAACTGGCAGATTAAGCCTAAATATATGCTTTAATTAAATAAATAGCGCAATCTGGCAGCTCAACCAGATAAGCCAACTGGCTGACTAAGCGAGCTGGCTGATTAGGAACATATTAAGACAACGGCCGCTCAGATGAAGTCTTAATATGCGCTTCGCTCCTACCAGGCGAACACCTCTCTTCCTCTCTCTCCTTCTTCTCTCTTTCTCTTGGGGGATAACTCCGCCTCCAAGTTGCATAACCCCTTGTTGCTCTTGCAACATTCCCCCTCCCCCTGCGTTGCATAACATCTTGCAATGTTCCCCCTACCCCTTGTTGCATAACTTTATTCAACATTTCCTTTGCAACAGTGATCAACATTTGCATTGCACTCTCTCCTTTGCGCCCATACTACTGGCGACACACGAACCTTTTTAACTGCTCTTGAATACACCCGATCATTTTGAGTGTCCACCGGAGTTCAAAAGGTAATCATTTTCTCGTCACTGAACCAAATTAGTCTGACGGTATTAACAGGAAATCTTGTTGACAAATGTTGGCAGTATGTTATCTTCTTCCGCTCATTATGATATGTGAGCTGGTTGACTTTCATTTGTTTAAAAAGATTCATGCGTAAATCATGTTTTACGATTCTCCGCACCGTACTTCGTGAAATGCAGTTTGCTATTTCAATTTCTCTTGGAGATTTGTGTGTTGAAGGTTGGCCTTTTTGATAGCAAATCAGTTTTGCAACGACTTTCATGTTTTCTTCAATGCGTGCAGCGCGAAGCCGTCCACTCCCTCCCTTTCGAGCAATACTACCAGTTGCAGCAATTTTTTAAATAATTTTTTCTACCCTATTTCTTGTCCAAGTTTTATTCGGTAAATCAATTATAATTTTTTTTGGCACCATAATTTTTTTGTAGTCGCAAGTTTTTCAGCATATTTTGGCAGTTGAAAGGCCCGTTATTTCCTGAAACTGAAGAAACAAGCAATACAAATTTTCAGCAGTATGTTTATAAACTTAATTTTTTAAAGTGAGTAGAACTTGATGCTTTTTTAAAGATTAGCTTAATATTTTACTCACATGTATACAATAAGCCTTACTACAGTAGATACTTATATAATATAAGAATTATAAGCAAGAGCTTACGGCCAAACTTACCCTCATATGAAGCTAATGGGATTACTTTTTTTGCCCACCCTGTATATATATAACCTTTGGTTAGCTTCCGCCCGAATTGTTCATTCTGACGAAGGTCAAGCTTTTCACTCCACCTTAGACCTACAGTTTAACGTGGAATCCGAACCACGCCCCATCAGCAGCCCAGCGTCGTAACCACTAGGCTACCTAGGGTACCCATTTATCTACCAACCACTTTCTTTTATTGTATGGAAGGATGAACAGCTAGGTTTTGTTGCACGCCGGCTACCGTCGGGTCTCGAACCCGGGGCCGATGGATTCGTAGTCAGCGACGCTAACTACTACACCACCATATATATATATATATATATATATGCGCCTCGGTGGTGTAGTGGTTAGTGTCGCTGACTACGAATGCATCGGCCCCGGAATCGAGGCCTGGTGACTGCAGGCGGCGCGTACCAAAAACCCAGCTGTTCATCCTTCCACACAATAAAGAAAGTAGTTGGTAGATAAATGGGTACCCTGGGTAGCCTAGTGGTAAAGACGCTGGGCTACTGGTGGGGCGTGGTTCGGATTCCACGTTAAACTGTAGGTCTAAGGTGGAATAAAAAGCTTGACCCTCGTCACAAATGAACAATTCGGGCGGAAGCAAACCAAAGGTTACCAAAGGTATATTATTTCATTAGTCCGTTACCCTAGGAAATTAAAGGTTTCTCTTTTTGTTTCAGGTTTATAAATGATGAACAATATGAATGATTTCACCCAAAAAGAAAAAGTAAAATTAGTTTTGTTACCTGTAGTTGATAGAAGTCAACGAGAAGCATATAATGAATTCCACAGACTTTACACTGACAGAACGAAACCAAGTCAAGTAATGGTTGGAAAGATACTGAAACGATTAAATGATACGGTAGTGATGTGGTCAAATCTCATAGTAGACGTCCTCGTTCCTCTACTGGCAAAGATAGTACCGTAGCTGTTTTTGCTAAATATTAAAGTAGCCCTCAGTGATCATTAGGAAAAATTATCCAGGAAGCAGGAACCAGTCACATGTCTGTGTACAGAATTTTAAAACGACATAGGTTTCACCCATACAAAGTTAGTATGGTTCAAGAATTGCATGGGAACGACACAGATGGTAGCGTGAAATTCTGCGAGTGGGTATCACAATGGGTGGAAGAACAATCAACGCTGCTCTCCGATATTTTATTCAGTGACGAAGCGTGTTTTCACCTAAATGGCACCGTCAGTCGCCATAATTTCCGATATTGGAGCGATTATAATCGGCATTGGAGTAAAGATACACGTGCTCAAACTGATCAAAGGATCATGGTGTGTGATGCGATTCATGGAGACGTGCTTTTGGGACCATACTTTTCTGAAGAAAATATAAAGGGTGACAGGTACTTAGAAATGCTAGAAGAGGTCTTACAAACCTATTTGGATGAAATGCCTCTGCAAGCCCAAATGAACTTCTGGTTTCAGCAAGCTGGGGCTCCACCCCATTACGCACGAACTATTCGACTCGTGGTCCAGTGGAATTATTGAATTCGGAGTTCCTCTTTATTCTCACACCCTCTTTACTGGGGAGGGGGGTTATATCATTAGAATTTTCTGTAGACAATTGGGGTGTAGCGCTGCGGAGCATGCATCAGCCTTCCAAGCTTGGGACTATCAACACACGTGGTATTAGGGTCCCTTTTGGGAAACCCTTTGATTAACTCCCACCAGCCTGCTCCTCAGGACAGTAGTTCGTGTTGTTCGGATGTTAGCCGTGCCTTAGAATTCGGACCTACTTCTAATTTTATGTACACTTGATTTACCATAAAATAAATGAAAAAAAGGAAAAAAAATTAACTACGGTCCTATGATTTTTGTGTTACCACTTTTGCTCTTTGGGGCCGGTATCACTAGTTCTCGAGTCTTTAATCTTCATTGGGTACTCACTACAGTCCAGGGGTTCTTAACCTTTTTTCTTAAGTGAGCAAATTTTTGGCACTTAATTACAGAGTGAGCAACATATATAAAAAAAAAGCCTTTAACTTCAAAATTCAAAACTTTTTATAGGAAGCAGGCTTTGTTCGTGAGCAACATTTGCCCATTTGAAGAGCAACATGTTGCTCGCGAGCGACAGGTTAAGAACCCCTGCGTGACTACACCGTTCGTGGATCAGAGTAAAACAATTAAAAAAATATATATTATTTTGTAAACACAGTCACATTAACGAGTAAAAAACAAAATATATTGTGAATGAATCTGTTTTCATATTTTAAAATTCTATATTTTTTTTACGGGATCCCACTATTGCTACTCTTAGGACTCCTAAAATGAGGAACTTAAACTCGGTGGGATCTTTGGGAACACTGAGCGTCACTCCGTTCCCTCTCAAACTCTTCTTTCTACGCTCTCACCGACTCCACAGTTTCTACGTTCCGAAGAGACTTCCCAACAAACACACTACGTAAATACAACGTTGCATCCTGGTTGAATCTTGGTCATGTCAGAAAGTGACGTTGTACTGACGTAATCACAACGTAAAACTTAAACGTTATATTGAAACGTTGCATAATGACGTTGTACACACATAAAGTACGAGTAAACTTCTGACGTAATTTTTTGTACTTAGCATAGACGTTGTCCATAGCATATATTTTCATATTACATTATTCTTTGTTACAAAATTGTAAGGGGTTACATACGGCATACTACTATTTCAAATAGGACGCCTTTGTTTGACCAAATTCTCTCCTTCAGACGTTGAGACAACGTTGTATCTACATAACTTTACGTAATATCACAATGTTGTGAAGACGTAACTGAGATCACACAAATTTACGTTGTATCTACGTCACAGTGCTAAAATGCAACCTTATGACAACGTCGTATCGACCTAAAATTGTTAGCTAGTTTCGGATTTCAATCTTGCGTCGAAATGGAACGTTTCTCTTCTCTTTTCCTCAAGCACCTCAAACTACATAAGAAGTTTACACATCTTATTTTACTAATTTTATTAAATTCCAACCTAGTTCATATCACTTAAGTACTCTAAGTAGCCTATTTTTCCTTAATAAATTCTAAATTTATAAAAATCTTTCGTTTACCGAAAACTACATTATTTCTCCGCAATTTAATTGGTTGAGTTGCGGGCGTTTCATCGCATGATCGCTAATTTGTTCCTGATTGCACAACTTCGTGGTGTGGCATCATGTGACCCCTAACCTACCCCTCTATACTTAAATTTGACGCGCAGCTTTTTGATTTGCTGGTAATTTCGGATTAGGGCCAGGATTTGTTAAATACTGTACTTCTTACGGTTATAATAACATACAGATTAGAGTAAAAAAGGACGACATAACTTTTCATTACTTTCTGGGAAATAAAAAGTTATGTAGAGTTACTAGAGTATGGTAAGTAAATAGAAAATGTAAGTTACTGTAAAGTATTGTACATTTATTTTAGTATGACAGCTCTTGAATGAGATGAGACTTGGTAATTATATTATGTTATGATTCAACGCCCCACTCAGGAGGAATTCCAGGTTAGGTAAATTGAATTACTGTAGGTCATTGTAGGATATGGTAAAGTAGTCCTTAAATGAAAAATATTTTCCTAATTAAAATTCATACAAATCAGTATTAACAAATGTGTATACTATTAAATTATTATATCAAAAGGAATTCAAATTACTGTACATAAATATCAAGACCAACGTACATAAACTGTGTATAAAGATAAATTATTGCCATGAAAAGTAACTCTCATTGCCTCATATCTGTCAGTCTCTAAAATGTAGCCCTTAAAATTCTATGTCCTTACTGAAAAAAATTGTACTTTGTACTGTCTTCTGGGCAATAAAAAGTTATTATTATTATTATTACTGTACAAAGGTTGTTATGATTTCTATTTTAATATACTGTTTTGAACCCTTTACCGAAGTTCGAAAAATATTTTTTTAAACTAAACAAATCTTGAAGACTATTCTTGATTAAACAAAGTTAATGCTTTGTTGATTTTCAATCCAATGTTTCGTCCGTACACTTCAGGCATTTTCAAGGAAATGGTACATTTTTTAATTTAAAATAAAAATAACATCAAAAACCAGTTAAATAAAAGAAATAAACTTATGTGAAGCTAATCAAATTTACATAAGAATATAGAATTTAAAATTATAAACATTTTCGTGTATATTTTTCGATATTGTTCTGATATTTTAATAGATGATTGGAAAATTTAGCATTTCATTATACCTAATATCAATGTCTGGTTTAAATTTCTTAATTAAAGGGAATTCAGCTATTCGTAGATTATAAAATCGATTAGTTCGTTGTCTAATTTTGAAATTATTTAAGATTTCATTGGTTGTTAATTTTCCGTGTTCAGTTTTATGTTTTCGTTTATGTTGCTTGATTGGTATTTGTGTTGTTGGCATTCTTAAAAGAAGGTTATGCGTCGTATAACTAATATAGGAGGAGTTACATCCTTCTTCAGAGCAGTTAAATTGGTATACGACGTTACTCACTTCATTATCAGAAAACTTAAAAACTGAACACGAAAATTCAACAACCACTAAAATCTTAAATAATTTCAAAATTATACAACGAACTCACTGATTCTATGATCTACAAAGAGATGAATCACTTTTAATTAAGGAATTTAAATCGGAAATTAATATTAAATATAGTAAAATAGTAAAGTTTCTAAACATCTATTAAAATATCGGTTCAGTATCCAAAATCCTAAAACAAAATTTTTGTAATTTTAACTTCTATATTCTTTGTTGTTGTTGTTGTTTAGCCGATCAGCCCACCCTGATCGAGCAAGCCGGAGGCACGCAAGTAACCGATCGCCCTCTCCGGAGTGGACCAGAGGTTCAGCGCATTAGTGATGCTGTGTTGTGTTCGTTGTTGTGCTAGAGCGGTACAGTCTGTCATAATGTGTTCAATTGTTTGTGGTGTGTCTTGGCACAGGTGGCAGGTGTCGTCTATGGAGTTGTCTAGTCTGTGTTTATATGTCCGTAAGTTGGGGTGATGTCCACATCGGAATCGTGCTAAGTTAACTCGATCCGATCTGCTCAGGCTGATCTCTGACCTGTTAATGGGTGGCGGCTTCGCACCTAGGACCGCATTCGGACCGAGTCGTGTCAGTGCTTTGTGGGTTAGGTGTGTGTGTATGTGTTTTCTGTACTGTGTGATGTCTGTGGGGCGTGGTATGGAATGGAGTATTTGGTTATAATGTCTCTCTGGTGTTACCTTAATGGTGCGAGGTGTTGGTGCATGATTGTACATGTAGTGGCAAGGGTGTTGTGGGTTAGTTGTCGCTGCTGCCATGAATTGTGTTCCCCTCATGTCTAAATGTTCCCTAACTTTCAGTATTTTTGTTTCTGTGTGCAGGTGTTCTATTGATGTTGTTTGAGTGCATCCTGTAATGATACGAAGTGCGTTGTTTTGTATTGTCTGTAAGGTGTTTATGTGTGTGTTTGAGATAATGGGTGCCCAGCATGGGCTAGCATAGTCCATAACTGAGCGAATATATTGTTTGTATATGAATGATGTTGTTTCCTGCTGGTGTCCAAAGTTTGAGCCTGTTAGTACCCTAAGCGTGTTAAGTCTTGACGTACATTTGTTTTTAATGTCCTGAAGGTGGTTTGCAAAAGATAATGATGTGTTGTATGTGACCCCAAGTATTTTGGTCCTGTGAGTGTGTGGAATGTTGTTGTTGTTTAGTGTAAGCTGTGGAATTACCTGGTGTTCTTTTGTGTTGCTTGTAAGCAAGGTGATGGTTGATTTTCTGGGCGCTACTTTGAGTCGATTGTGTGTGAGCCAGTCTTGTATACTGTTTATGTATGTTTGTAGGTTATTTGTAGCGGTGTCGATGTTGTTGTGGGTGGATGTTAGAGTGATGTCATCTTCATATGATGATAAGGTAAGCTTGTTATCTATGGGTGTTGGAATGTCATGCATGTATAAGTTGAAGAGTGTTGGTGAGAGAACAGAGCCTTGAGGGACCCCGTTCGGAAAAAGCTTGTTTTTGGATGACTTGCCATTAAATGTGACATGTGAGTATCTTCCTGAAAGATAGTTGCTCAGACACCTTTTGGTGTTATTGTGCATGTTTGTGTTGAGTATTTTGTTTATGAGAGGGAAGCGTGGGATAGCATCAAATGCTTTACTAATGTCTATTGTTGCTAATAGTGTACGTTGAGCTGGTCGTCTGGAGTTGATGCCATCCATGATGTGCTGCGTGAGGTTAGTGAGTAATGTCGTGGTTGAGTGGCGGGGTCTGAATCCATGTTGAGTAGGCGATAGTGGAATGTGTGGGTTGGTGATTTGTAAGATTAGTCTTTCTGTTACTTTGGAAGGTGTGCATAGTAAAGTAATGGGTCTATAGGAAGCTGGTTCTGTTGGATTTTTGTTTGGTTTGAGTAGTGTAATAATTTTACCTTGTTTCCATATGTCAGGGATAATACAGTGTTGGTATGAATATTTGCTGATATTTGTGAGAGCTAGTATTCCTTGTGGGCCCAAGTGTTTAAGGTGTATGTTAGATATGTTGTCTGGTCCAGTAGCCTTCGAATTCTTAATGTTTTTGATGATCTTGGTGGTCTGGTCTGTATTGAAGGGTGTAATGGTCGTGTCGAGTCTGTAGGATTTCTTGTGTCTGGCTGTTTGTCTGTCTGCGTGTTTCTGGTTGTTGTCTCTGTTTAAGTGACTTATCTTTGCGTAGTGATTAACTAGAATGTTAGCTTGTTGTGTGTATGTTGGGATATTATTTTGGCTGCGACAGATAGCCGCGTGTGAGGTGTGAATGCCGCTGTTGGAGTGGGTAATGCTGTTTATAGTCTTTTATAGCCTGGATGTATCTGTGGAGTGGTTTAGTGTTGTTATGAATTCCCTGAATGTTTCTGTTTGTTTTTCTTTGAGTTTGTTGTTTATTTCTGTGTTGAGCTGTTGTATCTGCTGTTTTATGGCTTCTGTGTGTGGTGTTTGTGTGTTATATTTGAGGTTGTTACGTTGCCTTATGAGGTGGGCTATTTATCTAGTGTAATTTGGGTTGTATTTCCTAATGTTGCCCTTGGGTATGTATTTGTTTGCATTATTGATGATCTGATTAAATGTCTTGAGTGTTGTATTGATGTTTATGATGGGTGTGCTGTTTAATGTGGTGAATTGTCCCTCAGTCTGTATTTTGAACTGTTCCCAATCAGCTTTCTTGTAATTTCTGTAAGTGTGCCTAAGGCTGTTGGAGCAGAGTGTAGAATGTGTTGTGTAGGTGGTCTGATGACAGTTGTTTTTCTGTTCTCCATTGTGTATGTGTTGCTAGTGAGGGGGAACAGAACGTTATGTCTGGGGAGCAGTTTGAGTATCCTGCTTGATGTGGTATGTGTGTATGTCCTTCTGTATTGTTAAGAATGAAGAGGCTGTTTAGTTGTGTGGCTATGTTGGCGCCTCTGGTGTTGTTTTGGTTGTGCAGGTACCAACTAGTGTCTTTGGCGTTGAAGTCTCCTCCTAAGATGACATTAGTGAGAGAGGCCAGATTGTGTAACTGTGGATTGTAATTGGCTGGCACCTGAGGTGAACTATCTGGTGGGATGTAAATGTTGATTAGTGTGGTGTTGTGTTTTGCGTGTGTTTTAATGTTAACTGCCTGTATTTCTATCGTGTTATCTGCTTGGATTGTGTTTGTAATGTTTTGGGTAGCATCAGTGTAGCTAATGCTTTTACGTACGTAAGTGATGAGTCCACCCCCGTTACCCCCAGTACGATCTTGACGGATCGCCGTGAAGTCAGGGATGGTGGGTGTTTTGTGTGTGCGTTTTAGTTTTGTTTCTTGTCTAAGTGCTATGTGAATGTTTTGTTTGTGTACGAATTCCCTAAGCTGCATGATTTTGTTTGTGAGGCCATCTACGTTGTACTGTAATATGTTAATATTATACTTCTGTATGTGTCTCATGGTGCTATTGTGTATGGTGACATGTGTAAGTTGTAGTGGGGCCTGGATTAGTCTTAATGTCGCCACAGAGTAAGAGTAGTTCGGGGAGCACGCAATTGCTCACTGTAATTGAAAAAGTAGCACGCTGAGAATAGGTCCGGCCCCGGGAGCCGATCGGCACTCTGACCGTGCCACGCAACAGGCCGTCGACTGCCAGTCTGGCCAACCGTAGACAGCCCGCTGCACGGAGATTTGAGGAAGTTTGGCCACCAGTGCGTTGATGTTTTGGTTTGGCGTCGCCTCTTCGCGTTGACGTGTCCCGCGCTGGAGGATGCAGCCATTGTTAGAAGCTTTCTCGTCAGCTGCTAACACTTTTTTCACGTTGTTCTAGCTACCTGTTCAGAGGTTTTTTATAAACAAATCTCAGTTTTCTGCTCAAAACGGCTCTTTCTAATTTTAAAATTGATTAGTCAAGGAAGGAAGATGTTGACTTCTATTTTGCAGCAACAGTTGATGATATTTATGTTACTTTACTGATTAATGAAAGTGATTAGGCTCTTCAAGTTATAAAAGATTTCTTTCGTAATAATTGATAAATATGAAACACAAAACGTATACGCAAACAGGATGATGATGCTTAGATTAACTCAAGTTGAAGTTTTCTCTTTCTTATATATTGATTCTTATATATTTCTTATATATTTCTTATATATGCTGATTCAGTTGGCTATAGATGCTTACTGTACATGCTTACACTATTAAGTGTTATTTTTATATCATATTCTTATGTAAATGTGATTAGCTTCACCTAAGTTTATTTCTTTTATGTAACTGTATTTCAATGTTATTTTTATTTCAAATATTAAAAATATACCATTTCCTTGAAAATGTCTGAAGTGCGCAGACGAAACATTCAATTAAAAATCAACAAAACAGTAAATTTTTGTATTCAAGAATTTAAGAATAGTCATCAAGCTTTCTTTAGTTAAAAGAAATATTTTTCGAATTTTAGAGAAGGCTTCAAAAGACATTATTATTATTATTATTATTATTATTATTATTATGACTGTCACAACCATGCGACTTACCATTTCTATGGTTGAGCCGTATCCATGTTTGTGCCATTAGAAGTTTGCTGTGAGAAGCGAATGTCCCTTAATTTCATTCCCTTAAAGTACAAACAAGCCAATCGACAGTTTAGATCGTTTAACATTTCCATCAGAATATTACCCATATCTCCATTTTCCATTTGTTATAGAATTTATTATAATTAATTATTGTTGTCTTGCATCTAACCCTCATCCCTAAATTTTATTAGATTATGCATGCACATTGAATGTGACATGATTTGAACCCTTGTTTGTACTTCTTTATTCATTACTTAATTCTTCCCCAAATGTACCCAATTCCCTAATATTTACTGTAGACTCGTATAAGTATATACATTTAATTAATAGTTTCACTCACTCTTGTACCATGGCTGTAAACTGTGTCTCTCTAATTCGTTTCCTCTAATTTCTCCAACTAATTACTTATAGGCTACTGTACGTACGAATTAAATAACTATGGCGTATTAATTATGAAGTAACGTATTGCATAATTTGATAAACTATGACATCATAAAGTGACTTAATTCCCTTCACGTTTTCCATACCTTGAATACTGAATCAAGTGTTTAGTATGTGGATATCTTTCGTATTCAATGTATGGTAAATTCTTTAACATAATGAAAACTTTACACTCTATACGTCATTATTTATAAGTTGTTCATTCATACATCCATGCTCTTTCTTGACCGTTATCTTTTATTAATTTTATTAATTATTATTCATTCATCGACCTACCTATTGTTTACCTATTATCTACTTATGCCCTATCAACCTATCAGTCCATGTTTACTCGTGTCTATATTACGCACACAACCTATTGTGTGACAACCGATATGTGTACAATACTTTATGCATTCGTACATATCCCCTGATGACCATGATTACGTACATAGTTACGTACATGTAAATACGTCCACATGTATTCTTTTTACTTTTTCTTTTAATTATGTAACCTCTCGCAAGCTATTCGTTAATGCTGATACGAAGGTTCGAATTCCGATGATGTCGCCAAAAGCGGGCATCTGAATACTAGGGTGTCCCATTTTTCACTTTTTTTAAAAATTTCAATGTCCATACTTTTTTCTTGTTAGAACTGGTCCAGTGAATACAACCATATCAAAATAAAATCTTTTTCTGAATATTATGGGTCCCCCCACCCACTCGAAATATTTTGCGCTCTCGGAATACAAAAATTGGCATTTTGGGGAGTACATTTGACACTGAGGAGCCAATTATTTATACAACACCTACATATTTGGTACGAAATGATAGCTACATTCATGCACCTAACATTAAGATCCATCAAAAGTGTTTAATAAATGAATAAGTACTTATAATTAATATTCTTTCATTATAGTAGGTCGAAATTAAGGGTAAATATTTTTAGGTAGCTCCCTATGTTCATTTACTCTATATTTCCAATAAATTATTATTTATTATATATTTTTATTTATGTAGTTTTATGCAGTATTGTTAATAATTTAGGTAATATATATTAAATTTATATTTTTCAGTTTTATGAAAAAAAATTTGCGGAGATAACATAGTACTGTTATGATACTGCCCTCTCGTGGCGTTTCTGCTCAACACACTGTTTGTGTTGTCAGTTGTTGTCCTGTAGAAGTACTGTGTGTTTGTAGGCTCACAACAGTACTTTAGATATGGCTAGTAGTAAGGCAGTGCTCAGAAAAGGCCTTAGGATCTTAGGATCTTAGGGTCTTAGGATCTCAGGGTCTTTGTTGGTAGATCTTAGGGTTTTTGTTAGCCTTAGCTTCTGTAGATCTGTAGATCATCTCCTCCTCATCATCATCATCAGCCAGACTCTGTACTGAACCGACGCATTTCCTGAGCTCTCTGATATTGCATCTACTTTTGCATATTGCTGAGAATTTTACTTTTGGACAGTTTTGAATTTTATATACTTGCGTTTATATTCACGTTGTTATAGTTAAGTAATTGAATATTAGTGGTTTTTAGCGATTTAGAAGTTTTCATAGCGTGCCGGCTTAATTTAACTTATACCTGTGACGGTTTAAACTAATTTTTAACTGCGCGATGCCGTCGCAGAAAGCGTCGTGTGTTAAGTGTAGGGTAAACCGGTGGTATTCGGAATTTAAGGATTATAACGGGGGTCCTATGGCGATTACCGAGAGATCAGTTTGTTTCTTTTGCGAGTTAGTGGAGGAATTAATTGACATAAAACGCAGTGTACGTGAGGTAACCGAAAGACTTGCAACGCTTGATGAGGGCAGGGGTAGGGCTACGGTTGACGGAAGCCGAACCAATACTAACGTTGAAGACGTTAGTAATTTGAAGGGTGAGGTGCGTAACCTAGTTTCTAGTTTAGGTAGCTTGTCGGGAAGGTTGGATAGAGTTGAGGAAGGGGTTAAGGTTAGTCCGAGAGTAGTAGATGGGGAGGGATTTAGAGAAGTTAAGGGTGGAGCTAGGCCGCGTACGTTAGGTGATAGGAATCCCCCCCTATCGAGGTTTCGAACCCTTTCGCCCATTTGGAAAGGGACGTGAATGAGGGGGAAACTATTTTAATTGGGGACTCTTTAGTGCGCCACATGGACAAAGAGTTCGTTGAACGGCATCCAACCAAGAGGAGGAGGGTCTGTCTCTCAGGGGCCAGGGTTGACAGAGTTAGAAACGAAGTGGATAGGATTGACGTTGCCTCCCGTCACTCGATGTTGGTGACGATGGTAGCAGGCAACGACTCGTATAGGCCCGATACGAGAGTGCCTGACCTTTTGGAGAGATATAGGGGGTTAATTAGGTCCCTGAAGGCTAGGTCAGATAGGTCTTTAGTTCTAGGTATTACCCCTAGGCACGGGTTGGGTCTTAGGATTACGTCAAAAACAATATTTTTTAATAATAAATTAGAAGAGATTTGTGCTGAGGAAAATGTACCCTTCGTAAAGCTGTGGTCTAAATTCAGTGATCCTAGCCTTTTTATAAAAGATGGGGGTGCGTTTTAATGAAATAGGTAATGCTAGGCTAGGTAGGTTAATAGACCAAAACGTGCGAAAGCTGTATAGGTCGAAGCCTTCTTTAAACGTTGTGGGTCCAGGGAACGCGGGCCCGACGTGAAAAATAGTTTAAAACGCGGGCCCGTGGTAAAAAATAACTTAAACTTCTTTTATTGTAACGCGTTAGTATTAGAAATAAATTAAATGAATTTAAGGCGATAATTTATTCCGGCAACTATGATATAGTTGCTATCACTGAAACTTGGTTAAATACCGTGACTCGGGACTTGTTGGGGGAACTTGATATCCGGGTTTTAAAGTCTTTACTAATGATAGGTTACATAGGTTTGGTGGAGGCGTTTTGCTGTACATTCGTAATTCCCTTAGGGCTATCGAGGTTAAGTTAGATTTTCCGGCAGCAATTAATGCGATATGTGTTGAAGTTAGGGCGCAGTATTAGTTTTAATTTTGTTGTTGTTTATAGACCTCCCGTTCAACCCCTCGATACAGATACTAGATTTTATTCACTCCTTGGTAATTTTATTGACAATCGGAATAGTATAATTGTCGGAGACTTTAACTGCCCTAATGTTAATTACGAGAATTTTACTGGTAATGAGGAGGGTTTGAGATTGATTGAGTTTATGGACGATAACTTTTTACGACAGATAGTTACCGAACCAACGCGCGGTGACAATATTTTAGATTTGGTGATGACGAACGGCGAGAATATAGTCGAAGGTTTAGAATAGGCGAGAGTTTAGGATGTAGTGATCATCAAATTCTTAGGTTTAAGTTAGCGATAAAAACACCAGGATAGTAACGTAATAGAAGTCCCTGATTTTCGTAGGGCTAATTTTGATAGTTTTGCTGATAGGATGAGAGTAGTGGACTGGGATAACTTATTTATGGGCAATGACACAAATTTGCGTTATGGCGTTTAAAGAAAGTTTTAGGAATATTGAAAGGGAGTTTATTCCTCGTAGGCCCAAGCGCGCTAGAAATCGTGGTAGCCGAAGTGGTGGACTAGGGAAATAGGAGAGTTTATAAACGAGCGTAATAGAGCGTATAGACTTAGTAAGCGCAATGGCACAGCAGCTAACTTTAATAGATATATCGAGCTTAGACGTCAGGTTAAAAGATCAGTTAGGAATGCCAAGCGTAATTTAGAGATACTTATAGCTGCGGATAGTAGGGCGGAGTGAAAAACTCATTTTTCGAATTTTCAAATTGGCTAGTATGGAAAATGTGTGTAGTGAGGAAATAAGCTGGTATAAATTTAAAATCAAATAATTAACTTCAGGTGCCACAATGACCTTCAATATTGAAAAAAATTGAAAAAAGCAGATTTTAACCAATAATTACAGAAGAGTCCACGATGCACAATAGACAAGAATTTATTCACACTTGTATAAAAATAGCTCAGTCAACCTTTAAAAAAAGTTTCTACTCTCTAAAAACAGTTTTCTAGTCAGCTCACTCAGCTGTCACGTGAGTACCCTCGGTTCAGTGTAGCTGTCGCTCTCGTAGCAGGTGGGTGTTCTGTTGTTGGCGTTACTCAGATAGTCTAAACTATATTTCTTATATATTTTGCATTTCTGTATTGTGTTGCCCTAAGTTTGCCATGTACTATTAACTGAAATTAACGTATAATTGATATTAGCTCTTTCTTTTTCAGATTTGTATACTTTCAAAATGTCTCGAGTTTGTGCAAAATCAACCAGGGCCTCAACTGAGTGCCCCATGTTTTGGTATGGGGGAAGATTTGTGGCACAGGAATCTTCCTACATACGAAGGTTTTTAAATATTACTTGTTTGTAAGAAACGATTTGAAACAGAATACTAATAAAGATCCTTCAATAGCTCAAATATTAGAACAAGTTGTTGATAAATTGAAAAACAATTTGGGAAAGTGCTTCCGTCCCAATTCTGTCAGACAGGCGAATTGAAACAATGTTCAGAAGCTACCACGAAAGTATCGTGTCATTATGAAGCCATACCAAAGCAGAAAAATTCTGAAGCTTACAAAGCAAATTGAGATGTTCAAAAAAACACACACGAAACTTTTTGACATTGCAGCGTGCAAGTGCAAAGTACTAACACAATGTTCTTGTCCCAAAGAAAAAACGGTTCCAAAGGAAGAAGTGACGTTCCTCTTAGATCAAAGGAGTGAAAGAAAACTGTTTATTGATAGAGTAGATATTACACTCTCAAAGAAAAAGCATCTACGTTGCTAAGAAAGCAAAAAGAAGCTGTGAGGCTCACCAAAGAATCTTCACAGAGAAATTGCAGGATACAAATGTTGAATTATCATCATCGACATCAAATAGTGAAAGTGAATCTGGCGAAATATCAGACGATACATTTCCAGAGCCAGTTAGCTCGAAGAGAAAGCTCGAACAACCTGAAGAACAATTATTCAAGAAAAGGAAAACTACAAATCTACCTTCAGTGGCTACTGCTTGTGACAGGACTGCAGTTTCAGATCGAGCTGCAGCATTCATTGTTAGTGCAGTATTGCAAGATATTGGAGAAGTTTCTATTGACAATACATCTGAAGTAGTGGATAGGAGTAAAATCAGAAGAGAAAGACAAAAGAAGAGATCAGAAATTATGAAAGATCAAAATCAGGTCCCAATCAGAGGAATCTATTTTGATGGTCGAAGAGATTCTACACTCTTCCAAGAAAAAAAAGAGTCCAGTATATCAGAAGAAGGGTAACAGAAAAACATATCACTTTAGTGAGAGAACCTGGTTCAGATTATTTGGGCCATTATTCTGTGAATTCTGGATCAGCTGAAGAAATATGTAAAGGAATGTTTGAGTATATTGGAAATAATGACATGAACCTGGAAAAACCTTGTTGCCATTGGATGCGATGGTGCAGCAGTCAACACTGGAGAAAGGGAGGCGTTATAAGGCTTATAGAATTGAAGCTGAAGAAGCCAGTTCAACATTTAGTGTGCCAGCTCCATGCCAATGAATTGCCATTACGCCATTTAGTTGCAAAGCTGGATGGAAAAACATCTGGCCCCCGCGGATTCACCGTCCTATTGGCAGGGAATTAGAGAACTGTGAGAGTCTTCCTATTGTCGAGTTTGAAAGGATTGATGCTGAGGAACCAACTGTAGACTGTGAAGATCTTAGCACCGACCAAAAATATCTAATTGATATTCAGGGCCATAACAAAGGGATATTGCTCTCCAGATCTTGCTCATCGTAGTCCAGGCAAAATGGCACATTCACGATGGCTGACTACAGCAAATCGTTTGCTTCGTCTATACGTTTCAACTGTAAGTCCATCTGAGAACCTCATGAACATTGCTTCTTTTATAATGAAGGTCTACACCAAATGTGGTTTTCTATTAAGCAAAGTACGTCTTTTGTCAATGGCTCAAAACATGTTTCAAAACTATTGAACTAACAAGAACACTGAATGACGAAGTAAAGGATATTGTAAACCCTGTCATACAAAGAAATGCATTTTTTGCAAATCCAGAAAATATTCTAGCATCAATGATTCATGATGACCGCAGCGCCATAAGAGAATTAGCGTGGAGGCGAATAAAGAAAGCAAGGCAAACAAACAACGAAAAAGTTGTGAGGCGTTTCACAGTACCCGTTATTCAATTTGAAGCTACTGATTATACTGATTTAATTAATTGGCAAAAATGCATTGTCACTGAACCACCTGTGACAAGACACCTGACAGAAAATGAGATTGAAGAATTCATAGAAAACAAGAGTACCCCTCCATTCGAGAAATTCCCTTGTCATACACAAGTAGTAGAAAGAATGGTAAAATTAGTGACTGAAGCATCATCAAAAGTATTTGGATTGAACGCGCGAGATGGCTTCATAAGATCAACACTTCAGTCACGTAAAAAAATGCCATCATTCGAAAGTAAAGCTGAATATAAAGTTTAAATAAAACGTTAATAGAAAAAAACATGCGCAAGGATGGGTGGTTGGGAGGGCATGGGTGGAGCTCGACATGCAGCCACCTCCTCGTGGTGAGTTCTGGATTATTTAGATCATTAATCAAAAGAACATTGATCTAAATAAGCTAAGAGCTGCGTAATTCAGTAACTATTTTGGTAATTGGAACACTTAATATATAATAATAACAAGTAAGTTTCAATTATTGTACTAATGCAGAATATCAGAAAATCATTATATTTCACTTTTTTCGAGGCTTTGTGGCACCTGAAGATATAATTTCGCAGGACTAATATTTATGCACAGTCATTATCTATAGCACCCACATATTTTCCGCACTAGCCATATTTGAATTTCGAAAAAAAGTTTAAAAACCTCATTTTCGATCCGCCCTAGCGGATAGTAAACATAATCCAAAAAAGTTTTTTGAGTACGTTAATAATCGTAAGCCGGTAAAAGATAACATAGGCCCTCTAGTGGATGTTAATGGCGCTTTGGCTTCTGACGTTCAGGCGATGGCGGGTATTTTCAATAACTTTTTTGCGACAGTTTTTACCGTAGAAGACGTAAATAATGTCCCCGACGTGGACGATATCGTTCCATTTAGTAGCGAGACTATTTTGGATGAAATAACTGTTTACGAGGCTGAGATTGCGCATTATATCGATAGGCTAAAAGTTAGCAAGGCTCCAGGCCCTGACGCTTTTTATCCCAGACATTTGAAAGATTTGAAAGAAGTTATCGTAGGCCCCTTAACGAAGATCTTTAATCAGTCACTCGAAACGGGGATTATTCCTGAAGACTTTAAATTAGCTAACGTCACGCCTATTTTTAAAAAAGGCGACCGCGCGGTAGCTAGCAATTATAGGCCCATTAGCTTAACGTCAATTGTCGGTAAACTTTTGGAATCCGTAGTTAGGGATCGTATTATCGATCACTTAGAAAGTAGAGATTTGATTAATAGTAGTCAGCACGGGTTTCGACGCCATAGGTCTTGTTTAACTAATTTGTTAGAATTTTATAACGAAGTAGTGCGCGAATACGATAGGCATAGGGCAGCTGACGTTATTTATTTAGATTTTAAAAAGGCGTTCGATACAGTTCCGCATAGGAGACTAATTGCGAAGATTAAAGCGCACGGTATACGCGGTCAGGTAGCTAACTGGTTAGAAGAATGGCTTCGTGCTAGGAGACAGAGGGTCGTAGTTAATGGTAGTGAATCGGGGTGGTTAGATGTAGGTAGCGGTGTCCCACAGGTTCAGTGTTAGGCCCATTGTTATTCGTAATTTACATTAACGACATAGATGTAGGATTGACTAGTAACGTTTCAAAATTCGCGGACGATACTAAAATAGGCGGTAAGGTTGTTAACGAGGACGATAGAAATAGGATCCAAGACGATGTAAATAGGATTATGGAGTGGACGGATAAGTGGCAGATGCAATTTAACGTAGATAAATGTAAAGTTTTGCATATAGGTTCTCGCAACAATAATTACGCGTACACGATGGATGATAGGGAGTTAGCGAGCGTTGACGAGGAAGTAGATTTAGGCGTACGCGTAACTAAAGATTTAAAGGTTAGGAACCAGTGCCTGGAGTCTTGCGCAAAAGCTAATAGGATGTTAGGCTTCATAGCGCGTAATTTCGAATTTAAATCGAAGGATATTATATTGCCCCTTTACAAGTCCCTAGTCAGGCCTCATTTGGAATATGCAGTTCAGTTTTGGTGCCCGTACTTGCGTGAGGATATTGATAGGTTAGAAAGGGTTCAGCGTCGTGCCACGAAACTTATTCCGTCATTGCGCAATAAGCCTTATGAAGATAGGATTAAAGTGTTAGACTTGTATTCACTCGCAACTAGAAGATTAAGGGGGGAGCTTATTGAAGTTTTCAAAATCGTCAATAACGTCGATAACGTAAATTTTGATAAATTGTTCACTTTCGATAATAGTAATACTCGCAATAACGGATTTAAGTTGCGTGGCAGGCGTTTCATTACTAATATCGCTAAAAACTTCTTTACGTTTAAAGTAATTGATAAATGGAATAATCTTCCCGCGTCAGTCGTTCATTCTACCAGCGTTAATATGTTTAAGAACCGTCTTGACAGACATTTTAAAGGTATTAACGTTGTTTAAAATTTAAAAAAGAAAGTTAACAACAGGAGCTCTGGTGGTGGTGCTCGAGGATGAGTCTGTTGACGATGAATGCCAGCTTGTGACATGCCAGCGTGTGATGCCAGCAATAAAATTATTAAAAAAAAAAAAAAAAAAAAAAATTATACTAACACGAATGTAGATGTAGCTTGTAGCGTAAACTAACCCACTTTTTGTTTAACTTTACCTACATTTTTTTTTTCTTATCTCCTTACTTGCATGTCTGTAACTCTTTCCCTGCATGTTTGTAGTTTGCATGGTATGACAGTGAGTTAAGACTGTTTGCATGGTTTGTAAGCGTTCTTATTTTACTTCTTTTCATTTTTCACCCCTCTCCTATTTTCTCCGACTATTTTTCTGACTTGTCGGCAGTGGCCGGCGGATGATGATGGTGAGACTTTTTCCCTCTTTTTCTGAATGAATGTTAACCCACGAATGATAGGTGTTGCTCCTTACTCAACCCCTTATTCTCTTCTCTTCTCTTAACCCCCTACTCTTTCCTTTCTCTCGGGCTAGCCTTAGAGTGGATCTTAGGGTCTTTGTTAGCCTTAGCTTCTGTAGATTCTGTAGATTCCTCATCATTGTCATCTCCTCCTCATCATCATCATCATCTCCTCTTCTCTTCTCTTAACCCCCTGCTCTTTCCTTTCTCTCGGGCTAACCTTAGAGTGGATCTTAGGGTCTTTGTTAGCCTTAGCTTCTGTAGATTCTGTAGGTAAACTCAAAGATGATATACAGGGCTATTTAAAGTGATTCACCTGATTTCAAATGAGAATATTTTTTAATGTTACAAATACAGAGTGATTTGTGATACATCAACCAAAAGAAAGACTGTCCAGATTTTGTCTCTCACCTCATAAATGCTCTATGTGACTTCCCTTAGTTACACGAGCAACGTCGACACGATAGTCGAATTCCTCCCATACTCGCTCCAGCATGTCCGTTGTCACTGACTCTACGGCAGTAACAATGCGAGTTCGGAGCTCATCCAAAGATGTGGGCAACGGTGGCACGTACACAGTATCCTTATCGTACCCCCAAAGGAAGAAGTCGCACGGTGTAAGATCCGGCGACCGATTTACAGCTCGAAAACTGTAACACACAAAACGCCTTCTGCTGTGCGGACGCCATTTTCACACTGACTGTTTGTTGCTAGGCTAGGCCACGGCGTGACTTTGGAGCCCTCTCGCGGTGATCTTGTAAAACTCAAAGATTTCTTCTTTCATGTGGTGTATGCCCAGTTGATGCACGGTTGATAGATACGGAAGTATTCTCAGTTGAAATCGTATGAATCATTTTCAATAGCCCTGTACATACTGAAGAAGGCTGCATGCTTCCAACAAATGGTGATGTCACAAGATATTTTTCCTTTCTGAGAAGACAACAAATCAATCAGAGAAATGTCTCAAAGGAGGAAAATATAAAAATTGTTTTTCGAAAAGTTAGATGTATTTGGAATAAGGCAGGCATTCCCTCGAAAGACATCGCTAAACATCAATCACCAAGAATGATGATACTTGATTTAATAAATAAACATGATAACTTGATTAAACATAGAAATAGAAAAAAATATGAGTGCAAAAAGCAAAATTTCTTGGATTATATAAATAAATTATTCGACATTTCGACCCAAAATGCTGTTGAAGAAATTCGAAAGGATTCAATGAAATCTACAGATCAGAAGACTGAAGATATCGCATTTTTAGAAGATCAGCGAGGTGAGAGGAAATACTGTTTGGGTCCAATTGACAAAGGATACGTTGCAAAGGTGTTCAGAAAACAGGCCAGGATTCGTGAAGAGAAAAATCGAACAATGAAAGAAGAACAACGCCAATCTTTAGGAAAAAAAGGTAAGGGTGAAGAGCGCGAAGATACATTTGACAGTGATTCAGGAGATATACGGCAGATGAAGACTTCTCTCCCAAGCCAGGTCCATCAAAGAAGGCTGTAAACATGCTTAAGTCAAACCTAATACCAAATACAGCAGATCGCCTAGGCCTTTCATTACGACAACGCAGTGGCTTTGCTTCAGTAGTTGCAGCAGAGTGTGGGAAAAATATTGCAGGAATGAGTATTTCAAAAAGTACGGCAGGTCGAGCAGCTAAAACAACAAGGAAAAGAAAGGCAGAATCCATCAGAGAGGAATTTATTGCTCCTGAATATGTTTTGATTCACTGGGACAGCAAAATGATTGGTGATCTATCAAATGAGAAAGAAGAGAGATTGGCGATTCTTGTTACTGGAGGTAGGGATGTAGAAAAGTTACTCTCCGTGCCGAAAATCGAAAATACAACAGGACTGACACAAGCATCAGCAGTTGTAGAGTATATGTTTAGCTGGAAATCGGAGAATAATGTGTATTGCATGGTTTTTTATACCACTGCTTCCAATTCTGGCTGGGCAAAAGGAGCTTGCATAAAAGTAGAAGACCTACTCGGGAAAAAATTGTTTTGGATGGCCGGTCGTCATCACATGGCTGAGAGAATTTTATCGGCTGTTTATTTGAAAATATTTGGTAAGGTAACTTCTCCAGTAAATGAAGATTTCAAGAAATTCAAAGAAAACGATTGGAAGAATATTGACACCAAACAACCTCATAAGCATCTTGAAATAAAAGATCAATATGTGCGGAATTTAAAAAGGAAAACATCAAATATATGAAAGATGTCCTTAACAATAAAAGGAGTCTTCCCCGAGATGACTAAGTTGCTGAAACAACACTTCTGATTCTTGACGTAGTCCCTTCACGAGGAACGCACTTGATGAAGCCTGGGGCATTTCATCACGCAAGATGGATGGCAGCTATACTTTATATACATAAAATGTATGCTTTCTGCAATCAAGTTGGGCTTGACTCAATGACCATTTATAAGCTTGAAAGGATGTGTATCTTTACGACACTTTTCTATGGAAAGTATTGGCTTTCGTGCACAAACGCAGTTGATGCCCCTGTAAATGATTTCGACTTTTACAGGAAAATGGTTCGCTACAAGCAAATAGACAGTGATATCGCTGAAACAGCTTTAAACACTTTTAAAGGTCATTATTGGTACCTAACTGAGGAACTCACACCAATGGCTCTCTTTGGTTCTTTGAGCAATGAAGAAAAGAGCATGATGGCAAAAGAACTATTACATTCTGTCCATCCTAAAGACTTTCATATAGGCCAACCTGTCTTCCCCATTTTGAAACAGAATGTTAAGCTCCACCGACTTATTGGTTCCAAGTCTTGGTTTTTCTTTCGCCAACTAGACTCAACAGGTGACTGGCTTAAAAAGCCTGTTCTTATGTGGGAAACTGATGAAGATTATATCAGGATGAAGAATATAATTTCTTTTGCAAAAGTTGTTAATGATACGGCGAAGCGGGGAGTTAAATTGATGCAAGATTTCTATGGCACATGCAAGGATGAGAATAAAATTCAGGAACTTCTACAGGTTGTTGAAGAAAACAGGCGTATGATCCCTGTTGTTTCAAAGAAAATATTAATCAATATGACAAAAGACAAGACTAGTTAGGCCTAAGTAATATACCATTCTAATGTTGTTTCTTTTTAGTTGTATATTGGAAAGCTATATATTTTGTATTTTATTAACTTTATTCCTTTTTTCTTGTAAAAGTATATTTTGATTTATGCAATGATTAAAAAAAAAAAAACGATGGGACTGCAAATTTCTATATTTGCAAAGTTGTTCCCACTTTGATAGCATAAGTTGAATTTATCTTTGTTCGATTTTTCATCCTATCTTATCAAAGCCCATCGCCGTGGAGCTGCATTGGGATGATGCTCTATGAGTGGCGGTAACACTCGTGTAAAAGATGAGATATTAGAAATAACTTTCATATAATTTTGGTAAAAATTACTCCTGATTTTTTCATGAGGTAACATTTTTGTGGTAAAAAGTTCCTGTAATGAATCGATTTTGATGTACAAATTCTTTTTCACTTATTAAACACTTCCGATGGGTGTTTTAATGTTAGGTGCATGAATGTAGCTATCATTTTGTACCAAATATGTAGGTGTTTTATAAATAATTGGCTCCTCAGTGTCAAATGTACTCCCCAAAATGCCAATTTTTGCATTCCGAGAGCGCAAAATATTTCGAGGGGGGTGGGGGGACCCCTAAAATTCAGGAAAAGATTTTATTTTGATATGGTTGTATTCAGTGGACCAGTTCTAACAAGAAAAAAGTATGGACATTGACATTTTTAAAAAAAGTGAAAAATGGGACACCCTACTGAATACGAAATCTCCTCTTGCTTGCTTCTAGTTTATAAAACATTATTATGTGTTATGTTATATATTATGTTATGTTATATCACAAATGTCCGTGTACTTCCGTATCTTACTTTAGTATCAGATATGTCAATTAACAATTTGCTAAAATTGTAATACTGTAATAATTTAATATAATGTAATTAATGTACTCTAATGAAACTGTAATTAACGATAATAATAAGTGAATGTGAATTAATCGGTAATTATAATCATAGTTATAGTAAACCAAAATTTACAATGTACTCAGTGATGTACTTGGGGTTGTACTCAATGTACTACTCCGACATTATGTCGCCATTTAGGAATGTATACTCGGCGATATTATTATTATTATTTTGTTATTTATTTTTTTCGTTTATTTTTGGAGTCTTTCAAAATTCTGTTATGTGCGTAAAATTATGTTTAACGTCCAAGAATTCTTTAGCTCTCCAGTTAAAGTGGGAGCTTAACCTTCAACTGCATTCCCCCAAAATTTAGACTTATTTATGTCTTGTATTGTAAATTAAATCATTCCTGCCTGAGCCATTGTTACAAGAGGTTGAACCCTCCTCACTTTAAATTCCTGCCTGAGCCATTGTTACAAGAGGTTGAACCCTCCTCATTTTAAATTCCTGCCTGAGTCATTGTAAAAAGGGGTCGAACCTCTCTCCCTTTCAATTTCTGACTATCAGTGCCTCGTTCTGTATATATTTGGTGTAATAAAAATTATATGAGTGAACGAAGACTCCAATTTAGAACTGAAGTGTTTCCATTCACTCCTTCGAAAAAACTTGGTAGAAACTGTTTTACTCGGATGCTCTACGGCTAAGGCCGAGCTTAACCAACAAGGACCATCTTCGTTCGATTGTCCAAAGTGCGTTCATCATAAAAGTCGCAAGCGGAAGTGGCCCGCACACACGCGCGACATTATTATTATTATTATTAACGAAATTTCAAATAAATTCCCTCCTTAAATTTATTTTTCTTTGTTAAATTCGTAAAAAGATCACGAATATTTGTATGAGTAACTCTAATGATTTTGATATATATATATATATATATATATATAATATATATATATATATATTATATATATATATATATAATATATATATATATATTAGCCCTGTTCAAAAATCAACTTTTTCTTATTTTCATAGGTTTCTGTACTTTTTCCCATGCTTTTTGACCTGAAAAGGCCGAAAATCACAACCATTTTGACCTAGGTTGTTGGGAAGCATTGCCGCATGGAGCTTTAAGTTTTCTGCCTTGAAATCGGCCAAAAGCACCAGTTCCGGGGTCCCTTGAATCATGTTTTGCACTATAACTTTTTATCTAAACAAGATAGAGCAACAAAATAGGCACCAAATTAAAGTGTTTTTAATCCTCTTTCTAACTTATACAATTATGATAGTCTTGGAACAAGAAATGGCATATTGGTACATACAAAGATTTCAGAAATATCACAAATTCGTTTTCTCACACTCAAGGCAGACAAGGCGCCTTATTCATGACACAAACTTGAGATTAACATTTTGTCACAAGTCTAATCGATCAAGAAGTGAAAGCATTACATGATGATTAATTTCATAATGACATTTACACAGTCAGTTGTTGAGAGTTTGTTTCTTGAAGCTGTCAAAGCGGCGTCTGTTGCAAAGTCGCTCATCATCTTGACACCACGTTCAGCAATGTCATTCACCGCTTTCAGATTCTTAACATAGTCCAACGCTTTTCTGTAGTCCTCATTCTGTGGCCAAGACGTGACAGGTTCCAGAAGCCACTCGGATCCAATGTTCAGTGTGTCCAGCAGGAAATGTGATTCTGGGCCAATGAGATCAACCAGGGTGGTCTTAGCTGTGACTCTCTGGAATAGAGGCTTTCCTGTTCTGAAGCTGTCTGGCTTCTCAGTGGCATGTAACTGGGCAGCAATGTCGTGCTTCAATGTGTCACTCAATCTACTGCTGAACAGGGCAAATGGCACGACTTCCTGCGTCAGGTACCATTTGTGGTTTTCCATCTTATTAAGTACTGCATCAGCAAGCTCTGGGTCAGTTTTCTTGTACTTCAACATGTCCTGGATTAGACTTAGATCATTCACGGGAGCATCTGCAGCAGACATTGACATCATCCATACAGGAGTGTAGAACAGCGCAAGGACGGTGTTGAGTCTTTCCAGCTTTGATACAGTGTCTTCGTCGTACTCAAGTTGATCTGCAAACATCAGCATTTTCATGGAGTACAGGTTTCTGGCCATCCATCTGGCCTGATGAATGGCGCCTGGTCGACTCCAGTGAATACCTCGAGGAGGCGTTCCTCCAAGAACAATGACTGTCAGTTCAGCCATTTCCCTGTAGTCGGCTCTTGGAAGCCTTTCTGCTGTTAGAATGTCTTGGAGTATTTCTTCACTGTTCTTCTTTTCCTTCAGCCATTTGCTGTTGATAGCCAGCATCTTTGGGTTTTCCTTGGACAAGTCCGTCCAAACATCCTTCAGATGCTCAAACCAGGGATTATCTGGCCCCTTCACCTTCCCAAACAGCTTCTCCCAAACTGCTCCTATTAGGATTTCTAGGATGTGATGTCGACAGGCCAGATAAAACACCTTTTTGTTCAGCATTTTCTCTAGCAGTTTGGCAGCTCCTCTGTGAACTCCACTGTTACTGGATGTAGTGTCAAAAACAAGGGCAGTAACATTATCCGTAAGTTCCCATGTCTCCAGTAAATCCATTGAAGCCTCAGCCTGAGCTGTGCCAGAAGAATTGTTGATGACAGGTACTCCCAATAACTTTCCTTCAGTGTATGAAGGTGGACCGACACTAGCACAGCTAAAGTCTCTGAGGTACTTCCAGGTTCACTGCCCAAGACATCTTTGAGCAACTTTCCATCCCAGTGTAAGGCAGCGTACTGGGGGGTTTTCACAAAACTTGGACATGTGACTCTGGCTGATATTATACCTGGACAGCATTCTGTTGCGACGTGTTGTTGAGGTTGAGATGACGAAGTTATCCAGATCAGCCCCTCCAGCTTTCAAGGTGGCAGAAACCATGGCAGTAACTTGATTGTCTGATAAACCAAGACGATCAGCTGTATTGCAGATGACATCACATTCCATGACCTTCCTTGGAAACGTCAAAGTCACACTAGTCACAGTGTCTTGATGGTGAGAACATCCAGGACGAGGCTGATGGTAATCCATGTCCTCTGTGTTAGCGTCGTTGTCAGTTGAGTCACCCCAGGTAATGTCATCCACATGAACAACTGCCTCTTGTTCTGCTGCAGCTGTAAAATAGTACAACATGTTAAGAGAGTAATTGTTAAGTACATGCTAAATATCGCAATGGAGTAAAACTTAAAACTTTTTGTAACGTTCAAAGTAATTAGTTTAACCTTGTTCTTGTCTATGCTGCAGTCTTTCATTCCTCGCTGCTTGCTGCAGGGATCTTGTCTCAAAAATCTTGTCATGACCAGACATATGACCTTTCCTCTCAGTCTTTTGGTCTTCGTAGAACCTAATATCCTCATCTTTCTTCTCTCTGGATAACAGTCTGTTGTTCTGTATTTCCTGGATTGCATCTGGAGCTCCTATATCGAACAGGCTGTCTAATTCCAGCACAAATGCTCCTCTTTTTCCTCCAGGGTTACTTGCTCTTCCTTTGCTTTTCACCAGAGCACGATGTTTCTCATGTAGTTTCATGAAGAGCTTCATTGCGTTGTACTTGGTCATTGTCTTGATCCTAGCCATCTGCCAGAATGGGATGATAGTTTCAATTGTTTCATATGCAAGGTCTTGAACCATGGGCCTCCCTGCATTTTCCGGTAAATTCTGAAGATTAAGGAAATACTGGAACGCCTGTCTGTTGGTGGGAAGCTGGGAACCACTGATAAAAGCTGAAGGGTATCCAACCAGGAAAGTTTCAGTGAGAGATCTGGTAGATGGCCCAGTTGACACCTGCCTGTGGACAGTACGTGGAGGTTCTGAGATATCAACTGTGCGCCCACGGAGCTCCCTCAGCTCCTTGCTTAATGCCATTGTGAAGTTGTAACTTGTAGATGGTTTTCTAGATTCTGATTGAGTTTCTGTTGTTTCCTGAAAAATGATAGATAATTATTATTATTATTATTATTATTATTAATTATTATTTATTTATTATTGTTATTATTATTATTATTATTATTATTTATTAATTTTATGCTCTTTCATTTGATACCTAATTTGTTGCTCTATCTTGTTTAGATCAAAAGTTAAAGTGCAAAACATAATTCAAGGGACCCCGGAATTGGCGCTTTGGCCGATTTCAAGGCAGAAAATTTAAAGCTCCATGCGGCAATGCTTCCCAACATCCTAGGTCAAAATAGTTGTGATTTTCGGCTTTTTCAGGTCAAAACATTGGAAAATGTACAGAAACCTATGAAAATAAGAAAAAGTTGATTTTTGAACAGGCCTAATATATATATATATATATATCTATATATAATATATATATATATATATATATATATATATATATATATATACTGTATATATCTGTGACGTGGCGTGGGACCGTGACCTCCGAACCTAGGTACGCAATATGAAGTACATGAGCCTTTGCCTGGATCAGAAAATCAAGCAAATATAATTTCAGGGAACTTCCTAATATAAGAATAAGCATAAAAACTACATCTTACAAATTACAAAAATTGAAAAAAATATTTTTGTAATGGTTTCCAATATATATAATACATAAATTAAACGCAACTTCAAATATTTTCCTTTAATAATATAATTAATCTGGTGAAAGCCTTGAGGTTTTGTTGGCAACTTGACTGTAATGCGTGACATTGCCAGTGTTCACCATTCCAGCCCTTCTAAAATAAACTACATATAATAAAATACTTAAACACTACTCTTATTCTGAAGTTGATTTACTACTCACACTTAATAGTTAAATTATTACAATTATATATGAGTCAGGCATATAACTAACGTAATCAAACTTGATAAAATTTTAGCTTTACATGGACTTTTAGAGCTGAAACGCAAAGTGAAAGTTGTGTACATTGTGGCTTTATTCAACCAGTCTCAGCCAAGGAAATACATTCTAGCCAATAGCTATATTTTTATACTCATGCACATAAGAACCAAATTAGCTCACAGAGCACCCGAGCGTCACACGACTTGAATTATATCCGTGCAGAAGAGAAGAGTGAGATCTTTTATTCACATGACTTAAATTTCATTTATATGCAGGGACGTAGCCAAGGGGGAGGGGGCGACGGAGGCGGTCGCATCCCCGCTTGGAAAGTCCAGGAACAAAATCTGCGGTAATTACAACCAAGGTTCACCGCCAAACTATAACATTTAACAATTTGGTATCTATATATAATGTAAGAAATGTGTGTGTGTGTGTGTGTGTATATATATATATATATATATATATATATATATATATATATAACGGGTTCCAAAAAACCTTATTCCCCCATTTGCAGCTTACATGTTTACTTATATCGAAATAGTTTTTAGTGATTATAAAAATACAGGGTGGGCCGTAAGTTTCCATACATAGGAAAAATAAACATTTTGTTATGGACAACCATTTTTATTTATATAATATGCTCTACATGGTTGCCATTGTTTTGAAAACACATTTCAATACGTGTTCCCCACTGTTGATGAACACGCATTAGCACAGTTGACGTTATGCTTGTAATGGCGTTGGTGATACGTTCCTTTAGATGATTTATGTCTCGTATCTTTTCCTGATACACCATGGCCTTCAAGTGCCCCAAAGATAGAAATCAAGGGGGTGAGATCTGGGGATCTGGGAGGCCACTCCACAGGACCACGCCGACCAATCCAAGCATCCGGAAACTGCTGCTGATCCAAATACCGACGCACGTGAAGACCATAATGAGGTGGAGCTCCATCTTGCTGGAAGTAAACTGGGAAGTTACCTTCCTCGTTTAGCAGGGATGGGAAAATCTCTTCTTGCAACATGTTAAGATACCTTTCGGCATTAAGATTTCCACTGACAAAAATTGGTCCAATAATTCTGTCACCCCATATCCCGGCCCACACCATCACTTTACCGGCACCTTGCATCTTCGTCGGACTCAGCCAGTTAGGGTTAGCATTACTCCAATAACGTATGTTTTGCCGATTAACCTCTCCATTGACGTAAAAATTTGCTTCATCAGTAAACAAGATCTTACGTCAAACGCATATTCTTAGGGTATCTGAAACATAAAAACAAACGTTTAATTTTTCCTATGTATGGAAACTTACGGCCCACCCTGTATATAAAATTCTTTATTTATTGCAGGTATTAAAATTACTCTAGCTGATAAAGTGATAATATAATGGCTTCTCAATTAATTGGTGATTTGGAGAGGCAACGTGTGATAGATCGCATACGAGCAATAACATTTTGGGAAGCTCGTGATGCTGGAGCCAGCCACCTTTATAACACGTTCATGGGTTGCCAAAAAGTTGCGAAGAAGTGAGGACTTCGTCAAAAGAAATTGGAATAAAACTTTGGATGAATGTGAAATGGATACAACCAAATCTGGGCGCCCAAATTTGCCACTCTCTCAGGAAACAAAGGACATCATTGAAAACGGTACGCGTAAGCGGAAAAACAGCTGTGCTAAACTTTCTAGAGAGATCGAAGTGTTGAGAGGAAAGATCGTTAGTGGTGAGATCATTCGACTGTACCGTCATAGGCAAGGTTTAAGGCCTTGGCATGAACTTCCAAAGCCAAGAAAAACTCAACTTAACATCGATGACAGAATGTGGTTTGCCCATTATCTTGAAGATTGGGATGTGGATGATTTCATGCATTTAGCTGTCTCCGATGAATTTTTTGTTTACGTAACACGTCGGCCTAACTACCAAAATGATCGAGTGTGGGCCACAACACCAGATGAAATCGATGACAATGAACATTATCGCGAATTATTAAAAAGTCCAGACTGTGTTGGTGTGTTTGTTTTGTTCACTGCAAAGAAGCTCATGTGGGTGCTGAAGCCAAATGGTCAGAGTTGGGATGGACAGTATTTTCGTGATATTATTCTATCTCAGCATGTCATTCCTTTTCTAAGAAACCCAAACAATTTTATGGATGTCGATCAGGTCACACTTTTGCACGATAAGGCCCCCTGCTTTAAGGCACTAACCACTCAACAGTTGTTGCGGAACCATGAGATCGATTTCTTTGGAAATGAAGAATGGCCAGGAAATTCTCCTGACCTGAACGTCTGTGAACACATTGGATCAGTTATAAAGGACAAGGTTGAATGTCTCTTGTTTCAAGAACCTGCAGCAAATCGATTTTCGAAGGATACAATGACGCAACACATTGAAACTGTTTTAGCAAATTTGCGTAACGATCAAGATCTATTCACGTCACTTTTGGCAAGCTACCCAAAGCGAATTCAGGCTGTCTTGGAAGCCAATGGCGGGAACACCAAGTTTTAATTGTTTCTCATTAAATGCAGGATTAAATTCTCTTTTGTAAGGTATGTTTAGTTTTATTGTACCTCTAATGGTTTAGACCATGGGCAGGGGGGGCTAAGGTTTATTGGAGCCCCGTATATATATGTTATTTAAGCGATATTTTGTGTCGTTTTTTATAAACACGTATTGTACTGAACCACTGAATTATGAAGCGCGTGGAAACTGAACTCAGCTCAGCGTCAGTTAGTTTTGCATGCACTGCAGCATAGTACATGTGACTAGTCGGGCGTGTTGCATCATTGCATGTTGGTCGAGCTTCGTTAATTCGTTATACAGTATTGCGATGGATATACGAAAATATTTCAAAAGAAAATCATTTGAGTCGGTTGAAGAACACAATGAAAGTGATACAGCAGAACCCTCCCGTAAAGTTATTAGACAAGCGGAAGACGATGCACATCAACCAGAACTAAGCGATGAAAATGCAAATGTCAGCAATCTGTGAAGGCTTCACAGGACCAACCAACCCCTGGTAAGTTGATCTGGTATAATTACAAATTGACAAAAGAAATGTCTACCTGTTTGATGCATATAAAGGCAAATAATAAAGCAATATAATATGTGTGAATAAAATAGCTACTGTGTTAAATATGAAAACTATAGGATCAATACCTGATTTCAAATTTCAGAAAATACAAGTAATTACATCATAATATAGCTTAAATTGCACCAATGTGACTGTCCTATCCAAACTTTTGTTGGAAAGGGTACATATTTTATGTGGATGGCTGTGTAGTGGCTGTTCAAAAATGGCAGTTGCACTGACATTTTGAGACAGTTTTTACACAAAATAAGCTTAAAATGCGCTGGTTTACGGGACTCCGCCACGGACCCCGCTGGAGAAGCTTCCAGCTCTCCCCCAGACCCCCTAACTGTATGGGCTCGCCCGATTCACCACGGAACCTGACGAACGTAGCTCAAATTCGCCCCCCCCTTGGGACATTCCTGGCTACGACCCTGTTTATATGATAATGGTTTTTGATTGACAGTGGGAGAGACTTTAATAAAAAGTAGAATAGAGGTTTAATTAGGTTAATTTTATCTTAGAAATTTTCTTTGGGTACACTGAGTGTACCTTACGTACCCTAACTGCACGCCACTGATATATATATATATATATATATATATATATATATATACAGGGTGCGGCATAAGTCGCTTTACCGAGAATAATGAAATCACCTTGCGAAGAATAATATTTATTATTTATCACAGAAATTGTTCAAAGTGTCCTCCATTATGTTCAATAAACACGTTGCATCTTTGAACCACTGAACAACAAATAGAGCGCCACAGTTTTTTGTTATTTGTTATTATTTAACGTCTCGAACTCTTGGCGTATCAAAGTCTTCATGTAAGCGAAATCCCGCGGTTTCTGGCTGTAGACTCTATCTTTGATTATACCCCACACTGAATAATCACATCACAGTGATTATTGAATGTGGGGTATAATCAAAGATAGAGTCTACGGCTAGAAACCGCGGGACTTCGATCACATGAAGTCTTTGATACGCCAAGAGTTCGGGACGTTAAATAATAACAAAGAACCGTGCCGCGGTATTTGTTGTTCAGTGGTTCAAAGATGCGCTATATACACTGTATATAGCGCCTCGGTGGTGTAGTGGTTAGCGTCGCTGACTACGAATGCATCGGCCCCGGGATCCAGAACCCAAGGGCGGCAGGCGGCGCGCAGCAAAACCCAACTGTTCATCCTTCCACACAATAAAGAAAGTGGTTGGTAGATAAATGGGTACCCTGGGTAGCCTAGTGGTTAAGACGCTGGGATGCTGGTGGGGCGTGGTTCGCGTTCCAATTTAAACTGTAGGTCGGAGGTGGAGTGAAAAGCTTGACCTTCGTCAGAATGAACAATTCGGGCGGAAGCAAACCAAAGGTCTGAATAATAGATTTTAAAATTACAGATTTAATCTGCGGGAAACACAACCATTGTTTCATTATATTAAATTAATGTATGGATACCATTGCACTGAGGATAGTGTTCTACTCGAGTGGACTGCCAACCCTCTTTCCAGTCTCTCAATTTTACAGTACAATATAGCATGTAAACACAATGTGGAGACATTGAAGAAATTGTGAATAATTTTTCATTCCAAACTTTCAATTTACTGTTTTCCTCTCATCAAAACAGTTGATCATGTTTAGCCTCAGCTAAGACATCATTTCTTTTATTTTAAAGATTAAGACGAGTATATCTATACATAGTTTCATAGTTCTGTACTTTTAAAAAACTTTTATAGTTAGTTTTCTGAATATGCTTAGAGTACATAGGAAAATGGTTAATATATATATATATATATATTATATATATAATTAACCATTTTCCTATGTACTTTAAGCATATTCAGAAAACTAACTATAAAAGTTTTTTAAAAGTACAGAACTATGAAACTATGTATAGATATACTCGTCTTAATCTTTAAAATAAAAGAAATGATGTCTTAGCTGAGGCTAAACATGATCAACTGTTTTGATGAGAGGAAAACAGTAAATTGAAAGTTTAGAATGAAAAATTATTCACAATTTCTTCAATGTCTCCACATTGTGTTTACATGCTATATTGTACTGTAAAATTGAGAAACTAGAAAGAGGGTTGGCAGTCCACTCGAGTAGAACACTATCCTCAGTGCAATGGTATCATACATTAATTTAATATAATGAAACAATGGTTGTGTTTCCCGCAGATTAAATCTGTAATTTTAAAATCTATTATTCATACCTTTGGTTTGCTTCCGCCCGAATTGTTCATTCTGACGAAGGTCAAGCTTTTCACTCCACCTCCGACCTACAGTTTAACTTGGAACGCGAACCACGCCCCACCAGCAGCCCAGCGTCTTAACCACTAGGCTACCCAGGGTACCCATTTATCTACCAACCACTTTCTTTATTGTGTGGAAGGATGAACAGTTGGGTTTTGCTGCGAAGATTTCTCAAAAAATACATTATGGATATTGTTTTGTTAATTGTAGATGGAATTCACAGTGTAACAGATTGTCAGAAATACTGTCAAGCGTGAAATTCTAAAAAGGTGTTACACTAAAGTAGAAACGTATTATATTTTTAAAGATACCTAAAGTTGTAGAAATGTGTGTGAGGTTGGTCCATGCCGTACAAAGCTCATATTGCATAATTCCAAAATGATTAATTTTAACTATGAAATATGGTATACTCGTCTTTGCCTTACGAAACATTATAAAATACACTTTGATTTATCAGAATTTCTTCATGTGACAGCAATGTTGCTGACATCACCGATGGTGCAGGAATCGGACAATGTAATGGAAAGCATTAAGGATATCATCAAAGTCTTCCTATATGTAATCAGACCAGGTTCGCATTTTAACATCTAACTAATTTCATACAAAAGATTTTCAATAGAACTTCTTTTTAAGTCAGTAATAGCTTAATAATTTAATATCTATTGCGAGCTCACGAGTCACTTCAATTTTAAATGCAGCTTCACAAATTTTGACCCACTGGCTTCTCTTGTGAAGCTCAAAATTGTGATGGTTTTGTTCTTTTGTAAAATTTTGCATCAACTGGCATTTTTTTTCTATTTCACCAAAGTGTATGAAATTTTGTAGAAGCTTCGAGGTTAATGTGTAGACCTTGATATCATTATCTTTATTTTAATAAAGTTAATACGAGACTTTTTAATCTTTTTAAATAGGATTTCTTCAACTAAAGCGATTTTCTGAAAAATTATTATTTTTAAAGTTCCAGGTTCCAGAAATTGCTCACTTGATCCTGCGGATCAGCGCACGTTTCCGATGCAGAGCCTGAGTGTATACTGTATCTCCTATTATGTACTTAAAACTTACCATCAACAGAGTCTTCTAATTTCCATTATTTTTACAATATAATTTTTGATACTTTCTCGTTTTTTATATTCTCTATTCCCATCATCTCCCCTCCTGTTTCTTAGTTTTTCACAATGAAACGAGTGTTCTGTCGTATCATTCTCTCTCCTGCGGAAGACAAGCGGACTTCATGTCCTTATATTTTCCCTTATAGTTTTCTTTCACCTCTACCATATTTAATCGGATTTCCATCTTTACCTTCATATCCTTTTCTTTCATATTTTCAACATATGATTTTCTTTTAAATTCATCAATGAATCTTAGTTTTTTTAATTTTAGTTTTCCTCTTTATTAGTTCTTCCTCTAAATATTCATTAATTTTTTAGGCGAAACAATGGTGCTACTCTCGTTCAGGCATTTTCAAGGAAATATTTTTATCTTTAAACAAGAATCAAATGATAAAAATGCCAAAACTTTGTTCAAAATAAGTACAGAACTAAATGAAGTAGCATTTTTATAAAAAAAATACAGATTTAAAAGAATTAACAAATCTTTAATATACTATTGTTCAAAAATATTAAAATAATACTTTTATTGAAAAATAGGCGCTACTATAGCGTGATTCCTACCTCGATTCGGCGGTCTACCTTTTAATTATAGCTTCTTACCTTGTTTACTAATTGCTTGTTTACATTCCAATGTCCATCGCCCTTGACGATTGGTTAGGTTTAGTCATGAATTTAATTTTCCCAGAAGGGATTCTTGTTCCATGCACGGTCTGTGTGGAATATATATATATATATATATATATATATATATATTAGATTAGTGGCGGACCAGATATCCGCATCATTTTTAACATCCGCATCCGCACTTCTGACTGCGGATGTTATGCGGATATTACCTCTAATAAATTATGCAATTTACAATTAAATTAGCTTGTAAAGTAGCTTATGAGGCCCAGTCATGTACATTTCATGTAAAGTATTAATTATTATTAATGAACAAACAAATATATAAACCTCAAAATATAAATACGTGGTAACACAGAAAATTGAATGAAACTTGTTTCATTGAATTTTCTGTGGCTGAAACTCTTGAGAAAGTTATTATTTTTATCATAATGAAAAAAACATTAATATTAATTTTAATTCTTATGCATTGCCTACCATAATAGTAATATCACGAAATTTGAAAAATTATGTCATATATTCATAATTCTATATTATATTGATAGATTAACTAAATATCCGCATCCTCATCCGCGGATATTGAAATTAAAGATCCGCATCCGCAGATGTTGAAAAACTGACATCCGGTCCACCACTAATATATATATATATATATATATATATATATATATATATATATATATATATATATATACACTCGTATATATTGTGACGTATGGGGAATGTGATGAGGTAATGGTTATAAATAGAGGTCGGAATTGTAGGTGATTGACCTAAAACCTAGGTTTTCACCTATAGTAGCAATTTTAGGAAAAAAGACCTAAATCCCGTGTTTTCACAAAATTACCTGATGCGCTCTATATCTGGCCTAATATATAGTGTTTTATTCTTACTTTACCGATTTGTTTCATTTCATCAATTGATTTCCTCTTTTTATTTACTTGCTTTGCAAATCGTTTGCTGTCTTGAAGTTTGTTTCTTAAACTTTTTCTATTTGTTCCAGATATATTTTTGTATTGTATTTTGTTGCAATGAGCTCCGATCGTTCGAGAAAAAATTGGCTTAAGGAGTTCAACGATCGTGAAGAATTTCCTTTAAAATTCTTGCCTGACAACAAAACATGTTACTGCAAGTCTTGTGAGACTGCATTTACAGTAGTTAAAAAGTGCCAACTGATTCAGCATTTAAAAACTGAAAAGCACATTAAGAACAACCAACTGAAGGTGGCTAAACGAACTGCAACACAGGCACAACTGGACTCTCTACTTTCGAACCGAGCACCAAGGACGAAGTCTCAGACTCTTCCAAAAGAACTCTGCGAGGTCATGCTTGCGGCAGACATTCCGTGGTCAAAACTACAAAATTCTAAACTACGACAGTTCTTGGAGAGAAATATTGGGATACAAATTCCTGCTAATCTGGAACGTTTCATTTTTTGTTAAAGCTGTTATTCCTAAAAAAGCATGGTCTGCAATAAAGTTCAGGAGTTAGATGGTTTTTTTATTCCCTTTTCCAAATACAAACACATACAGACACTTGAAATAAGTGACCTATTTTGTCTTTTGTGCAACCTATTCTGTAAAAAAGTTGCACCTAAAAAGGTACCTAAAACCGCTTTTACGTCGACCTAAAAATCCGACCTCTAGACTTATAAATTAACAGGAGATGGATTTGCTCATGCAAACGAAATAAAACTGAAATGAACGCGAGACAAGATGGCCGCGTTTCGTTATTCGTTGAAGAAATATGAAATTCTTTCTTTAAAAAAAGATTGTAAGAAATACCCATGTAAATTAGCATTAAGGTAATGAACTCAAATGCTTGTTTAATTCTGGATAATTTCATATAACAAGTACCAAAATAGATGAAAAAATAAATTAAATATTATACATTTTAACCTCTTCAGACATGGCGGAATTCGACTCGTCGTTTATCGTGTCCCAAAACAAAGAAAAATTGGTACGCCTTATAAACATTGTAACGTTTATAGAAAGGGAAATTCCATTAGGGTTGGATTGGTAATATGATAAATTACATCTTTCTAAAAAGTTGGGTAGTATATTTTAGCATCTCAAAATAGGTGTGCTGTGTAAGGAAGTGGATCTGGTTTGGATTTTAGCATGTGAACCAGATTTGGGGCATGACACAAAGTAAACAAAAAATTTTCCTTATTCTACCATGGGATTGAGTGTTGTGTCGCTAAGTTCGAAATGCTGTTTGGGCACATCATAAGGTGAGCTGTAAATTGATTAGTGAAAAAAAAATAGATGCGAGTTATCTAGCAGGTGACCTTGGTAAGGACAACAAATTTACATATAACAACAGATGTCAGTTGAGATATATGGGACATATCGAGTTTCACGGAGACCAGCTCCCTGTATTTGTTACAAAGATCCTGATTTGCCAGAATTGGTCATGTGAGAACAACTGATCAATGTAAAATTGCCACATAACCTAGGGCAATATATATATATGGTTTCTGTGAAACCCGATGTGGTCCAGATAAATGGTAAAGTTTGGTAGCCTAAACGATTATGATTGTATCAAACTAATTAAATCTCTGAAGTAGGCAATAAATGTTGTAAATAAATATCATAGATAAATACTAGGCCCACAGAGGAAGGGCAGACAGTGTTAGTAGTATAGCCGCAAAAGGGGAGAGTGCAAGAATGTTGCAGGTTATTATGTAATGTTGCAAAGGGGGGTGGGGGTTGTTGCGAATGGGGGTGGGGTTGTTGCAAATGGGGGTGGGGGTTGTTGCAAAGGGGGTGGGGGTTGTTGCAAAGGGGGTGGGGGGAAACTTGGAGGCGGCGTTATCCCCCAAGAGAAAGGAGGAGGAGAGAAAGGAGAGGTGTTCACCTGGCAGGAGCCAAGTGCACATTAAGACTTCAGCCGAGTTGGCGTTGTTTTATAGGCTCCTAATCAGCCAGTTGGCGTAAATGGCTTGAGTTGCCAGATACCGCGATACCATTGTATACATTATTATAGACTCCTAATCAGCCAGTTGGCTGTAAATGGTTGTCAGATACCTCTTTTTAGCAGTATTATTGTATACATTATTATTATATACGCCTAATCAGCCAGTTGGCTGTAAATGAGTTGCCAGATAGCGCCATGTATTCCGAAGACAGAGTTGCCAGATACCATTGTATACACTATTATAGACTCCTAATCAGCCACATACGCACACATGCAGGAGGTACACATGCAGTAGTTACACATGCAGGAGAGAGAGAGACGCCTGTAGGAGAGAGAGAGAGAGAGCTGAAGGAGGGAGAGAGACGCCTGTAGGAGAGAGAGAGAGATACGCCTGAAGGAGAGAGAGAGAGAGAGAGTAGTTGCCTTTAAGGCATATTATTTTCGTTTTCCTAACCAAAGGGCCAAAAAAAGAAGGACCAGAGGTCCTTGCTCGGCTGGAGCCGAGCTGGGAATGAGTCTTCACCAGCTTCTCGATCTTTTATAAGCCTCTATTCTGGCTGAGTTGCCAGATCACGCCTTGTATTGGGGTGCTGAGTTGCCAGATCGCACCATGTATTCTAATAAGCATTGTGTACCACAATATGGTAGATGAATTAAATAATTACACACTTAATTGAAATATAGATGTATATAGTGTTTTACAATAGATGTATATAGTGGATTATATGCAAAATATAACATTAACTTGAGCTTCCTTGAAGTTGAACTTATCGAAACAAATAACGTAGTTATCCATAATTCAACCAACCATAGAAACAGAATTATAGAAATATATATATATATATATATATATATATATGTACATATATATATTAAGCATTGTGTACCACAATATGGTAGATGAATTAAATAATTACACACTTAATTGAAATATAGATGTATATAGTGTTTTACAATAGATGTATATAGTGGATTATATGCAAAATATAACATTAACTTGAGCTTCCTTGAAGTTGAACTTATCGAAACAAATAACGTAGTTATCCATAATTCAACCAACCATAGAAAACAGAATTATAGAAATATATATATATATATATATATATATATATTATATATATATATTAAGCATTGTGTACCACAATATGGTAGATGAATTAATTAATTACACACTTAATTGAAATATAGATGTATATAGTGTTTTACAATAGATGTATATAGTGGATTATATGCAAAATATAACATTAACTTGAGCTTCCTTGAAGTTGAACTTATCGAAACAAATAACGTAGTTATCCATAATTCAACCAACCATAGAAAACAGAATTATATATATATATATATATATATATATATATATATTAAGCATTGGTGTACCACAATATGGTAGATGAATTAATTAATTACACACTTAATTGAAATATAGATGTATATAGTGTTTTACAATAGATGTATATAGTGGATTATATGCAAAATATAACATTAACTTGAGCTTCCTTGAAGTTGAACTTATCGAAACAAATAACGTAGTTATCCATAATTCAACCAACCATAGAAAACAGAATTATAGAAATATATATATATATATATATTATGAAAATCATACCAAGCGTATATTATTTAAACTATACGTAAACCACAATATATATATTTATACAGTTAATCAGTTGGAAGAATCAAACATATAAAATAACAATATGTTTATATAGATATTCAAATGGAAGATTCAAAGACGGAACAAATAACGTAGTTATCCAACCAACCATAGAAAACAGAATTATAGAACGATGCAATTCGAAACACATGAGCTTCATCCCTGCGAAGAAAATTGAAAAACGAAATTTAAAGAAACGAAGAAAGTTGGGAATACCCAAAACATAATCCGATAGAGGAAAGGATTTCCGAGAATCTGCCCAACTCGGTCGATCATATTTTACCTTTCTACGAGTCAAATCAAACAAAACCTCACCTCACTCCTTGTTTTCAGCATTCATTCATTTCACGTGTTTTATTGTGAATTTCATCCCATATATATATATATATATATATATATATATATATATATATACATATATATACCCTTTGGATAACCTTTGGTTAGCTTCCGCCCGAATTGTTCATTCTGACGAAGGTCAAGCTTTCCACTCCACCTTAGACCTACAGTTTAACGTGGAACCATCAACAGCCCAGCGTCTTAACCACTAGGACACGTAGGGCACCCATTTATCTGCCAACCACTTTCTTTTATTATGTGTAATGACCACCTTAGACCTACAGTTTAACGTTGAACCATCAACAGCCCAGCATCTTAACCACTAGGACACATAGGGTACCCATTTATCTGCCAACCACTTTCTTTTATTATGTGGAATGACCACCTTAGACCTACAGTTTAACTCCGAACCATCAACAGCCCCGCGTCTTAACCACTAGGACACGTAGGGTGCCCATTTATCTGCCAACCACTTTATTTTATTATGTGTAATGACCACCTTAGACCTACAGTTTAACGTTGAAACCGAATGTTATTTTTAAAATATAATTATGATATATTTCTTTATACCCTCTCGATTACATTAGTGACTAATGATGCGGGAAATTGAGTAAATGGAAATATTATTTTCTCGAAAACTATGGGTGATAGAAGACTTCTCAAACCATATTTGGAATCAATATCAAACGTTCTATACGAATCACCAAATAATTTTCAAAGGAGAATAAGAGCATTAATTCTATTAGTGAAAATATAAAGATGCAATTACTCGTCCGTACCCGTTATAGCGGAATGGTACACGTCATAGCTCCACCCAGCTACATCGGCAGCCAATCACGACGAACATCTGGTCTTTTGGGCGGAGCTTGGCGAATGTGCATATAAAAGGGGATATTTTCAGTTGGGAGTAACAGTAGCTATTTTCGCATCAGTGAATAATCATTCCTCAACCATGGACCTGTACGTCTCCCCAGATTTGTATGAAGAAAGTGATACTGCAGCATTAACCGCAATTAGTCTTTTCAATGCGATTGATTGTGGCGAATTATTTTCGACGCAAACCGTAGAAGATATTTGCAGTGACGCTCCTTACAATCCGACGCAAGGGACTACCATAGAAATGTAAGTGTCCATAATTCGATTTTATATATATACGGAGAGTTGTAGTATTTCGTCGAATAGATACTAGTCAAAAATGCCAATCAATGTTATTTCCCCATCATGCTAAAATCGAAATTGGTAATCGAATCAAAGATATCTTCACATAATGGGGATCTGTCTGTATCCTCTGTATATGTTTTAAAAGCATTATTCCTTTAAGGTCCGATGAGGATTTGACACGTGTTATACAATCTTTTGAAGAACCTCGGAATATGGATGATATACTGATCAGTCAGCAGTGTCACACATCCTCCACCATGGACCTGTACGTCTCCCCAGACTTGTATGAAGAACGTGATACTGCAGCATTAACCACAATTAGTCTTTTCAATGCGATTGATTGTGGCGAATTATTATTTTCAACGCAAACCGTAGAAGATATTTGCAGTGACGCTCCTTACAACCCGACGCAAGGGACTACCATAGAAATGTAAGTGTCTATAATTAGAATTTTATATACAGGGTGGGCGGAATGTAGCTCCCTATTTTGGATTGGTAAAAAAATACGTATATTATCCATTTATTTCAGAAGAAATAATATGAAAAGGTAGGCATACATGGTAGGTTTTCTCTAAAATTCAATGTGGGCTCCAACTCTTTCCACCAGCTTCTGGAGCCGCCCAGGAATGGCGTCCACTGACTTTAGCAGGAACTCCGGCGGGATGGAGGACATGACTTCCCGAATTCGGTCCTCCAGTTCTTCCAATGTCCTCGGTTTGGTGCGGTAGACTTCTTCCTTTACCCACCCCCAAAGAAAGAAGTCGCACGGTGTCAAGTCGGGGTTCCTGGCTGGCCATTGATGTGGACCACGACGACCCATCCAACGCCCAGGGAAGTGGGCATCCAGCCACTCACGGACAACAAGAGCGAAGTGCGGAGGGGCGCCATCTTGCATAAATATCAGATCTTTGGGGGTGGGTAAAGGAAGAAGTCTACCGCACCAAACCGAGGACATTGGAAGAACTGGAGGACCGAATTCGGGAAGTCATGTCCTCCATCCCGCCGGAGTTCCTGCTAAAGTCAGTGGACGCTATTCCTAGGCGGCTCCAGAAGCTGGTGGAAAGAGTTGGAGCCCAAATTGAATTTTAGAGAAAACCTACCATGTATGCCTACCTTTTCATATTATTTTTTCTGAAATAAATGGATAATATACGTATTTTTTTACCAATCCAAAATAGGGAGCTACTTTCCGCCCACCCTGTATATATGGAGTTGTAGTATCTCGTCAAATAGATACTCGCCAAAAATGTCAATCAGTGTTATTTCCACATTATGCTAAAATCGAAATTTTTATGGCGTTCACTCCTCGAACCAAAGATATCTTCACATAATGGGGATCTGTCTGTCTGTATACTCTGTATATGTTTTAAAAGCATTATTCCTTTAAGGTCCGATGAGGATTTGACACGAGTTATACAATCTTTTGAAGAATCTCGGAATAGGGAGGGTATACTGATCAGTCAACAATGTCACACCGAAATAATGTAAGTGTTTTTCGATCTTTTTGGGATAAGAAGACACAATATATTTTCATAAATTTATTAAATGAAAGAAATCAGTACAATAAACGAATATACCGTTACAAATATACGAACAAAAACATTATAATATACAACGAGTACGTACAATTGGAAAACGGTTTTTTATCTGTCTGCATACCATTTCATCGTTTCGGTGAGTGTGACACGGGTCAAATAAATTTAAAAAATTTATAAATTCTTTATCATTTGACATATGCATGAGAAATGAGACACAGTACATTCCGCAAACATTAGTAAAATATCCCTGCATACGAAATGGGTTCCATACAACTTCGGGAATATGTAACTGAGCGAGAAATTTTACAATAATAGGGTCACTCCAGGGTTGAGTACCGAGTGAATCAAAATAGTACAGGCGCTGTCTATTTTTAAAATAGACAGCGATCCAGTGAATCCCTTCATTACCGATGATGTCTGTGTTCACAATAAGACTACCGCATTCTCGCGTACTTGGCAAACTCAATGTTTCATTCTTCGCAAACACGCCGATAAATTTGGAACGTGTGACTCGCTCCATTACTTTCTGAAGTGTATTAGCATCCATTTTAAAAGTCAGTGATAACGCTTCTAAATCTATCTACTTCTATTAGGGCTTGCGATTCGAGATATACTAGTACACTAATAGGAGCGTCTATAGGCTTGGCGAATTCCAGCCGCACTGAGATGTTACCGCTCTGCTGTGGTGTTAAATGGGTATTTACGCTAGCAGATAAGTCAGGTGTAATGTCAAACGGATAAAGGTTAAATTGATCAATGAATTCTTCCTGCGTTACCCCATTACCAAGCTCATCACAATCACCTGCAATATGGGTCAGATTACTATAGGCTCTGGCACAAAGAGGTAACACAGCGTCTGATGAATAGTCCGTACCCATTGTTCCACCCAAAGCAGTGCCATTAACGTATAGAGTTATATTTTTAAGTCCGAAATTCTCGAATTTAAAGGCACTCTTTTTATATTTTCCATTCACCGAAGCGTGGTCCTGCATGCCGATTAATATCCTTTTAGGAAGATTTCCCAGGGCAATGTTTTCTATCTGCTTCGATGCCAACCCTGCAGGAACCGTATATAGTTTGATCTGCACTCTGTTAATAGGATATTTCACTGTAGCGTTTAGTAAATTTTTCTCAATTTCTAGTTGTTTTGGTGAACTTAATTTCACTCGCCGTACGCGGAGGTATGTGTCCATAATGTGAACCACAACGGACTTTGCACCCTCTTCTTGATTCGCATCCAGATTTAAGCAGATCTCAGGACTCGTGCGGGTGAGCTTTATTTTCATATCCACCCCGTTCACAAGCAACTTCTCCTGGAAAGTGAAATCTGTGTGCAACCGTCCAAAACACTCGTATATTTTCTTTTTAGAATTTTTAAATTTGTCCTTTATACTATTTTCATCTTTAGTTTGATAATATCCCTCCGCACTTAAAAAGGTAGCCTTCGCTTCTTTGGAAAAGTTGAGGACATTTTCCAAATAGGCTCGTAGATGATAGTACCCCGTGCCTGCCGATATGTTGGTCTGATTTAAATATACGTCACACTGGTTGAATATGGCGTGCAGAAAGTTTGTTTCAGGGTATACAGCATATTTGTCATCGCAGGCCGTTCCATCAGAATGGGCTATACGTAGCTTAGCGTACATGTGCACACAGCTTGGATCAAAAAAGTAAGGACCTGAGCTGGGTATCACGAATTCTATAGGTGCACTCGGTGAACTAATTGTGTTTAAAGGGTTAATTGTAATAAAGTCACTGTGCTCAATAGAAACTTGGGTTGGCGGGAGCTCAAAAAAGGACAGCTCCGATTTACAGCATTGTGAACTACATGGGTGGATGAAGCGTGCCATGGCGAAATAGTGACTCCTCTCTCGACAAGTGGTAAACAAACTATGATTCATGAGATCAATATCCTTAGCTTATATCAGTCAAAAAAGTGGTCAACCATAGGTTTCATTCGCTTACAGCATTTCTTTTTTGATAGCCTTTTACGTTTAATACCACGTGACCCCTTCTTCTTCCGGGGAGCCCTCTTCTTCTTCCCGCCACCACGCATTTTTCTCTTTGCATCTTTGATGATTTCGTTCCGTGTACGCTTTAAATGTTTTTTTAGAGCTTCTTTAGGTTTAGCCCCGGCCAATATGTCTTCTGCAGTGTTAAGACCTGATTGTAGCGCTTTCCTTCCAAGGTATCTGGCACCCCTCTTCAGCAAAGGAACAGCCGTACGTAGTATGGATGAAAAAATGGATCCAAGTCCACTACCGCGCTGGTATCGCATCCCTCGATAGACGGTGAAAGGCTTTCTATCCATTATAACTCAGTGCGTCGAAAGTGTAGCTTCACTGTTAAGCTCCCGTTACCGAATGGGAAGTTTTCGCCCTCAATCGTTCTTATATATATTGTGATATTGGTTATTAAATTAGTTGCGACATTCACATAATGGGGCCTGTCATATGTAATACTCAAACTCCTTCCTCTATGGTTGGGGATGTGAGCAATGCGCAGCAGGCGTGCCTGGGTATCCCCAACAAACTGGTGCTCCACTATATTACTGTAAATATAGCACATGTCTGGGGACCTTTCAGCCAATTTCTCCATCTTCAATTGATACATTAATCTGGACAAGTTATACTGTGTCTCGTGAAATGTGTCTCTTTGGAAGGCTGCGCTATATCGGCCGTTGGTTAGAATTTTGAACTTTCTATGTTCTTTAAGACGTCTGTTAGTCTTTGATTTTAGGATTAGTGTATGTGCAGGGTTGTTTACGATTTCATATACTAAATCATTCGTAAGGTTTGAGTTTCTTAAACTCACGTTTAAGCCTCTCACAACATCCTCGGCCGAACCATATTGACCCGGCCCTAGTCTTACTTCTGTACTGTAATACCGTGTAATCTTAGTCCGAGCGATGCGCATAGTTTCATCCATAGCTACCCCAGCTTTTTCACACTCGTCAATGTCTCTAAGAATCGTAAAAACGGTTTCTTTATGTTCAATATTTAAAAAGACGGTGTCCAGCTGAATTTCGCATATCCCCACCTCATACGAATCACGACCCAATTCAATGTGCCCATGGAGTTCTGTTACAAAGTTGGCTAGCGTGTTGTTAGGGTGTACAGACAGGGACGAGGAGGACGGGAGTGTGACGTAGAAATGGTTAGGAGCCATGTTGCATACTATTTAAGCTTCATTATTGCATCAGCTTTTATATAGGTGTTGAAGCTTTCTGGGTACCCTAGCCATTTCACCAGGTACATTTTTCTCCTTCCTGAACCTTTGCTTCCTAAAATTTTCTCAATTTTAAACACATTTTTTTTAAAAATTAAACGCAACTTTCTGCAATTCCTCGCGGTAAAAGCCTCCTGAGATTTCTTCCCCATTCAAATCTTCAATGTAATACATCATTATTACACCTTTAGGTCTCACAGCCCTAACTTTAAAAATCTCGCGTGTCCATCCTTGCTCAAAACCCTTTGCGAATTTATTCCCCGAACGCGACAGCCTTACATAATCATTGATTTTGAAGCGCACAGAGTGTGGTGGTGGTGGTGGTGGTGATCCATCTCTTCTCGGGAGCGTACCTCTTTCTAAAACTTCGTTAGGTGTTGCCCCAATCGTGCGATGGTGTGAGCGGTTGTAGGATGATGCCAATGATTCCAGAATGTCTAGAAATCTGTATGTGTTTTTATGTGTAAAATAACGGTGCATGCGTTCCTTTATGGTGCGCTGAACTCTTTCAGCTAAAGAAGCCTTATGTATAGAATTGGTTGTGTAATAGCTGATATTAAACTCTGTCAACATATTCTGAAAAGCACGGCCTATAAACTCCTTCCCCATATCCGTACAAAAATAGCCAGGAACCCTGTTTTCTTTTAACATTAGCGTTTTGGTGGCTTTAGCAACTGTTTCAGGTGATTTATTTTTCAGAGGAACTAGCCACAGATATCTAGAGAACACGTCTATTATGAATAGAATGTAGCGGTAACCATCGTTATACACAGAATATCTTTGCATGTCTGTTAAATCTGCTTGCCAAATAGAATCAATCGAGGAAGCCGTTGTCTTGGCTGTTTTAAACCTTTTTCTCACAGGCTTATGAAGCGTATAAGCGTCCTGCTCCCTCAAAAATCTTTCAACATCTTTTTTTCCTACTCCGTAAACACTTCTGTACAGTCTATCTACGCCGCCGTAAGAGGATGGGGTAGAAATGTCATAATAGCGTTTAGTTAATACGTTAGCCATTTGCGTATTTTAGAGGCACGTGGGTAGGGTTGGTTTAACCTCTTCTTGCTCCTCTTCAAAGGTGTTACCGCCGGGGGTGACGGCGCCTTCAATTGTGTCACAGGCGTTGCATGTTCCAAGTCTTTTAACCTGTTCAGATTTCCTATCAACGTTTTAGGGACATTTATTTGTTGTAGTCTTGCTTTAATATGCTTCCATCCTGATGGTGATGGCCTATCCCACTTTCTCACCAGATCATGGACAATGTCTACGATATTCGATCCCTGTACCTTTGATCCTTCCACAATGATCTCCCCTGTATCGGTCCATTGTATGGCGGGATCCTCATTCAATAGATTATAAAGACTTAAGCCTTTACTCCTCAATGTAAGTGGGAGGGTATTTTTTAATACATGTTCGATATGTTGTGTGGCTAATCTTTTTGGTTGGTCAGCTGTGTCGTCGGGTATAGATCCTATGTCGCCATCGTCCCCCGTGCTGTGCCTAATAACCACAGGAATCTCTGTAGGGCTCTTATAATTTTCGTACTCGTGAAGAAATTTCTGCAGAGCTTCTTGGTATAAGATTCTTTTCTCATCAGGTGTTTTTTCACTGTTTAATAGGGCTAACAATTCGCTTTCCATTCTTTTAAGTCTGCTTTTACGGGGATCTAGATCCGTGTCTCTTTGCAGTGAGGCGTACACCTCGTGGGGAATCACTACCACTTTCTTCATTATATTAATCTAGTCAGTAAAGGACCCAAAACTGAAAATAAGATGGGGAGAAATGACCCTCCTGTTTGTACAATAATTCGTTTTTTTCGCTACAGTTTGGCTTTTACGAGCGAGTGCACGTATTATGTTCTTGTAGCGGCGTAGGCGAGCCTTCTGATGGGTTTTCATTGATACATTGCAATTTATAACGTTAAGACAGATTTCACAGATGCATTTTAAAAAGTCGGCATCGATATTTTTAATAAACATCTGCTGCATTGCCCGGGCAGTCGATGATAGATTTTTATTAATTCACGGTATTTCTTTAGTCTCTTTGTCATTCTGGAATATACACCGTTTCAGGCTCGTTTGGAAATATATTCGTTCGCAGAAGCACTCTAAACGTGTTTCGCGGATGAAGGTCGCAAAGCAAATATCCGTAACGCGTGCTTGTAGCTTCTTTATAAACTTCCAAAAACTCCTTACGCTGATTCGGGAACATTTGATTGGCTAATACCCCAATTTGTGATACATCTCTACGTTGCGCGAATAAGACTAGATATTGCGTATTTAACGACACATCGCGCATGTATCTATTTTTGAAAAATAGATTCTGATTGATGAAGAACACGCTTATGTTAAGATGGTGGGAGAATACTGTAAATGTCTCGGCAAACGTTTTATCCATCTCCAACATGAGATCGTCAATTACAATGATTGTATGTTCATTTCCCTTTAACGAATTAACGTCATATACGCCTTTGTGGAACAAAATATCATCTTGGTACTCGTTGAACACTGATTGATACGTCGAATAGCACCATATAACTTTACGCACAAATTTCGAGAACATCTCCCCCTTTTCTTTAATGATTTTAAGCATAAACACAGTTTTACCACATCCTGTAGGTCCAGATATAATACATGTGGATGGGCTCGTGAATCTGAATTTTTCTACAGAGTCCATTTCTAACACGTCACACTCCTAAGTGAGTCATTTACAAAATATTACAAATTTTGAGTGCTGATCCTTATATTTCTTCTCCCACAGAACCGTGAATGACGATGAGGTAGAGCAGCCCATCATTACGGATGACCTCGACGACAGTGTAGTTGTGATCTCCTCCCCTGAACCCTCACCAGCGATACCGGTAACACGTCCAAAGCGGAGGTATGAGATACCCACGTCAGGTATAAAGCGACCGAAATACGCGTCTGTTGCAGCGGTAATAGATCCCCAACCCTCAACCTCTTACGCAACAACACCCCCAGCAGCACCTAATATATCCCCTTATTCATCCGCCGCCCCCCGTTCTGTTAAGTCTACAATAATAGAGCCCCAACCATCAACCTCCTACGCAACAGGGCCCCCATCAGCAGCACCTTCCGCTAATATATCCACTAATTCATCCGCCCCCCGTTCTGTTGAGGATGGTATAACGCTGGAATTGGTGCGATCCGCAGCCCCCACCCCAGCCTTGACTAGAAATCGGTATAGAGTCAGGGTAGACCCTAGAGTCATGTATAGCAATGGTATTGAGCGCGGACTACGCCGGGTTGTAGAGCGTATTATAGAGTTTGCTCTTCAGAATCGTGACGAGCGTGAAGTCAGGACGAGTATGTCCTTTGGATTCGGGTCAGATGACGGTGATGTAGACGATTATTGGGTGATAGTGCCATTTAGACGTTTGGCGGCTGAAGATGTAGAATATATATTAGGGCGTATAATGCAAGCCGCCCAAAGTAGTATAGCCTTCAATATGGACAACTTCACGGTAAATATTGACCATGTATACCGTGTTGCGGGTCATAGTGCCATACCGTATACTCTTAACTTCAATTCTCAAGCTATTTATAGACGGCATATAAACGTCGATCGTGGTTGCGGCTTTATAGCAGTACTCTTAGCACGTATGTTTACTGTACAAAATACACGAACTCAAAAAATTTGGTTGCCTACAGTCGTGGAGCATGCCCGTAAACTAGCTGAAGACTGTGAACTTGAATTTGACTGTAATATGGGTCCTGAAGAGCTGAGAAGGGTAGAACAGGAAATGAATGTCCGCATAGTTGTGTTTGGGTTGGATGATCGTCGTAGGACTGTGTATGTTTTTAAAAGCTGTGTGAGAGATCGTACAAGGCCCCTACTTATTTTAGGATTGTCAGGGACAACGTATCTCCCCATCCGTAATATAAGGTGGCTTTACGCGAGTTATGACAAAAGTCGAAAATATGGGAGACATCATGATTTGTGTAAGGGGTGCCTCGAGTTTGCGGATGATATAGTGAGACATTGTAAAGAATGTCACATGGTATGTGAGCAGTGTAAAAGCACCAAATGTGAAAGCCGTGTAGTTGAAGCTGAGAAGAGAGACTGTGATGTGTGTAGACGCACATTTTTCAATAATAGCTGTTTTGATTTCCATAAATCAATTGGCACGTGCAGGAAAATGAGAATCTGTGAATGTGGTATGTTTCACACAATGGATAATTGGGGAAAATTTAAGCACAAGTGTGACGTAATTCACTGTCCTACATGCCAGGAGGAATATAAGGCGGATGGAGTAAAGCATGTATGTTATATGAAAGATGCTAAGCCTAAAAATAACCCCTGTATAACTGTATACTACGATATAGAAACATATACGAACGCTGAAACCAAAGAGGTAATTCCACATTTACTTGTGAGCCAGACTATCTGTGATGAGTGTATGGATATCGAATGTGACGAGTGCCCCAAATGTGGTAAACGGACAAACGTTTTTAAAACGAATGTCAGCGATAGTCCTGTGAAACTATTTGTGTCCTATATTGTCAAGTTAGCCGACAAGTTCAAAAAAATGACTGTGTATATTCTCGCCCATAACGGGGCAAAGTTTGACACGCAGTTCCTTTATAAGGAGTTGCTTGAACACGAATCCTCTGAGATATTTACAGGTGATCCATTGAAAAGAGGCAACAAATTAATACAGATGCAGATAAGAGGCAATGTACAATTTAAAGATACTTTATTATTCACACCTTGTAAATTAGCAAAGCTACCCAAGGTGATGGGAGTAGCAGCTGAAGTTTCCAAAGGATACTTCCCATACACTTTCCTCACCAGCGAGACTTTAAACTACGTAGGCCCACCACCCCCCAAACATTATTTTGACTGCATGGATGAACGTGAAGACTTTGATCGATACTACGACAGTTTTAATGAAAGTAACCCTTATAATATAGCTGATGAATGTGAGCGTTATTGCGTGAATGATGTGCGCGTGCTTAGAGTATGTTTCCAGGCCTTTAGAAGGATGTACATAGCCCGTTTCAAATGCGATCCACTGCAAGTCGCAACCACCATCGCATCATTATGTTTTACGGTGTTCAAGAATAACTTCATGCCGAAAGACACCTTAGCCATTATTCACCGAAACAATCCCCGCAGTTACGGGCACAAGGCTATTTACTGGCTCATACACCTACAGCAACAGACAGGTGTATACATAAAGCACGCCCGCAACACGGGTGAAGTACCCATTAAGATTAATGGACGTGTTTTTTGGGTTGATGGGTTAAGTGAAAACCGTGTCACTGGTGTGAAGACTGTGTACTCCTTTAACGGTTGCTGGTGGCATGGATGCCCCCGTCCTGAGTGCGGAGTCACCGGAGATATCAACGGTAGGTCTCCTGCCGACTGTCTTGCATCGACCCGCACCCGCGATCAACTTATAGGATCACAGTTCACTCACAAAGTCTTGTGGGAGCATGAATATGATGCACGGATGGAGACAGACGAGGTGTACCGTGAGGAAATAAAAGCGATCAAGCGTTCAATGGTGCTGGATCCTCTCAAATGTGGTGATAGCTTGTTTGGAGGACGTACAAATCCTTTCAGACTATACTTCCCACCTACGGAGGGCGTGAAGCTCCATTACTACGATTTCTGTTCTTTATACCCATACGTGATGAAGAGCAATCCGTACCCCGTGGGCGCTCCTGAGAAACTGGTGGGGCCTAGCCTACCATCCATCAATGAATTTTCAAAAAATTTGAATGATCGTTACTTTGGGATCTCTTTCGTAGACGTACTCCCCCCACGCAATTTATGGATGCCGATCTTACCTGTCGTTATCGACGACAAGCTCATGTTTCCCCTGTGCGTGAAGTGCGCGGAAGAGGATAACGGCGAATGTAACCATATACCCCACCAGCGTAAGATCAGAGGCGTATATACAAGTCCTGAGTTGGCCCTAGCCGTGCGCCATGGTTATAGAATACTGAAGATACATGAGGTGTGGAGGTTTCAGAAGCTACCCAACCTTTTCACACCATATATAAACACCTTTTTGAAGGATAAGGTTGAGGCATCAGGGTATCCGCGAGGAGTTGATACCGAAGATGAAAAGTCTGCCTATATTCAACGTTACCGCGACCGCGAAGGTATACAACTTGATGTGTCCAAATTGTAAGAATCCTGGCAAGCGCTTTAGTGCAAAGTTGTGTCTAAACAGTCTATGGGGAAAATTTGCGCAGAATACCGGCAGAGGGAGCATTCATTTGGCACAAAGTTATAGCGATGTCTGGGATTATGCCAATGCCCCCGATAAAGAGGTCATGGAGATCGTAAATGTAGGTAATACTTACGTAATAAAGTACAACAACACTGAATTTGCCACAGATACCTCAAGGGTTACAAACATACCTGTGGCCAGCTTCACAACAGCCTACGCCCGTATAAAACTTTGGGGTCTAATGCATTCTCTTGGGCGGAGAGTATTGTATGCCGATACAGATAGCGTGATATTCACAGAGAGGGAGGGTGAATACATGCCCACTATTGGGGAGTTCCTCGGCGAGCTCACTGATGAGATCAAGGATGAGTATGGGGACAACGCATACGCCGACTCTTTTGCCTCAACAGGACCTAAGACTTATGGGGTACGGGTCAGGGTGGGGGATGAAATGAAATATATCGTGAAGGCAAAGGGTATTACGCTCAACCATGCGAATCGGGAGGTTGTTAACTTTGAGTCGTTGAAGGATCTAGTATGTTTGGATGAACAACCTCACCAACTAATTGTAGGCACCCACAATTTTCGGGCGCAGAAGCTGGGGGCGTGAAGGAACTTAGGGGTACGATGGTGTGCCGTAACACCTATAGGAAACGTTACCAGTTACCTGGTACCTATGATACCGTACCCTTTGGATACCAATGATGCTTCTAACTCACACGTCTTGTATATAATCGTATCTATTTGATATAATATATATATATATATATATAACTTGAATATCTCGTTTATTAAATCGTATTTGTAAATATATATAACTTGAATATCTCGTTTATTAAATAAATCATGTTTCAAATAGCGTTTCACTTTCTCCTTGTGTGTGTGTGTGTGTGTGTGTGTGTGTGTGTGTGTGTGTGTGTAGGTGAAAGTTCTAAGCTCCGCCCACTGTAAGACCGTGAGTCATGCTACTATCTGGAGTCCCTGCGTGGTCAGTCGACCGCAGTAAGCCCGAGAGATCAGACGTGTATTCAGATCAGACGTGTATTCAAATGGCTACCTTTAATATTGCTTGTACAACGTTTACGAAATGGTATTCAGTAAAGTGCCAGGATGTGGTGGATACCGAAAAACTTCCTATTCATCCCTCCTATGCCTCTTTTAAAAACACATTGGATTGTGCGAAGTTCCAAGATGTACAAATACTCTACGGATGTTCTGGTGAGACCGTTGAAGGCTTTCGTTGCACAGACGATGTGCTGAAGTATACTGCAGAGCTAAACTTTATAAAGTCTCACATACACCGTGAAGTAAAAGAAACAACGCGTGCAGAAGAGAAGCAGCAGGTATGGATAATGAGTCTTGCTGATGGGTGGTGTGACAAGCGGTATTACGTCATGCTACACCATGTCGATTACTCATACCCTACGACTGGAAATGTGAATCTCGTGATCATGGACAATCTTAAGTATTTTTATCACTATATTAACGTATATCATGATGAGGTTCGTAGTGAGGTTGTGGCTAGTGCCCTGCGTGAATTTTTAACAGAGTTTAGAGACGAGTATCGTTTGATGGGCAGAAAGGAAAAATATGAACATATGTTCCTCTCAAATAGTGCGCCGGAGTGTGGAGATGTTTAGTAAAATGTTCCTAGTTCTTATCCAAATGTCTGGTGCGTAGGCTGGTGGTAGTGATATTCTTGTACCGGTACAACAATTCGACTCGCGGAACAAGCCCATTCACGTTATCGAGTCAGCCGCCCGTCGAACCATTCCTGCCTACCTGCGTGCCTCACACGGCTCATAGTTATCTCAGAGCTTGAGCCGAGTGGACGTGCGCTCTTCGAATACGATGGAACTTCCTTTGAGCAGCATTCTCAACGCCTCGTACGATGTGTCCGTGACGAAATCGTTGCGCGTGTTCAGGCGTAATTCCGGTACCATTAGCTATGTACTGGAAACGGAATGTAGACCGACAAACAAACGGGTTTATTTAAGTATCGAGGAGATGAATAGAATCTTTGTGATAGTTGAGAAGTGGAGTGAAGATCGTTATAAAATACCTGCTAACGTAGGTACAAGAAGAGAGCAGATTAGTGACGCACCCTCATACGCCGTTGTATGTACGTTGTGTATAAATAACGATCGGCCGTGCATTGATATACGGCTGATGTGGAAGAATGCTTCTGATAATAACGCTCTTATTCCTACGCGAAACCGTTTCATCCTCGACAGAATGTTTGAAATCGTCGGATTCCGTAAACTGAAACCTATATTAGACGCGCGTGTTACGGATATGCTTTATTTTGATACAGTACTTGAATACGCATACACGCTCTGCTCGATGGGTTTACCGAGTGTAGGCTGGTGAGAATGGTCTAGTGCTGGATGTTTATTTAAAAAGTTTAGACTCTTTGAAATACCATGAACTTTGGTACAAAGCAATTGATCGGTACAAGGCTGAGCTCACCTACACCGTTCACCCTGAAGAACTATTTCTTTATATAACGCGCAGTTGTCGTAACGATTTAGAAGATTATTTCAATTGCCGCTATGTTGAGTGAGTTCACGATTGAAAAGCTCGAGTCGGTAGAAATAAACCCTCGATTGGAAAAGCGTTCTTATAAACTTGTGTTTAATAATGTAGCTAACGATGAACTCTTTGTGCGTGCTTTTGATTGTATTCTAGACGTGTTTAAAGATGACTTACCAACCGGTTGTAAAGTGGGAACAAAAATAGTACTGAACGATATGAAAGCCCTTCATATCGAATACAGGTTTCCCTATACTTTAAGCGGTGAAATATTATTAAGCCGCATATACTGCGTAATGCAGAGCAATAATGATGTAATTGTAAACTCGATTAAGAGAGTTTAGTATTTTGAAAAAAAAGTGAATTGTATATATATTTTGCTTGACATTTCCCCGATTATACGCATATTTCTATTGATTTGTGTTTATATATATATATATATATATATATATATATATTTTGCGTGATATTTCTCCTGTACTGTTATGTACATATTTCTATTGAAGTGTATATTTATTTGAAATGTATATTTTATTTTATATATCACCATAATTGTGTGTGTGTGTATATTTCTCCTGTACTGTTATGTACATATTTCTATTGAAGTGTATATTTATTTGAAATGTATATTTTATTTTATATATATATCCATAATTGTGTGTATATATTTCTGTTATACGCATATTCCTCAAATGTATATTTATTTTCTATATATTTATAATAAAAAGAATGATGCAATGTTGTTTATTGTTATGCCTTCTACTACCGGTATTCGAAATATAATAATGTATACAACGGTATTGCGGTATCTGGCAATATTTAAGCCTTCTAAGCCAACTGGCTGATTAGGAGTCTATAATAGTGTATACAATGGTATCTGGCAACTCTGTCTTCGGAATACATGGCGCTATCTGGCAACTCATTTACAGCCAACTGGCTGATTAGGCGTATATAATAATAATGTATACAATAATACTGCTAAAAAGAGGTATCTGCAACCATTACAGCCAACTGGCTGATTAGGAGTCTATAATAATGTATACAATGGTATCGCGGTATCTGGCAACTCAAGCCATTTACGCCAACTGGCTGATTAGGAGCCTATAAAACAACGCCAACTCGGCTGAAGTCTTAATGTGCACTTGGCTCTTGCCAGGTGAACACCTCTCCTCCTTTCTCTCCTCCTCCTTTCTCTTGGGGGATAACGCCGCCTCCAAGTTTCCCCCCACCCCCTTTGCAACAACCCCACCCCCATTTGCAACAACCCCACCCCCTTTGCAACATTACATAATAACCTGCAACATTCTTGCACTCTCCCCTTTTTCGGCTATACTACTAGTGTTTGAGAAATTATGACCCAAGTAAAACAGATTGTGAGTCGAGGTCCAAATTGAGAGATTTGGCAGAGATGACACGATAGGTCATTTTAAACCAAATTGCTAACTCCAAGCTTGTCGAATCCCCTTCTGGATAAATAGCATGACTAAAGGGACATGGGTGTCACTTATCTCACTTTATATGACATTTGGAGTCACTATAATCTATTGAAGTTGGTATACTATTACTGCCAAATTTCTCATATTGGCTAAGGCCAAGGGTAGAATGTAAATGAATATTTAGGCTAAGATCAGATAAATTCTCATGCTGTTGTAAATCAAAGATATCTCTACTCTGTGTAGGGCAAGATTTGGATGTTATGCAAGAATATCGTGGGGCAATTGTTCAGGGCACAGATATTTATATGATTTTATTTAAAGGCAGAATCAGTGGAAGCCCTGAACAGCTTGTCGGTTGCCAGTAACTCCAGCTTGAATGGGTGTAGATGACAGAAGGGCCCACCTATGGACAAGTGAGAAATAGCCAGACCAGAGGAATTCCTAGTGGATACTGCGAAAATTTGCAAGCTGGCACAAGTACAAAGTTCCAGCGTCAAGAGTATTGGAGGCTTCTCTGGAGTATCCGCAAGTAGAACAATCCGTTTCAATTGTTGGTTGCCCAATGAAAGAAACCTAAATTATCTAGTGACTAAGCGCAAGGGCTTGAGGTGCAGAAATAAGGTTCATTAATTTAGTGTGGAATTCAAAAAGAGTTTCTGTTACATAAAGGACTAAGCATAAGTGAACAATACTTACAACTGGAGTTAACATTGGTATGGCCCTGCATAATGATGAGGGCCCAATAGTGTATTTTTAGATCATGGTGATGGACACATGCTATATGGAGTATTGCAGTTTAAGGTGTAAGATTAATCCATTTTAGTCCTCAAATCTATTTCATTGGTCTGTGTCAATTTATTAAGAAATTGTGTGCACATCTAATACGGGTATAATTGCAGGAATAATATTGTTAAGTTAAGCTACGTATTGAGTTCTAACTACTAAATTGTAGACGCTAATCATTTTAAGATTTTTCACTGTAACAAATTGAGTCATTTTGTGCCAACTAATTGAATTAAATTTGAATGTAGGAGTGAAATTGAATCATAAGAAAATCATTCCCAAATTAAAATTAAAGGATTGGCAAACTCGTGTAATATTGTCTTGTTAGTATTAAAGTGTTCTGTTATACAAATTTATTTTTCTATTTAGATATTATTAGCCTGGGGTAGCATTGAGAAGCCACATCAGCTCTGGACAGCATAGTCACAAATCTGACATATACCAGGTGGGCCAAAAAAAACTATTACCAAACTTTTTAAAAAATATTGTGGCTCACCCTCTATATTGAGCTTACTGCTGAGGCCGTATGTTGTACCCATACTCTTACTCTTTCAAACGCTGGCTTTGAATCTAGATTCAACATCTCAGGAGTAAAGGTACAGGCTCACAACTGGAGGGAGGTATCAGAATATGGTGCTCAATTGAAAGGCGGTCAAAGTCAGCAACTGATACTTTCAGATGACAGTCAGTTTCTCCATAAATAATTAATTTTCCTAATTTTTACACAAAATAATTAATTTATTTCCTTTTTTCATTTCAGACCATCATTATGCTTGACTGCATATCATGGATGAAACCGTGTCAATATTTTCCTCAGTACGTGATGTTTTTGGCCTTCCACTGCCTTCTTTTCGTTTGGTCGACCCTGTGATATCGATTTTCTTTATGAGATATTGAAGTCCAGTATCGTCCAACGTTTATTTGGAAACTCTTTCTTCAAGAAGAACGGCCCAACACCCATAAGTCCGTCAGAGAAATTTAAAAAAATACTGGTATTTCTCACTCTAGTGTTCGTCGTATAGTAAAAGATGATCTGCGTCTTAAATGTTTTAAAAGAGTCGAAGTTCATAAGCTCTCTGCATCAAATAAGCAAGCAAGAGTTGAAAAATGTCGTGCTCTGTTAGATCGATTCCCAGACAGAGAAGTGTCGAAAATATGATTCAGCGACGAGAAGACCTTTACGGTTGCTTCAACAATAAACACACAAAATGACCGAGTTTATGGAAGATAGGACAAAAAATCTATCAGTCTAGATCGACTTTGCAAGGAACGTCCGCATTTTTCTCAACAAGTCATGGTTTCTATCTTTATTTCATGGTTAGGGACGTCAGAGATTGTTTTTGTTGATCAAAATGCCAAAATCATTGCTGCTAATTACCAAGAAAAAATCCTTGATGTGGTACTGCCGTCGATAAGAGAGAAGTCAAAGTTGCAAGCGTGCACTGATAATGGAGGAAGGCACATTCCGCATAATCTTGGACTCAATTAGGTGACTGTATATAAACAAAGTTTTTCTACCCGTGTCTGTATAACAGCGAATTACAAAATAATGGTTACAGTTAGCAAAACCCCAACTTCACCACGAGATAGACCATGAAATTCTATACAGGACACATGTTTAGATTGTACAAATAACATTTGATAAAGGTAAAATTATTTTGTTTAAATTCAGGGTAATAGTTTTTTGACCCACCTTGTATAAACTATGAAAAAAATTCATAGGATGAAACATATTTAGGAAATTAAAGGGTAATTTACAGTTTACGCCTGACAGCGTATGATGCGATAGATCAAAACGAAATCGTACTGTAAACTGAATTAGATTAACGCAGTCAAAGAAAGAAATAACCCTTGCAAAAATTCAGAATAATTTGGGATAAAATTCCTGCTAGTTAAAAACAGGGTTAACGAATCTATTACAAATGTAAAACGTCTTTTAGAAAAAAAAAGGCAACAGAACCAGCCTATTCTCCCAAAGATGGTGCCGAGTTAGTGCATTTCTAGGCGTAGCCTCATAAAGATCTCGAAGTAAGATCGTGTTGAATAAATGAGAATAAAGAAATAAATTAGTCCGCCTTAAATTCTAACGTAAAGAAAACGTTGAAAGAAATTCGTGTGTGGCTCAATAAAAGTAAAAGCGAAAAGATTTAGTTTCTCCAAACATAAAAATAACTTGACAAAAACGTAATGCGCTCTTGCTCTTGTTGTTCATCCGTGAAGTATAAAAATATAATTGAGGGGTCCCGCGTCTTAAGGTACCTAAGCGCCAAAATTAAAATTCTCCAAAAATCACCTCCAAAGTTCAGCAATATTCTCGCAATAGTATCTCTGTTATCAATTGAGCTAGAACGTTCATTTTTGGCTAAATGAGAGTTCTAATTATGCTAATGAAGATGTTGATGAGTTTTTGGAATAGGTTTTCATATTTTATATTTTACATATATATATATATATATTTTTTTTTATTTTCTTATTATGCCGAACTTTGGGTGAACTTTTGGCTGGCGATAGAGGTGAAAAAAGTAGTTCGCTTCATAAGGTTTTCAACCATACTTCTAGTGTCGTAAGGTCATTATAACCCAAACCACGCGATAGAGGAAGGGTGAAAATAGTGATATCCATCAAAAACACGTTTTCGCCTGTGGTGGCGCTTAGGTATCTTAAGACGCGCGACCCCTCAGTTATATAATGTTGTCTTATAAAAGAATAGTGAGTTATCCAATATATTAATTATAAAGGATTCAATCTCGTCCAGGAAAGAAGGGTACCACTGTGAATAAGATAAGTAATACAAAATTGTAACTAAAATATATTCCATCCATTCTATTTTAATTGTGTTAATTCTGAATTTACCAATTTTTAAAGTAAAGAATTAATGTCTCAAATGTCATTTTTTTTAAATTTCATTGAGGTCAAATTTTCATTTTTCTAAATGCAAAAAAATTCACTTTTTTCTACGTGAAGGTCAAAATATGAAAATAAAAACCCACTCTAATAGACAGAGTTTATTTCCACAACAGTTTCGACGCCCACTGGCATCCTCCTCGGGTGGATACAGAAAAACGAATTCGTTTTTCTGTATCCACCCGAGGAGGATGCCAGTGGGCGTCGAAACTGTTGTGGAAATAAACTCTGTCTATTAGAGTGGGTTTTATTTTCATATTTCATTTTTCTATTATATTTTTATTTGGTGTTGAACTTATTGAGTAATAATAGATTATTTTTTGTAATGAGTATTAACCTCCGTCGATAGCCTTGGGTGGTTCGAAGTTGACGGGGGTTTTGGTTAGGTGGCAGCAACGGATTTCTCACTCTGGGGTAGTTGGTACTGTGTAGGGAATCGTAATAATTTCTTTTGTACTACCCTCCGATTTCTCCTTATAGCGGATCGGAAGATTCTGTGAACCCTTACTAGGTTATTGGTCGATTCCCCAATTCTTCTTGTAACGTATCGGAGAAGTTTGTGAGGCAATACTGGTCTCAGACTTAATGTCTATTGATTTCTAACTTTACAGTTTCTTGAAGACGCTGTGTTATTCTAAAACTAAATTCTCTTGGAGGAGACAAGACTCAAACGAGAAGATAAAGATATCCTTTTACTGAATTTTACTGCTTTTAAATATTACAAGTAATGCTTCAACCTCTGGGTCAGCTCAGACAGAACAACATTCGAAAAGTTACAATGATTTATATACTATTTAAGCTAGTGACGTCATTATTATTTAATTTGACTCATTTTTCCAATTTTTAATAGGCTAAATTTTTTGGCTAATTCAAAAAAATTGTTTAGTGTATTATGTGCATCTTGCAGAAACTGATAAAGCAAAATATTTTGAAGATGAAGGCAAATTTTGCTGTAACAGCATATTGACAAATCTGATATTATCATGATTTGGGGTGTCAACTAAAAATGGAAATTAAGATATGCATTTTATTAAAATTAAATGTTTAAAATTTTAAATTAAATGCTGATCCAGGATATGACTTAATCTTTTATGATTTAAGAGAGAATATGTAAAAAAATTAACATTGCAGAATTTAACAAAAATGCATGATTAAGTTCAATACGAAAAACAATAAAAACAAAACGATCATCAAAATATCATTGAATAGAAAATCACCTTAGCAAAAATTAAATAAAGAACAGAAAGAAATTAAAATTTTTAATTATTTTCCAGCCTTGCATGAATATTGTATACAGTTACAGTGCCATGCGAGTTTGGACTTTATATGCAAAAATGAATGTTAGAATTATCATTTTTACATAAGTTTGTTTCATTCACCTCTAATAGAAGGTACAGAGAAACCTGATTAACGTTGTGTTTTCGCTTAAGAGACGAAACAAAAATATTTATATACAGGGTGTCCCATAAGTCCGGCATCATAGGAAAAATGATAAAAAAAGGCAAAACAAAAGCTTTTATTTACAGAACGTGCTCAATATGCCCACCATTGTTTTCAATACACAAATTCAGACGTGATACCCAGTCAGCAAGCACACGGTGAATGATGTCAGGAGTAATGGTGTTACATGCCCCAATAATGCGCTGCCGCAAATGTTCAACACTCCTAATTTTCTCTGCGTATACCAGCGCTTTCAAGTGGCCCCAGAGATAAAAATCTAGTGGCGTGAGATCCGGGCTTCTAGCTGGCCATTCCACAGGCCCTCGACGTCCTATCCAATAACCAGGGAATTGTTGGTACAGGTATTCCCTTACTTGGGTGCTGTAATGTGCAGGAGCGCCGTCTTGCTGGAACCATGTTGGGAAATTTCCTTTTTCGTTCAAGACACTGGGAAATGCTTCTTCCTTGAGCATACGTAGGTAGGTGCCACCAGTGACATATTCATCGAAAAAGAGGGGGCCTATGATGCGATCCTTCCAAATGCCACACCATACCATCACCCGAGATGCACCTTGTTCCTTTGAAGAGGTATACCAGTGAGGGTTGTTTTGAGACCAGTAGCGGGTGTTCTGTCGATTTACCTCACTATTTCCATAAAAAAACAGCCTCGTCACTGAACAGAATGGTGGACGGGAAATTGGCATCCCGAGCATAAATTATGGTTTGTAGAAACAGAAAAATATGAATTTCTCCTATGATGCTGGACTTATGGGACACCCTGTATGCAGTATAGAATAATAACGATAAGTGGGAACATAACTATATATATATATATATATATTATAATATATATATATATATATATATATTATATATAGAGAGAGAGAGAGAGAGAGCGGGCAGACAAAGGAATATTTTCCCGCCATTCTCAAACATCTTAGAATCACATGGAAGCGAAAGACGCACGTGGTTTCAAGGAATCAGAAATAACGCTAGCCTCTTAGCAACAAAGGACGCGTAGGAGGCGTCTCAGAAATGCCGTGAAACTCCGCATCTCAGAAGTTATATAAGCGAGGGTCCACTGATACACTTCCTCACTCTCATTCACTTCGTCTCTCTGCAGTCATCACTTCTCGTCTTGTTCGTCACGTTTCACTCTTGGCCTTCGTCAGCAGCAACACTCGTCAAGCCACCGGCTCTCCGGCCTTCGCCGGAGAGTGGCCTGCTGTTCCTTCAAGGCTCCGGTCTATCATCAAGTAAGACCTTCTACAGACCGCCTGCAGAAGCATTCCTTCGAAACCCAGCGCCGTTCGACTTCAGCCGGCCTCAGTCCCTCAAGCAACACCTCAGCACTTCACGCAGCGAATCAACACCTGAAGCGACATCTTTCTGGCTCTGGTTTGACTCATCCTTCACATCAAGTCGACCGGCGCCATTTCAACAAGCTTCAATAGGACGGTCAACTTCACTTCGGGCCTACGTTGTATAAAGTCAACCTTCAAGCATCTCTTCATCTCAAGGGGTATTTTCAACATTGTCAGTAAGCTCTTGGTGCCTCGTTCTTAAGCAATGTTCGCTAAGCCTACAGAGCGTAACCGCAGCGGCGTGATTAGGCTATACCTAAAGTGCTTTCAATACCGTTCAAACTAAGTTTCCCGTTAATACATACAATAGGCCTATTATCATTAGGCTGCATCATTTATTCCATGTTCCATTTATGCGTAACTCTAGCCTACCTAAATCAGTGTATTACCTAATCCATTCAGTGTACCGAAACGTACGTGCATAATTTCTATTATCATTAGGCTGCATCATTTATTCCATGTTCCATTCATGCATAACTTTTAGCCTACTTAATTTAGTGTTCATCACCCGGTGTAGTACTTAACAATTAATCTGTATAACCATTTCCTTATTTTCTAATCCTCAGTCATATTTAGCATATTATAAATGCCGTTATATAATTGTTAATCACCGTAAATACCTTCATTGCCATGTTAATCACTGTGAACAAATAAATTATTTATTTTCTTAATTAAACACAAAACCACAAGGTAATTTTTCTAACCTTACCAATATTTGCTTGGGTGTAATCCAAGCTGGTGACCTCGAAGCATTCGTAACATCATATCATATTCAATTTCATTATTTTGGTAATTATAGTAAGCCTAATCATTATCACCTCACTCGGCTAATATTAGGCCTACTATATATATATATATATATATATATATATTAGGGTGGCTATCAGCATATAAGGACAAAAATAACTTTTTTAACTTTAGAGTTCGGAAGGTCGAATTTTGTTTTTTATCATAAGAAAACTTAGCATGTCATTTTTTAAAGCAATTAAATCATATTTAGAGGTGGCGCACGGCAGTATAAAAGTGTAGAGTAATGTACTTTTAATCAATAGTAAACTATCCCATTTGTTTCTTTGCAAAATTTGCAGAAATTATTATTGAAATGTTTATATGAAATATTCATATATTTTGGCATCTGAAAAACTGGCAAGGAGCAAGCTGCAACTCAAATCCTCAGTTAACTACATGCTGAAGAAGTGCGTATGTGGTAGTAATTCGTGCTCCATTTATTTCACGGTTAGGAATTTCACGCCCTAAAATTTTCAATTTTTTTGCAATCATGGCTAGTACTGGTTATGGTACTCGTTCTAAAACAGATATATAGCTTATTGGTCCAACTTTACCAAAAATATTGGGCGATAAACTCCCTTCTCAGCAGCAAGTTTTGGCACATTTTTTTTGCCATCATTCAGAGATGAAGCTCCCTTTGAAAGATAGTGCTAAGAGCACTTTGATCAGTGTTATGGGTTTCTGAAGAAAGCCAGTATTCCAACTGCGCATGAACATGATCCTATTAGGCGGTTGCTCAAACTTTATTCTGAATGGAGCATTACAAAAAAACAAGTCCCGTCGATCTCAAAAGCAAATTTCCAATAAAACACACTTCACAGCACGACTCAATGAACTACTTGACATTGCACACGGGAATGCTCTGTCTATGATGAAAATAGAAAAGAAATGTTTTACTGCTCAGCGCAGTGAAAGGAAAGGTCACATAGCTGGCATTGATAAAGTTACAACAATCAAGGAAAGAAATAAGATAATTAGAGAGCAAAATTTTATTAGCCGCAAAAGAAAACATGGAAAAGAAATACAACAACTAAGCAAAGTTGCAACAATAGATCCAAGTACAGTAGTGATAACGAGTCGATCCATTCGAGAAAATAGTACATCTCAAAAATTAAAAAGTTTTTCTCAGGGTGACATCCAACGACAATTGAAGAAAGCAAGACCTCAAAACATAATGACTCCCGAATTAGCGCAAGCTCTAGACCGTACAAAGACCAGCAACCGAGCAGCAGCTCATATCGTTGCTGCTACGGCAAAAAGTTTAGGATATGATGTAGAGTCACTATCGATCAATAAAGATTTTATTCGCACGAAAAGGATGAAAATTAGAAAAGAAACTTCAGCTAATACCATTGAACACTTTGCTCCAGAAACCCCCCTAGTAGTTCACTGAGATAGGAAAATGCTACCTGATATCACAGGGAAAAAGTCTGTCGGTCGTTTGCCTGTGGTAGTGACTAGTAAAGATATCGGCAATCTTCTTGCAGTCCCTAAACTTACCTCCAAAAGTGCAAAAGCAATTCCAAAGGCTGTTGTTGAAACTGTAAAAGAATGGAATTTAACCAACCAGATCAAAGCTATGTCGTTTGACACCACGGCAAGTAATACAGGAAAGAGAGGAGGTGCCTGCATTCTGATTGAACAAATGTTCGACAAAAATCTTCTGCACCTAGCCTGTCGTCATCATATCCATGAGATTATAGTTGGAAATGTATATGGCGTCCTTTTTGGTCTCTCATCAGGACCTGATATTGCTTTATTTAAACGATTACAGCTAGAATGAAGTAACATTGATAAGAGTAAGCTTGAACCAGTGACTGGTGATAAAGAAATGACCTTAGACATATCTGAATGGAAGGAAATAATTGAATTCTGTAAAACTAACCTAGAAGAACGTCAACCAAGAGATGAACCGAAAAACCTTAGAATTAACATTGTTGTTTCTGGGAGAGGTACCCTCACGAGGATGACTGATGCAACCAGGTGTTCTACATCGTGCACGTTGGCTAGCAAACGTAATTTATTCTACAAGGATTTATCTCCTCCGTTCACAGGTTCGTCTAACATCAAGAGAAATATCATCTTTAAGAAGATTCAATTTATTCACTACAAAGATTTATGTAAAAGCATGGTTCCAATGCCCCCAAGCAACTTTAGCTCCTGCAAATGACCTTGAACTCCTTGATCAATTAAAAACTTACCCAGACACTGTCGTCTCCAAATCTGCAGGCAAAGCATTCGGTAATCATTTGTGGTATTTAAGTGAACGTCTTATTGGTCTCTCTTTCTTTGATGATCGTGTACCTTTAGAAATGAAAAGATTGATGGTCGCAGCTCTAAAAAATGAAGGAGATAAATGCCCTCCAAATAGAATTTGTCCAACGATTGCTGAATGAAAAGATCTGCCATCATTTGTCACAGCAAACTCTCGACAACTGTTCTCAATTTTAGGGTTGGAAGATGACTTTCTAACTTCTGTAGATCCAGCTCAATTGGAACAGATTCCATATTATCAAAACGCTTCCAAGATTCTTAAAAGCACGAAGGTTGTCACTGATATAGCAGAAAGGGGAGTAGCGTTGATAAAGGACTTTAACGCCTCTGTAACGAAAAATGAGGAACACACACAGTTTTTGCTTCAGGTCGTTGAGAAACATCGTAAAACATTCCCAGATGCAAGAAAGAAAACACTAGTTGAATGTCTCCAAAGTTCAACCAGGCGATAATGAGTTGCTAGCACCAACGAAACCCCCTGCACTGAGAGAATAATACTCACCCTTCTGGGTGACGGGGACCTGGAGCTGAACTCAAAAAAGACGGTAAGCTAAAATCTTCTGGACTCTTGCGGCATCTCTAAAACATTTCCGATTTGTATACAAATTGGTATTCTGAGTTTTTTAGGGAATAAGAACAATATTATGGGTTCCGAACTTAACTTTTTGAAGATTATGTTCATACAGCCACCCTAATATATATATATATATATATATATATATATATATATATATATATATATATATATATATATATAATATATATATATATATATATATAAATTAAAATCAAATTAAATTACCTCAATAGGTAAATACACAATGTTTACATCCACCTCCATACTTGGCAAAGCCTAAGAGAACACTGGATGGTCAGAGGATTAGAAAGGATATGTCTATGAGAATCGGTTGGTTAGTTAGAAGAGCTGTAATTTGTAGGATGAGCTATTATTGTTAATGGAGGGTTTGTTTCTATAGATGTACAAAGATTCTAAAATTCGGAGTTCCGAATTTTAGAATCTTTGTACATCTATAGAAACAAGCCCTCCACTAACAATAATAGCTCATCCTACAAATTACAGCTCTTCTAACTAACCAACCGATTCTCATAGACATATCCTTTCTAATCCTCTGACTATCCAGTGTTCTCTTAGGCTTTACCAAGTATGGAGGTGGATGTAAACATTTATATATATATATTTTTTTTTTAACTGCAAACACACACAGTATAATTAATGTAAAGAACGACGCTTGTATAAAAGAACGTTCCGCACAAGATGAGGAGGGAGAACGAACAAAATGAAAAATGAGGTGACCACCCGGTAATCGGAAGATCCCGGGTTCGATTCCCGGGTGGTTACCTCATTTTTCATTTTGTTCGTTCTCCCTCCTCATCTTGTGCGGAACGTTCTTCTATACAAGCGTCGTTCTTTACATATATATATATATATATATATATATATATACATATATATGTGTAGTGGTGGACCCGATATCCGCATCATTTTTAACATCCGCATCCGCACTTCTGACTGCGGATGTTATGCGGATATTACCGAGCTAATAAATTATGCAATTTACAATTAAATTAGCTTATAAAGTAACTTATAAGGCCCAGTCATGCACATTTCATGTAAAGTATTAACTATTAATGAACAAACAAATATATAAACCTCAAAATATAAATACCTGGTAACACAGAAAATTGAATAAAACTTGTTTCATTGAATTTTCTGTGGCTGAAACTCCTGAGAAAGTTATTATTTTTATCATAATGAAAACATTAATATTAATTTTAATTCTTATGCATTGCCTGCCATAATAGTAATATCACAAAATTTGAAAAATTATGTCATATATTCATAATTCTATAATTCTATATTATATTGATAGATTAACTAAATATCCGCATCCGCGGATATTTAAATTAAAGATCCGCATCCGCACCCGCATCCGCAGATGTTGAAAAAGTGACATCCGGTCCACCACTAAATAATATATATATATATATATATATATATATATATATATATATATATATATATATATATACTGTATATCAATCACTCAATAGGGTTTCGTACCTGAAAGGATTTATGGACGAAACAAGGGCGGACATCGCATGCCTCACAGAAACTCATCTTAAAGATTGCCAAGGAAATTGTGAAAACTGCGAGCATTGTATTGATAAGAAAGAGATAAATATAGAGGGCTTCAACTTAGTAAGAGCGGATAGAACGACGAGACGTAAAGGTGGCTGTGCTATATATGTACAGGAAGGTCATATGACAGAGACGATAATAAGTAAATCAAACAGCTATGTGGAACTCCTAGCAGTGAAAATAGAAAAACTAAACGTGATAGTAATAGTCATTTATAGACCTCCAAGCACCCCAACCGAAAAATTCTCGGAGGCCATTGATGACATTAGAAAGCTAATAAAGGTCATAAACCCTCCATCCCCCAATATAATGATCTGCGGAGACTTTAACTTCCCATTTATAAAATACAAAAAGCTGGATAGGAATATATATATTCACCAGGACAAGGGGGGCACAATAGAAGACCAGGAGCAAGCAAAACTGTTGATGGCTCTCACAAATGAGTTTACGCTGACACAGGAGATAACAGAAAATACCAGAAAAAATAACTGCCTGGATCTGGTATTCACGAATAACACGAACTTGATTGCTGATATAAAAATAACCCCAACCATTATCTCAGACCACAACTTACTCGAGATATCAACAAATATGACGACAGCATTAAAAGACAATACACATATTAAGGAAAGAAGTAAATTCGGGGCCTTTAACTTAAACTCCAAGACTATAAATTGCGAAGCAATCAGATCGCACATGGCCCAAATAGAATGGAGAACAATTTTCGAGAATAAAACAACTGAAGAAATGCTAACAACCTTGGAAGAAAAAACGCTGAGAATTTTAGAAAAATATACTCCGAAATCACAGCCAAAAGGAAAGAGGAGCTGGCTAGAGAGGCAAAAGAGAAGACTTTTCCGCAAAAGAAAGGGCGTGGAGGCGAAGTTAGGCAACTGCGGAGATAATGACAGGAAAGCAATAAAAGAAAAACTGGAGGGTATCGATAGGGAAATACAAGTCCTAATTAAGGACTATACAGAGCGGGAAGAGGAAAAGGCGGTAGAAGCAAAGGAAAACCCAAAATACTTCTATAGCTATGCAAAAAGGAAAACAAAAACGCGCGCCACTATTGGGCCCTTAAGGACGAGAAATAATGAACTAACCGACGATCCAAAAGAAATATCCGATACATTGAGAGCTCAATATGAATCAGTTTTCAGTACCCCAAAAAGTGACAAAGCGATACCTGACATAAATGCATTCTTTGAAGAGGAATTGCAAGGAGAGTATACAACAGACTTTGATTTTACACCAGAAGATGTAGCGAGAGCTATAGGACAAATGAAACCACATTCAGCTGCAGTTCCGGACAATTGGAACGCATTATTGATTAAAAACTGTAAAAATGAAATAGCTACACCTTTATACTGGACATGAAGAAGATCGATAGACACTGGGGAAATACCGAGCATCTTGAAAAGAGCAAACATTGTCCCTCTATATAAAGGAGGGGACAGATCTCAAGCAAAGAACTATAGACTAGTGTCATTTCATTGACGTCCCACCTCACCAAAGTATTTGAAAGAATAGTTAGAGAGAAAATTTATGACTTCCTGGAGACACGGTGAAGATTCAACGAAAATCAGCATGGATTCCGATCAGGTAGATCATGCCTATCACAACGAATAGAACACTACAACATCCTAGATGCATTGGAAGGCAATGACAACTATGGTGTTATATACACAGATTTTGCTAAAGCTTTCGACAAATGTGACCATGGTATAATAGCACATAAAATTAAATATATGGGAATAACAGGCAAAGTGGGAAAATGGATCTACAACTTGCTCAGAGAACGTCTGCAGGCCGTCAAAATTCAAGGTATATCATCATCAGAATCGGAAGTACGCAGCTCAGTACCACAAGGGACAGTACTGGCCCCACTCCTGTTCATTATCATGCTAACAGACATAGACAGCGGAGTAAACAGTATAGTAACATCCTTTGCAGACGATACAAAGATCAGCAGAAAAATCAGCGATGTACATGACGTGGAGGCCTTGCAGAGGGACACGAACAAAATATACAAATGGTCAGAAGACAACAACATGTCATTTAACACCGAGAAATTTCAGCTCCTGAGATATGGTACAAAATAAGAACTTAAATAGACTGCATATTATGCTCCAGATAGACAGGAAATTCAGAGAAGCACGAAAGCGATCGATCTCGGGATAATAATGACAGATGATGCGAAATTCGAAACAAAATCAGATAGCGATAAGTAAAGCAAAAAGAGTAGCGGGACAGGTACTAAGAACGTTCAAGAGAAGGGACAGGACAGTAATGATTCCCTGCTAAAAACACTGATTATACCAAAACTTGAATACTGCTCAGTTTTGACGTCCCCATATAAAAAGGAAGAAACTAATAAACTAGAAGAAACGCAAAGGCATTTCACAGCCAAGATTGATGGCTGCAAAGAACTCAACTACTGGGAAAGACTACGTAAACTAAATCTGTACTCTCTGGAAAGAAGAAGAGAGAGGTACACCATAATCTACAATACGTATGGAAAATGATCGAAAAACTGGTACCAAACCTAAAACTAAACCCAATTACCATTCAAACAACACTGGAAAATAGGAAAGGCAGAATGTGTAGTGTTCCCAAATTAAAGGCCCGAGAAGGAACCTCCTCAACTCTGAAGGAAAATAGCTTGGTTGTCAGGAGGCCAAAACTTTTCAACCAGCTTCCAAAGCACCTCAGAAACGTAACGGGGGTCAAAGTTGAAGTCTTCAAGAAAAGACTGGATGCCTGGCTCAGGACGGTACCAGATGAGCCGGGTGTGCCTGGCTATGTACGGTGGAGAGCGCAAGAAAACAACTCGCTCCTCCACCAAGCCAGACCTAGAGGCGGGGCCACCAGCTTGACCTCCGTGTGAAGAGAGACCAACGCACGAAACAACATAAGGTTCATAAGGTATATATATATTATTGAAATAACAACCAATATCAAAGCAACAAGAAAGGAAAGAACACGAACAACAGAAAGAAGCAAATTCGAAATTTTTAATTTTCACTCCAAAGCTATAAACTGGGAAGATGTTGCGTTCAGCATGGAAGTAATAGATTGGAAATCCATCTTCGAGGCCAAGACAACGGAAGAAATGCTAACGATTTTAGAGGAGAAGACGCTAGAAATTGAGGAAAGACATGTCCCAAAAATACAGCAAAGGGGAACGAGAAGCAGGTGGTCAACAAAAGTGGTCATTGTTCCGAAAGAGAAAAAGAATGACTGCAAAATTAAGTAACTGTAAAGATAACAACATCAGAAAAATATTAACTGATAAACTGCAGAGTATCGATTGCGTCATACAGAAACTAATTGAGAAGCATACAGAAAAAGAAGAAGGCGAAGCTATAGAAGCGATAAAGGTTAACTCAAAGTACATCTATAATTTTGCAAAAAGGAAGTCGAAAAACCATGCGACTATTGGACCTTTGAAAAACGAAGACAGTGCTTTATCTGATGATCTAACAGAAGTATTTGAAATATTAAGAGCTCAGTACGAATCATCTTTCAGTATCCCAAAAACTGACAAACTGATATGCGATAGAAACCCGTTCTTTGAAGAACTACAAGGAGAAAGTATAAAAGACTTCGACTTTACAACAGATGATATTACACAAGCTATAGGGAAACTAAAAACACACTCAGCGGTAGGACCGGACATATGGAATGCTACACTGATCAAAAACTGCAAGAATGCAATCGCTGAGCCCCTCTATTGGATATGGAGACGATCACTAGACACGGGAGAAATACCAAGCATCCTGAAGAGCGCGAACATAGTCCCAATATATAAAGGAGGAGATCGATCCGAGGCCAAAAACTATAGGCCAGTGTCGCTTACATCTCATCTCACTAAAATATTTGAAAGAATAGTTAAACAGAAAATCTATGGCTTTTTAGAAACTCAGAAAAAATTCAATGATAACCAACGTGGGTTTCGGTCAGGCAGATCATGCCTATCACAACTAATGGAACACTATAACAACATTATCGATGCACTGGACAGAAATAAAAACTATGATGTGATATACACACACTTTGCCAAAGCGTTCGACAAGTGTGACCATGGAATCATAATACATAAACTGAAGTATATGGGAATAACAGGAAAAGTAGGGAAATGCATATATAATTTCATTAGTGAGCGGCGGCAAGTCGTTACAGTACAAGGAGCATCTTCATCAGAATCAGAGGTCCTCAGCTCAGTACCACAAGGAACAGAATTAGCTCCACTACTCTTCATAATCATGCTAACTGACATAGTGACATAGATGAGGACGTTACCAGAGACAGCACAGTAACATCCTTTGCCGATGACAAAGATCAGTAGAAAAATAAGAAACCCAGAAGATATAGGATCTCTACAAACCGACATGAATAGAATCTACAAGTGGACGGAACAACAATATGAAGTTTAACACTGAGAAATATCAGCTGTTACGGTACAGAAAAAGAGAGGGCCTAAAATCCATGGAATATTATACCCCAGATGGACAGGAAATTCAGAGAAATTCTAAAGCAAAAGATTTAGGGGTTGTAATGACTGATGATGTGAAATTTGAAACACAAAATAAGATAGCAATAAACAGAGCAAAGAGAGTAACTGGGCAGATACTGGGAACCTTTAAACGAAGGGATAGGAATATAATGATTCCTCTACTGAGAACACTGATCATACCCAAATCGGAATACTGCTCGGTCCAAACATGCCCATATAAAAAAGAAGACATTAGACAACTAAAAGGGATTCAGAGAAGCTTCACAGCCAAGATCAATAGATGCAAAGAACTAAACTACTGGGAAAGGTTACGCGAATTAAATCTATATTCACTGGAAAGGAGGAGAGAGAGATACACCATTATTTACACTTGGAAAATAATGGAGAAACTAGTCCCTAATCTTACTCTGAACCCTGTAACTCCCCAAACAACAGTGGAAAGTAGAAAAGGAAGACTGTGTCGTGTTCCCAAATTAAAGGCTAGACAGGGAACATCTTTAACCCTGAAAGAAAATAGCTTTGTTGTGAGAGGACCAAAACTGTTTAATCAGCTGCCCAAAGACCTAAGAAACACGAGTGTTGTTGCAGTGGACATCTTCAAAAGAAGATTAGACGCCTGGCTCAGAACAATCCCCGATGAGCAGGGCGTACCTGGCTATGTGAGGTGGAGAGTACAAGAAATACAAGAAACCAACTCACTACTTCACCAGGCCAACTCGAGAGGAGGGGTGACAAACTTGACCTTCGTGAAATGAGGAATCATCGCGCGGAACATTTGAAAGGTTGAAAGGTGTGTATATATAGTTATGTTCCCACTTATTGTTATTATTCTATACTGTATATATAAATATTTTTGTTTTGTCTCTTAAGCGAAAACACACACACACACACACACACATATATATATATATATATATATATTATATTATATATATTTATATATATATGTGTGTGTGTGTGTGTGTGTGTGTGTGTGTGTGTATATGTGTGTGTGTGTACACTTTATTATTTATTTAGCTTTATTATTATTAATTCTGCTTGAACCTTTCACTTGTCAAAATATCACTGCACAAACTATTAAATACTGTATGTTTGCACTGTAGACTTATGAATGCGGTTATGTAAACTTCTTTCATGCGATATTGTAACTAAATTTGAAAACTATAACTAATATTCATCATTTATAGTTTTGAATAATAAATATCAAATAAATTTCATGAACTTTCAAAAATTTATTGATACAAATTTAATTTTTAAATTTACACTTTCGAAAGTTTCTCCAGGAAAAAATTTATGAAAATTGTAATAAAATTTTCAAATCATTTCAAATAATTTATTACTGGTTATGCCACGCCTTCACTCTTTTGTAACTGGGTACTGAATACATTTTTCATCCTAGAGACGCCCCTTTTCACAAAGAGTAAAAAGCATTAACGCCCCCTTTAACCGGCTCCTCACTGCCCGACTCTTCTTGATACATGATAAACGGAGGAAATAATATAAAGGGTGATCCAGAGAAATGGGACCCAAAAGAAACCCCCGTAACTCTTAAAGTATAAGTCCTTTTATAAAATCATACGCATCATTCGAAAGAGGATAGTTACAAGTTTGTACAGGATTGTATAGGTTTTGACAAGACAAGATAAGATACAAAACAAAATAAAAGTGTTAGTTAAAACTAACCCTTCAAGATGACTGCATGGACTGTGGAACAGCTGCGTTTCATAACTGAGCAATATTATGAGCATGGAAGAAGTGTAGTTTCAGCTCAAAGATCTTTCAAGACAAATTTCCAGATGTCAAAATCACCTTCTAAGAAAGTAATCCGTCGGTGTGTCAGAAATTTTTCCCTAACTGGCAGCATTGGAAAAAGAAAACCAACTGGAAGAGTGCGCACAGCAAGGATAGACGAGATCATTAACAGAACTCATGAAATTGTACAGGATAATCCTAACATAAGCATCAGACGTGCTTCTCAGCTGTTAGGAGTTGGATAGAACAACACACCGTATATTCAAGCAAAATTTAATGCTCTTTCCATATAAAATTCAAACAGTGCAACAACTAAACGATGGAGATTTCGCACGAAGACGACAATTCTGTCAATGGATCCAACAGAAGGTAAATGACACCACCAATTTTCTAGCAACTTTGATTATGTCAGACGAAGCCCATTTTCACTTGAATGGAACTGTAAACAACAAAATTGTCGTTTCTGGGCAACAGAAAATCCATTGAATATTACCGAAGTCCCGTTGCATAGTCAGCGTGTAACTGTTGGGTGTGGTCTTACTGCATCTCAGATCATAGGGCCGTACTTTTTCGAGGATTCCACCGGAAACACGGTCACTGTAAATGGTGATCGCTACGAAAAAATGTTGACCGATTTCCTTATTCCTAAATTAAGAGATCTTTGTCTAGAAAACCACTGGTTCCAACAAGACGGAGCTACCTGCCATTATAGTGCCATACCACGAGGAACTGCATGGCAGTTTTGCGTCAAACGTTTCCAGGCGAGTTAATCTCAAGATTTGGAGACGTTGAATGGCCCGCAAGGTCTCCGGATTTTTCTCCCTTAGATTATTATCTCTGGGGATATTTAAAGAGTAGGGTCTACAGAAATAACCCAACGACCTTGCAAGAATTGAAGGCCGCCATCACAAATGAGATACAGGCCATACCACCGCACACTCTTGCAAAAGCGATGCAGAACTTACAAGCGAGAACACTGGAATGCTTGGCAACTAATGGAGCACATTTGAAAGGAGTCATTTTTAAAAAATAAATATTTCATAATAAACTTGTAACTCTACTCTTTCGAATGATATATAATTTTTATGAAAGGAATTAAATATTAAGAATATTTGGCTTATTTTTATGGGTCCCATTTATCTGGATCACCCGTTATATCATGCATATCATGTATCTCAAGAAATGGGGGAGCGAGGGTTGGGTAAAGGGTTCAAGATGCCACACCTTCTAAAGAATTAAAACATGACATAAGGGTACGTTCCGACCAGAGTAGTATGACCGCAAAATGGAGGGGGGGGATGTTGCAAGAGGTTATGCAACAAAGGGGGGTTATGCAAGAGTAAAGGGGAGGGGTTGTCCCCCAAGCTGCAATGAAGGGGAACTCCCCCAGTAAGCTGTGGGAGTCCACCTAACCTCTTTGGGGAAGTAGGTGGGACGGCCTCACCCCCCAAAGGGGTATACCTGACCTAAGAGAGGGAGAGAAAGGAGGAGGGTCTTTGGGGGAGAAGTTGAGACGGCCTTAACCTAAGAAAGAGAGAGGGGTGTTCGCCTGGCTCCAGCCAGACGCATAATGAGAATTCATTCGAGCGCCCAATGTCTTATAAGTTCCTAATCAGACAGTTGGCTTAGAATGCTTAATCTGACTTAGAAGGCGTAAATGGCTTGTTCAGGTGTACATTATTAGGGTTGATTTGCCAGGTTGCACTATTTATTTAATTAAAGCATATATTCTTGACAGTTGGCTTGGAAATCCGCCAGTTGGCATAATCCGTCAGTTGGCTTAACCCGCCAGTTGACTTAGAAGACCTAGAATGCAGGTGTATGTGTATATATTAATTAACTTTTCAGCTGTCAGATTGCCCTATTCAGATATTCTTGACAGTTAGCTTAGAAATCCGCCAGTCGGTTCAGAATGCGTAACCATCCGTTTTGTATACATATAATTAAATAATAATGTCGTTTATATATACAACCAAAAGAATTAAATAAAACGCCATTACATCATTCTGTTTATTTAGAAGAATTATTGGATTCAATTTCACGAAATATATACAAAATAAATACACAATCCTATACAAACGAGGAATATATGCAATAAAAATTAATAATAATATAAGAAATACGAATGAAGGAATATATATATATAATATCAAAGAATAAAATAAAAAATAATAATATAAGAAATACAAAACGATGGAGTATAACCATCAATATAACAGTACAGGAGAAATATATATATATATATATATATATTATATATATATATATATATATATTAAATAATTAAATATATTGAAAATAAAAAATAATAATATAAGAAACGATGGAGTATAATCATCAACATATTAGTACAAGAAAATATATATATATATATATATATATATATATATATACACAATTATATTAAATATATTGAAAATAAATATACATCAAAATACATTCGCCTTATGTTCCACTGCGCTTAACTAAAACACCAAACTCGCACGTAATCGAGTCTACAGTCACATCGTTATTGCTTTGCACTACGCAGTAAATACGATTTAACATTATTTCACCGCTCAAGTTATAGGGATACCTATACTCGATGTAAATGGCCTTCATATCGTTCAATACTATTTTTGTGCCCACTTTACATTCGGTTGGCAAGTTATCTTTAAACACGGCTAAAATACATTCAAAAGCACGCAGAAAGAGGTCATCGTTAGGCACCACATTATTAAATACAAGTTTATAAACACTCCTTTCCAATCGAGGGATTTTTCTTACCGACCCGAGCTTTTCAATCGTGAGCTCCTCTTCACAACGCATAGCAGCAATTGAAATAATCTTTCAAGTCGTAACGACAGCTGCTCATTATATAGAGATACAATTCTTCAGGGTGAACAGTGTAGGCGAGCTCTGCCCTGTACCGCTCAAGTCCTTTGTACCAAAGTTCATGATATTTCGAAGAGTCTAAACCTTTTAAATAAGCATCCAGCTTGTTCATTCCTACATTCGATAAATCCGTCGAGCAGAGCAGTGTATGCGTTTCAAGAACCGTGTCAAAATAAATCATATCCGTAACACGCGCGTCTAATATAGGCTTCAGCTTGCGGAATCCGACGATTTCAAACATTCTGTCGAGGATGAATCGGTTTCGCGTAGGGACAAGAACGTTATTATCAGATGCATTCTTCCACATCAGCCGTATATCAATGCATGGCTGATCGTTATTTACACACAACGTACAAACAACGGCATATGAGGGGGCATCACTAATCTGGTCTCTTCTTGTACCTACACCTGCAGGTATTTTATAACGGTCCTCACCCTACTTCTCAACTATCACGAAGAGTCTATTCATCTCCTCAATACTTAAATAAATAACATTACGTTTACCAGAGTTTTCTTGTCTTCAAGTCGCTTCATGTACAAAGGAAGTTCCATCGTATTCGAGGAGTGCACATCCGGTCGGTTCAAGCTCTAAAATGACTATGAGTCACAGGTGGGCGGATCGGCTCGACAGGGGGGGGGGGAGCGACACACACCATAAGCTGTTGAATCGTGTACGGATTTGTTCTAGCATGAATCATGCGAGCACTTGTACCCATTATACTGGGCAATTTTCAGACACATGGGGTAATTTCAGTTTTAATGTTTTATGTGCACTAGACGTTCTCCACACATTAACAATCCAGTGCACTATTGAGAGAAACATGTGACCGTATTTATCCTTTTTGTTTAACAGTCGATACTCGTCTCTAAACCCTATTAAAAACTCACACAGGCCTTTAACCACAACCTCACTGCGAACCTCGTCATGATATATATGAATGTAGTTGTAAAAGTACCTTAGCTTATCCATGATGACAAGGTTTACATTCTCAGCCGCAGGGTACGCGTACTCGGTATGATGCAGCATGACATAATACCGCCTGTCAACCACTCATCAACAAGACTCATTATCCATATCCGTTGCTTCTCTTCTGCACGCGTTGTTTCTTTCACTTCACGGTATATGTACGTTTTTATACAGTTTAGCCCTACAACGTAGTCCATTACATTGTGTGTGCCGCGAAATCCGGCAATACTCTCGCCAGAATATCTAGAGAGTATTTGAACATCTTGTTCCTTCGCGCGATTCAATGTAGCCTTAAAAGTCTCAAAGGAGGGGGGGGGTGTAGGTCGTCTTTCAGTATTCACCACATCTTCCGACTTTACCGAATACCATTTCATAAACGTCGAACACGCAGTATCAAAAGTAGCCATCACTATTTTTTGTCTAAGTGAGAAAATACACGTCTGAGCTCCACGGCTTGCAGAGGTCAACTGAGCACGCAGGGGTAGAGATATGCCCAGGTACTAGCAGGAGTCACGTGACCCTTTGATTGAGCTTATACTGGGCGGACCCATATTACACTCAAACTCAAGCTTACAATCTGAAGCCAGTTTATGGGCACGCTGCACAACCGTAGGCAACCAAATATTTTTGACCCGGGTATTCAGTACAGTAAACATATCGGATAAGACTACTGCTATAAAGCCGCAACCACGATCGATGTTTATATGCTTTCTGTAAATAGACTGAGAATTGAAATTAAGAGTATAAGGTGTGGCATTATGACCCGCAACCTGGAATACTCTGTTAATATCTACCGTGAAGTTGTCCATATTGAAGGCTGTAGTACTTTGAGAGGCCTGCATTATACGGCCCAAGATATATTCTATGTCTACAGCTACCAAGCGTCTGAACGGTATTACTATCCAAAAATCATCTACAGCCCCGTCATCTGACCCGAACCTGAATGACAACTTCGTCCGGAATTCACGTTCGTCGCGGTTCTGAAGGGCAAACTCCACAACACGCTCAACTACGCGCCGCAGTCCAACACCGTTGCTATACAAGGCTCCAGGGTCAATCCTGACCACGTACCGATTTCTAGTCAGGGCAGGGGTGGGGTTAGCGGTGCTGCTGGTGTGGATGATGTACCGGAATTGAACTGGAATAAGGGGGTATATTTGAAGAGGGAGCTAGTGTGGGAGTTGTGTCGTAAGACGTAGAGGGCTGGAGCTCTATTACTGGGGTTCTAGCAACCGGTGCTTTCCTGGCAAGTTTATACCTGACGTGGAAGGTTCTTCATCATTATCATGATGGAGTGCTGTACATTGTCGTCATTCACGGTTCTGTAGAAGAAGAAAAACAAAATATAAGGAGCAGCACTTAAATTTTGTTATATTTTGTAAATGCTCCACTTTGGGGTGTGACGTGTTAGAGATGGAATCTGTATAAAAATTCAGGTTCACAAGCCCATCCACATGTATTATATCCGGCCCTACAGGATTTGGTAAAACTATGTTTCTGCTTAAAATCATTAAAGATCGTGGGGAGATGTTCTCAAAATTTGTGCATAAAGTAATGTGGTGCTATTCGTCGTACCAATCAGTGTTCAACGAGTACCAAGATGATATTTTGTTCCACAAAGGTGTATATGACGTTAATTCGTTAAGGGGAAATGAACATACAGTCATTGTAATTGACGATCTCATGTTGGAAATGGATAAAACGTTTGCCGAGACATTTACAGTGTTCTCCCACCATCTTAACATAAGCGTATTCTTCATCAATCAGAATCTATTTTTCAAAAATAGATACATGCGCGATGTGTTTAAATACACAATATCTAGTCTTATTCGCACAACGTAGAGATGTGTAACAAATTGGGGTATTAGCCAATCAAATGTAAGGAGTTTTTGGAGGTTTATAAAGAAGCCGCAAGTCAGCGTTACGGATATTTGCTTTGTGACCTTCACCCGCGAAACACTTTTAGGGTGCTTCTGAGAATGAATATATTCCCAAACGAGCCTGAAACGGTGTACAGTATATTCCAGAATGACAAATAGGCTGAAGAAATACCGTGAATTAATAAAAATTTATCAGCGATTGCCCCAGGCATTGCAGCAGATGTTTGTTAAAAATATCGACTCCAACTTTTTAAAATGCATCTGTGAAATCTGTCTTAATGTTATAAAATGTAATGTGCCAATGAAACCACTTCAGAAGGCTCGCCTACGTCGTTACAAGAACATAATACGTACGCTCGCTCGTAAAAGTCAAACTGTGGGGAAGAAAGAGCGAATTATTGTACAAAGAGAGGGATCATTCATCCCCATCTTATTTTCAGTTTTGGAACCTTTACTGACTAGATTAACATAATGAAGAAAGTGGTAGTGATTCCGCACGAGGTGTATGCTTCACTGCAAAGTTCAAAGAATCCAGACACGGCTATAGAACCCCGGAAAAGCAGGCTTAAAAGAATGGAAAGCGAATTGTTAGCCCTATAATAAACAGTGAAAAGTCACCTGATGAGAAAAGGATCTTAAACCAAGAGGCTCTGCAGAAATTTCTTCATGAGTACGAAGATTATAAGAATCCGACAGAGCTCCCGGTGTTTTATAGGTCGCGCTTTTCAGAACATGCTGACAGAGTTTAATATCAGTTACTACACTAGAAATTCTATACATAAGGTCTCTTTAGCTGAAAGAGTTCAACGTACCATAAAGGAACGCATGCATCGCTATTTTACACATAAAAACACATACAGATATATAAACATTCTGGGTTCATTGGCCTCGTCATACAACCGTTCACACCATCGCACGATTGGCGCAACACCTAACAAAGTTTTAGAAAGAGGTACTTGCCCAGAGCCTGATGTGAGAAGAGATGGAACACCGCCACCACACTCTACTCGTTTCAAAATCAATGATGATTATGTGAGGCTATCGCGTTCGGGAAATAAATTCGCGAAGGGATTTGAGCAAGGATGGACACGTGCGATTTTTAAAGTTAGTGCTATAAGGCATAAAGGCGAGATAATGAAGTATTACGTTGAAGATTTGAATGGGGAAGAAATCGCAGGAGGCTTTTACTGCGAGGAGTTGTAGAAAGTGGCATTTAATTTAGGAAAAAAGTTTTTAAAATTGAAAAAAAATTTAGGCAGCAAAGGTTCAGGAAAGAGAAAAATGTACCTGGTGAATGGCTCGGGTACCCAGAAAGCTTCAACACCTATATAAGAGCTGCTGCAATAATGAAGCTTAAATAGTATGCAACATGCCGCCTAACCACTTCTATGTCACACTCCCGTCCTCTTCTTCTCTGTCTGTACATCCTAACAACACCCTGGCCAACTTTGTAACAGAACTCCATTGGCCCATTGAATTGGAACGTGATTCGTATGAAGTTGGTGTTTGTGAATTCCAGTTAGCCACCAAATTTTTAACTCTTGAAAATGAACAGATCATATTTCTGGTCCGTAGAATAGTCGATGAGTGTGAAAAATTAGGCAGAACCTTAGACAACACTATGCGATCAGTCCTGTTCGGTGAGGTACATTATTATAGTACAACTGTAACACTAGGACTCCATCATTATGACACAGCCATGGAC
>JAJOZX010001302.1:450000-512500 GCA_023014485.1 Bathynomus jamesi | reverse complement strand
TTTATAAACGCGATCGTAATTGTAACCACCCCCAATAGCCGAATCGCGAGTTTCCTATTGGCCGTCGGTGAAATTTCCGTGGGTCATAACGTGTAAGCGTGACTACCCACCAACCAGAGGTCCTGAGACCGTTATCAAACTCCGCACATTGGGCTGTAATTGGACGAGCCGCGAATTTTGGGGCGTGTCAAATATAACATCCATTCCATAGATTTCTTTCAGAAATGAAACAGATTCGTAGAGGAGAGAGAGAGAGAGAGAGAGAGAGAGAGAGAGAGAAAGTTTTGTTTGGAAAATAAAATTGGTTTTTCTGAGGCGTCAAGCAAACTGACCAGGTGCCGATCTGTCGCAATCTAAATTCCATCGGACCGTTGCTTCCTTCTAGAGCTAAAAACAATTTTATTTATCATTTGTTTTATTACCATTATATATATATATATATATATATATATATATATACATGAAATTGTTTAGCGTCTTTTACAGTCACCTAAAACTGGAAAATAATTTTTTAAAAGTTAATTGTGGAAGGGCGATGGGGAGCTTGCCGTATAATAAACGCCCAATTTACTACCTTACCTGCGCTAATATATATATATATATATATGAAGGATTTTACAACCACCTAAAACTGGAAAATAATTTTTAAAAATTAATTGTGGAAGGGCGATGGAGAGAACGGCCGTATAATAAACATGTTTTATTACCTTACCTGTGATATATATATATATATATATATATATATATATATATATATATATATATATATATATATTAGTGGTGGACCGGATGTCAGTTTTTCAACATCTGCGGATGCGGATCTTTAATTTCAGTATCCGCGGATGCGGATGCGGATATTTAGTTAATCTATCAATATAATATATAATTATGAATATATGACAATTTTTCAAATTTCGCGATAATCCTATTATGGCAGGCAATGCATAAGAATTAAAATTAATATTAATGTTTTCATTATGATAAAAATAATAACTTTCTCAAGAGTTTCAGCCACAGAAAATTGAATGAAACAATATGTATATATATATATATATATATTAGTGGTGGACCGGATGTCAGTTTTTCAACATCTGCGGATGCGGATCTTTAATTTCAGTATCCGCGGATGCGGATGCGGATATTTAGTTAATCTATCAATATAATATAGAATTATGAATATATGACAATTTTTCAAATTTCGCGATAATCCTATTATGGCAGGCAATGCATAAGAATTAAAATTAATATTAATGTTTTCATTATGATAAAAATAATAACTTTCTCAAGAGTTTCGGCCACAGAAAATTGAATGAAACAAGTTTCATTCCATTTTCTGTATTACCAGGTATTTATATTTTGAGGTTTATATACAGGGTGTCTCAAAAGCCACTATCTATTTTGAAAAATAATGGGAATTACGAAAAACTGGTTTAAGACATGAAAAATATATTTGTTTCAAAGTAAGTGCCACAAAGAATTAGTGCTATTTATTTATCTGTCTCCACATGGCGACCATCAGTGTCTCTACAGAGCTCAAAGCGATAAGTTGTTTCCCGGAACACACTTTCCAGCATTTCAGGTGTTATTTTCTGAACTGCATCGGTAATACGATTTCGAAGTTCGGCTACATCACTAATTCTTCTACCAGTGTACACCTTAGACTTAATGAAACCCCAGGCGAAAAAATCTAATGGTGTTAAATCGGGTGAACGTGCTGCCCATGGTTGTGTTCCTCCAAGACCAATCCAGTGACCGGGGAAGCGTCTGTCAAGATAATCACGTACAATTATTGCATAATGGCACGGTGCTCCATCCTGCTGAAAAACTACTGTGTCAAGAATGCCATCTGTAAGAAGTTGAGGTTCGAGGAATTGTTCAAGCATGTCAAGATAAATTTATAAATTACACAAAATTCGAAATAAACCAATTAACTTTTTTAAATACACAAATTTGCACCAGAAGTACATATCTTTATGCCAGCATAGCATTTTAAAAAAAAACATCTAATGTCACCGAAATAGATAGTGACTTTTGAGACACCCTGTATTTGTTTGTTCATTAATAATTGATACTTTACATGAAATGTGCATGACTGGGCCTTATAAGCTACTTTATAAGCTAATTTAATTGTATATTGCATAATTTATTAGAGATAATATCCGCATAACATCCGCAGTCAGAAGTGAGGATGCGGATGTTAAAAATGATGCGGATGCGGATATCCGGTCCACCACTAATATATATATATATATATATATATATATATATATATATATATATATATATATATCTGAGGGATTTTACAACCACCTAAAATTGAAAATATTTTTTAAAAAATTAATGGTGGGAGGACGATGGAGAGAATGGCCGTATAATAAGCATCTGTTTTGTTACCTTACCCGATATATATATATATATATATATATATATATATATATGAGAGATTTTACAACCACCTAAAAATGGAAAATAATTTTTAAAAATTAATTGTGGAAGGGCGATGGGGAGTTTGTCGTATGGTAAATATCCAATTTTACCACCTTACCTGTATCTCCGTCGGAATAATCAGAAAAGCAAAACTGAAGGAGTTTAGTGACGTCTCTCTCTCTCTCTCTCTCTCTCTCTCTCTCTCTCTCTCTCTCTCTCTCTCTCTCTCTCTCTCTCTCTCTCATAAAAAATATAGAAGGTTTATAGAAAGGAATGGTATAAGTGAATAGACACTTTCGACGAATTTAGCTAAAACGTTTATTGCTTAAATATAAAATTTTTCCTGTAGTTATTTAAGAATGTGTATATAAATAAAGTGTGGTATATTATATTGCTTGTATTTTTAGCCATTTGTATTTCATTTAAAGTCCCACCTAGGTGGTTAGCATCGCGGACGATGAATCCATTGGATCCGTGCTCGAGACCCGGCGATTGCAGCCGGCGCGCGGTAAACGATCATCCTTCCGCACAATTGGTTGGTAGATAGATGGGTACCCTGGGTGACCTAGTGGTTAAGACGCTGGGATGCTGGTGGTCCGGATTCCACGTTAAACTGTAGGTTTATGGTGGAGTGAAAAGCTTTGCCTTCTTCAGAATGAAAAATTCGGGCATTTTGTCTTTCTTGGAATAAAAGAAATGCTGTTTTTGAAGACATTTTATATAAGAGATGATTGACAAAAGTAAATAGACACTTTCGGTTTGGCTTTAGTGTAAATGGATGATATTCAGGTCTCTTGAGTTATAGGTAAATTAAATATTATTCTTATAGTTCATGTTATTGGAATAATGTACAATATAAAGAGTCCTGTGTATTTCTTTTAATATTAGATGCGTAGGATGCCCAGCTAATCTTCCGTTTGACCCCGGTTAGGCTAGTTGCATGCTGTTTATTATTTGACCCGGGTATCCTATCCTACATTTTTCACTTATTGTTAATTAATTAAATAAATAATGTTTTAATTAGTTCGGGCAATTTAAGGAGAAAGCTTCTCTTGCCTTTAATAAATAAGTAATTAAAATAAATGGTCAGCCTGGTAACCTAGCACAGCATACTATAATTAAATTATATAGGAGTCTCTGGAAACTCATTTATAGATAAATAATTAAAATGATGGTATCTGCCAACTCTCCTTATAGAAATAAACAAATAAATAAGTGGTAACTGGCACCTCCAGACCCTCTATATATCAGATGCTGGGCCCCTGGATGCTCATTATGCGACGGACTCCGGTGAAATAAAGAACTCTCTCCTCTCTCCTTCTTAGGTTAAGGCTTAGGTTGGGTTCCCCTTTCGGGGTGAGGCCGTCCCACCTGCTCCCCCAAAGAGGTCAGGTGGACTCCCCCAGCTTGTTGGGAGAGTTCCCCTCCCCTTTTTTTTTGGCACCCTAGGGTTGGCACTGGGGGAGGGGGTCTTGCAACAAGGGGGGTTGGTACTGCCACTCATTGCAACATTTTCAATTGCATTGCACTCGTCCATTTTTCGGTCATACTACTGACCAGTTTTAAAAAAATTTCTTTGGGAGGGGACGTCTGAGATTTTTAGTGAATATTCCATAGATTTCTCTTCGGAGAACTATTTTCTGCAACTACATGTACAATTACGGAGGAAAGTTCGTCGGCGTTCTCATAGGGTTATGTATGATATGTATGTTTATATCGAAAGTTCAGTGTTTGCAGATGATGCAACTATGTCTTTTTCTTGCAGAGATGTTAATTCAGCTAGGAATATATTTAATTCAGAATTTATCAATGTAATAAAATGGTTGATCACCAATAAACTCTTCCTGAATACCAGTAAAACAAATTTCAGGACTTTTACTAATAAAAAAATATGTATCTTGATGAACTTAATGTTGATGAAATCGCTGTAAATGAGGGTACTGTAACAAAATTTCTTGGTGTAATGCTAGATAAGAATTTGCAAATGGAGTGATCATGTACGAGGGGCGGTCAGAAAATAAATTTACACGGCGTATAATTTCGTAACTAAAGAACCTACATTGATTATGTTTGTATCAGGTGAATTCGTTAATCATTGTTGGCAACACTGCACGTCGATTCGGCTGCCATCTACCGTAAATTGGTTATATGAGTCAGTTGAACATGGCGGCTCGACTGGAACAGTGCCCTGCCTTACGAAGCAGTCCAGGACGTTTACGTTTAATGGCCTCTCGTAAACGTTCCAGTGTTGAACAATGTGCAGCTGCATTGATTGTTATGCTTTTTTGCATGAAGTCTGCGAGCAAAACGCCTTTGTGGTCCCAAAACACGGTAACCATCACTTTGCCAGCGGATCTCACAATCTTGAACTTCTTTGGTCGCGGGGACCCAGGGTGTTTCCATTCTATTCTGGTACGTTTTGTTTCCGGAGTACGGTGATGAATCCATGTCTTGTCTCCTGTGACAATGCGCTCGAGAAATTCTTCACCACTGACAGACTCGGAATATCGTTGCAGAAATGACAGGGCACTGTTCCAGTCGAGCCGCCATGTTCAACTGACTCATATAACCAATATACGGTAGATGGCAGCCGAATCGACGAGCAGTGTTGCCAACAATGATTAACGAATTCACCTGATGCAAACATAATCAATGTTGGTGCTTTAGTTACGAAATTATACGCCGTGTAAACTTATTTTCTGACCGCCCCTCGTAAATTATATCGTGAAAAAGATTTTAAGGAGCTTTGCTATAATGTTTAAACTTAGACATGTAGTCCCTAAACAGGTTTTATTAACTCACTATCAAATTCTTATTTTTCCTTACATAAGGTACTGCACCCTTGTTTGTGGAAACTCCGCTAACAACGCTTTAAACAGCATCTTTGTCATCCAAACCAGAGCAATAAGGAATTATCTGATGTGCATTGACTGGATTACTCCAGTGCATTATTTAAAGAGCTAAAACTACTAAAGCTCGATGATGTAATCAAACTGGCAAATTTTATTTTTAATTACAAGTGTAAGAACAAAATTATTAACTTACAATGGGTAAATAGATATTTTGCAACGCATCAAAGAAATCCACTCATATCAAACCAGATATACTGTAGATCAAAGCATATTATTCCTTAATTTAGATTGTCTTCATCTCAAAAACTACCCATTTTCATTGGATTGAAACTATGGAATGATTTAAATGCTGATACAAAAAAGATTAAGAATGTTAATTCGTTTAAAACCAAGTTGAAATCTCGATTAATAATGGCATACTAATAAAAATCTAGGATTAATGTACATTACTATTGTTTATTCATTTCTTGTGTAATCTAGGATTAAAGACACATTACTCGTAATTGTTCAGTTCTTATCTCTCATGTATAATATTGATATCTTTGTATGATATCGGAATAATACCTTCAATAATGACCTTGCATTTCTTATATCGATATTGATAATTTAAGATTAATATATTCATTAATTAATAATACTTATTCATGATTTATGCATTTATAATAATAATTATGTGTTTTATTTTTAATAAGAGTCCAGTAAAGCCAGAAACCAATGCCCTGAGGGGCATGCGAAGGTGCCCCCTCAGGGCATTGGTACCTCATTTTTCATTTGTTCGTTCTCCCTCCTCATCTTGTTCGGAACGCTCTTCTACACAAGCGTCGTTCTTTACATTAATTATACTTGTGTTGTTTGTAGTTAAAATGTATATATGTACGGCATGCGAAGGTGCCCCCTCAGGGCATTGGTTTCTGTTCGTATGTAGGAGAATTACGACTTCTGATTGATCGAGGTCCAAGGTGTAGTGGATAGCATATCTGACTGGCAATCGGATGATCCCGGGTTCGATTCCCGGGTGATACCTCATTTTTCATTTGTTTGTTCTCCCTCCTCATCTTGTGTGGAACGCTCTTCTACACAAGCGTCGTTCTTTACATTAATTATACTGCGTGTTGTTTGCAGTTAAAATGTATATATGTGTGTATATATATATATGTATATTATATATTATATATATATATTTTTTTTTTTTTTTTTTTTTTTTTTTTTTTTTAGATTGACCGCTGTTTCAAATCTAGAAAAGGTTCATATCACGGCGAAACTAAGTTTGAGCCTGGAAAAGAGCGTCGATAGTCGAAGGAATTAAAAAATAAGGACAACAGAAAAAGAAGCATTCTCCGCAAGAATAGACCAAAAACGCTTCGAAACCGGATGGGAATGCAATCCCTTGAAGAACTGCAAAAGAAAAGCCGAATAAAGAGGGCAAAAAACAAACACATGTTCAACTGTTAAAGGGAGATGACAACGAGGGCAAGGCATGGGAAGGTCGCTATGGCTATGGGTCAAACGAGACGACCGATTATCATACGAGCCAAGAGAACTTTCTTATGCCGAGATTTATGATAAGATGACCAATAATGACCAATAACGAAGGACAGGCTCGAGACGGTGGCGTTTGTTCACACCGCCCCCACCCAAGGCGTGCTGCCACAGCGACCTGAAATGGCGGCGGATGGAAGGAATAAAGTCCGAAAAAGGCAGAAGCTTAGGAGTAATGAAAAGGGAGCAAGTCTGTCTGACCAAAATGTTCACCTCCCCTTTACAGGCAATACCCACATGAGAAGGAATCCAACAAAAGGAAATTCACCATACGGAATACGCAGTACGAAAACGACCCAGTTGTTGTATTCTTCTGACCAGAGGGTGTTTGGGTTATAAGATTTTAAGGACGTAAAAACGCTAAGGGAGTCAAATACGTTTACAAAAGAGCTCGGGGAGAGCGCACCAATATGAATTAAAGCTTCCAGGATAGCAAAAGACTCCGCCGAGTAAATGCAAGTATCTCGCAGGAAATGAATACTCCGGACAGTCTTAGAAGGGAGATGGAAAACCGGCGAAGTGGCCGCACCTGACGAACAGTGAGAGCCGTCAGTGTAGATATGGATAAAAGAAGAATGAAAAATAAGTTGTTCTCGAAACAGGGACAAGAAGACAGTACTAGGGGTGGACTTCTTATCGAAAGGACACAAACCCTATCAGCGCCCCAAGACATGTCGGATAGGTGGTCGAAAAGTGCAAAGGTACGCCGAGCAAAAAGTCTCAAGTTCTTTGGCTGGGGTACCCAAGTAAGACAGGAGTCGAGAATGATAACCATAAATTTAAACGTGTTCCTTACTGGGATGAGATTATCGGCTAAAAACACGGAAGAAGTCCTGCGTCTATGAAAAGACATGCACACAGTCTTGACTGGAGAAAGAAAGAAACCCATAGACGTTTCCCATCTCTCGGCAGCACTAACTGCAAGCTGCATTTGTCTTGTCGTCACTCTCAGAGGACTATCCGAGCCGTAAACGACAAGATCATCTGCGTAGAGAGAACACTGTACTGACTGGGGGGCAGAAAATGTACAACCGAATTCATAATCAGAGAGAAGCATAGGACGCGGAGGACGGATCCTTGTGGGACTCCCTCCTCTTGTGTGGCTAGGTCGGAGGGAGTATTGCCAACGTGAACTCGGAAAGTACAGAGAAAAAGCCTACAAAACTCGGGGAACGAAACGTTGAAAGACGTTAAACCTCCACGTAGTATCATAAGCTTTATGAACATCAAAAAAAGACAGCCATAGTAATATATTTGTAAGGAAATGCAGTCTGGAGATCATGATTAAGAAGAAGCAGAGGATTTAAGGTGCTGCGAAATTGACGAAAGTCAGATTGAGAGGGAGGAAGGAGCTCTCGCCACTCTAGAGTAAAAGACAGTTGGGAAGCGACCATCTTCTCCATGAGTTTACAGATACGGCTGGTCAAAACAATCAAACGAAAATTCTGAGGGAGAGAGGCGTCCTTGCCAGGCTTGGGAAGAGGGACAACTATGTTTTCACGCCACCAAAGAGGAAACGCACCTTCAATCCAGATGCGTTTAAAAATTGTAAGCAGAAAGTACAGAGCCGAAATATCCATTGACTTCAGCATTTTGTAGTGAATGCCCTCAGGACCAGCTGCAGAGTCTCTCCGCGAGGACATTGCAGATTTAAGTTCCTGCTTCGTCAACAACCCATTGTATGGTTCATTGTTCAAGCTGTCGAAAATAGTATCTTCACTCTCCATTGCACATTTTCTTAAACGGAAAGCCGGAGAATATCCTGTAACACTCGAAGTTGTGGAAGATGAAGCAGCCAAACTGTTTGCCACTGCCGTCGAATCAAAAATGTCCCTGCTATCGACATGTAGGAACGGGTGACGAGGAGAAACAAACTTGCAAGAGATGCGGCGAACTCGGTTCCAAACTGTGGCATCGGGGTCGAAGACGTAATCCCGGAGACATACTGTTGGCAGGAGTCCTTCCGGGCTTGTTTAAAGACACGGCGAGCCACTGACCGTGCTCTTTGCATAGCAATGCCGTTATCCGAAGTCCGAAGAGTGAGGAACAGGGGTAAAAGATTTTAGACAAAGACTGACGGGGCCCTCTTGTGGAGAGAGAATTGAGTCACCAAGACCGTAGTACTCACAGGGGACCGGCCAGAAGAGGATGAGGTTACCGATCAGATAGAGGGATGAAGTTGGGCAACGGGCAGGATTCGTAAGGGTACCACTCAAGGTGGCAGGTGCAAACTACAGAGAGGAAACCAGACTCAAACAATGTTGGCGGCGGCGAGAATCTAGAGAACTAGAGGTCTTCCCAGCCTTAAACTTAACCCATAACCCGATCAACAGGAGGGTCGGACACAAGGTGGCAACCCTGCAGACGCCGCTGAGGAAGGAAGAATGTGGCGCGGAGGCGTTCAGGCAAAGGAAGGCCGAGGAGAAACAGAAATGGGCCGAAACGAGCGAAGAAGAAACCGAAGGAAGAGACGAGGCAGTATCAGAGTTCCGAAAACACCAGGTTGTGAATGAGAAACACGAAGAATGTCAGCGAACGTAACATGTTTTCGAACGAAACAAGCACGAACCTGACCTCGAGCCTCAGGGAAAGTCATGTGCTTCATGATCTTGAGAGTAGCGATTTCAATATCAAACTTATAAACAATACAGGATGCCGAAGAAACGGGATGTTACTACCACAATTGATACAAGAAAGGGAGTTGGAGCAAGGTACACCATGGAAATCCTGGCCACAATAAATGCACGCACGGGTAAACCGGCGACAACGAGAGCCAGTATGCCCGAATGTCTGGCAATTTAAACAACGGGTAGGAAGTGAGACATAAGGCCGTACATCGAAACGGAGCCAAGCATACCATATATGAGCTGACGGCGACAGCTAGTCAAAAGTCAAGAGTAAGCGCGGGGTGGACTGAAGACAGCCATCGACACGTTTCGTGGAACGATGCACAGAAGACACTTTCCACTCCATAAAACAGGAGCGGAGGTCCTCCTCCGAGACGTCTAAGAGTTGAGGGGCAAAAATAGTTCCTCGGCAGGAATTTATCTTCGAATCAATGGTGCATGAGACCTGACAATCCCCCAAGGTGGACATCGCAGCCAGGGCACTACCCTGATCTAGATATCGAGATTTGATGAGTAAAGGCCCAGCACGGAGCTCCGAAATATCCTCGTGAGAGACCTGAGCGGAAGCCGCAAGGCTGTGAAAGACTGTAACACGATGAAAAAGCAGAGAACGAGAGGTAGTCGGTTTAACAGCAAAGAATGCGACAAGGAAAGTCGAGAGAGACCAAAATGTAGAGGCCACGGGAACGGGCTTCCAAGACCGACGGGCTCAGTGGTATCCAAGAAAATAAACAGTACACCGAGAGTGGCAATGGTGGACATAAGAGAACGGGAACCATCTACCTTAGTGGAAGACTCTGAGAGTGAGGGCGGAGGGGAGATAGTCAGAACAAGACCATCTCCCGAGGAAACAACAGGGGTAAGGAAGGGAGAAGAGCCGTAGTTCGAAAATCAGGTAAGGGGTTGTAAATCGAAGAGAAGAAAAAGCCATGGCAAAGGAGAAGAAAACTTCATCCCCCACGCGCATCCAGCCATCATCGATCCCAACAAGGAAAAGGTGAAACGTGGGCACACTTAATCCCACTGTCAGTAGATGTTGCGAGGGGAAATACACTTACATCCAGTCCCCGTGCCAAAAGAGGCGGCCATCCTCATCCTACGCACGGTGGGCAGAGCTTGGGTTTGGCTAAACAAGCGACAAAGGTGAGGGAAAACCCTCACCCTACCCATGGTCCAAGGAAAGGGTCAGATCAAAGTTCAAAACCAAAATCAAATACAAGAAAAAAAGAAAAAAAAGAGAAACAAAAACAGGAGGAGATTAGCCGGGTCCCCAAACGGACCCAATGGGCTACGAAGGCAAAGAAAGCCCTTACACCAGAGGAAGATGCATTCCCACATTGGCCATAGAGGGATGCGCTCCATAGCTGGTAACCTGGTAGAAGTTCCGTGCGTCGGTCTCTCTTCACACGAAGGTCAAGCTGATGGCCTTATTTCAAAGCCTGGCCTGATGGAGGAGTGAGTCGCTCTCTTGCGATCTCCATCGCACATAGCCAGGCATACCCGGCTCACCCGGTACCGTCCTGAGCCAGGTATCTAGTCTTCTTTTCAAGATTTCTACCTTGACACTGTGATGTTCCTGAAGTCTCTCAAAAGCTGGTTAAAAAGTCTTGGCCCCCTGACAACCAAGCTATTTTCCTTTGGTGGGCCTTTAGTTTGAGAACACTACACATTCTACCTTTCCTATTTTCCATTGTTGTTTAGATGGTTACTGGGTTCAGTTTGAGGTTAGGTACCAGTTTTTCGATCATTTTCCATATGTAAATTATGGTGTGTATCGCTCTTCTTCTTTCTAGCGAATATAGATTTAATAGTCTTTCCCAGTAGTTGAGTTCTTCACAGCCATCAATCTTGGCTATGAAATTCTGTTTAATTTCTTTTAGTTTATTAATTTCTTCTTTTTCGTGTAGGGACGTCAAGATTGAGCAGTATTCAAGTTTTGGTATGATCAATGTTTTCAGCAAAAAAATCAACATTTTCATCCTTTCTTTTGAAGGTTCTCAGTAACTGACCCGTAACTCTTTTGTTTTGTTTATCGCTCTCTGATTCTGGTTCAAATTTTGCATTACTGATTATCATTACCCCTAAATCTTTCGCTTTCGTGCTTCTCTGAATTTCTTGTCTACCTGGCATTGTACGCTGTCTGTTTAAGTTCCTCATTTCTTCTATATTTCAAGAGCTGAAATTTCTCGGTGTTAAATTTCATGTTATTGTCGTTTGACCATTTGTATATTCTATTTATATTCCTCTGTAGGGCTTCAACCTCTTCTGCATTACCGATTTTTCTGCTGATCTTTGTATCGTTAGCAAAGGATGTTACTATAATGTTGTCGAATACTTCATTGTCTATGTCTGTTACCATAATGAATAGGAGTGGGGCTAATACTGTTCGCTGTGGAACTGAGCTCCGTACTCCGATTCTGATGATGATATACGATACCTTCGAGTTTTACGGCTTGCTACTGTTCCCTGAGGAAGTTGTAGATCTACTTGCTCACTTTGCCTGTTATTCCCATGTGTTTTATGTGCTATTGTGTCATGTTTACACTTATCGAATGATTTAGGAAAATCCGTGTATATTACATCATAGTTAACATTGCTGTCAAATGTGTCTATGATATTGTTACAGCGCTCTATTAATTGTGATGAGCACGATCCTCCCGATCGGAATCCGTGGTGTTTCTCACTGAACCTTTCCTGACTCCAAAAGTCATATATTTTCTCTCAGACTATTCTTTCAAATATGATATTCTGGTAATGTGTGATGTCAATGACACTGATCTTTAGTTCTTTGCTTGAGACCTCTCCCCCTTCTCCCTTTATATATAGGGAAAATGTTGTATAATGTAGGGACAATGTTATATATATATATATATATATATATATATATATATATATATATATGACAAGCTTTATTGGCAGGATATAAATTCCATAAAATTGTAGGCCTACACTGTGAAGATAATAAGTGATAAGATAAATCAAACGATAATAAATTTATATATATATATACAGCTCGTAGTAGTTTCGTGTGTTGGTCTCTCCGCACACGAAGGTCAAGCTGGTGACCCCGCCTATAGGCCTGGCTTGATGGAGGAGCGGGTTGCTCTCTTCCGCTCTCCACCGCACATAGCCAGGTACACCCGGCTCATCTGGTACCGTCTTGGGACAGACATCTAGGCTTCTTTTAAAGTCTTCAACTTTGACCCCTGTCGTGTTTCTGAGGTCCTTTGGAAGCTGGTTAAAAAGTCTTGGCCCCTTGACAACCAAGCTGTTTTCTTTCAGTGTTGAGGAGGTCCATTGTCGGACATTCTGCCTTTCCTATTTTCCAGTGTTGTTTGGGTGGTAACTGGGTTTAGTTGTGTGTGTGTGTATAATATCAGGTGTATATGTATTATAATCTGCGATCAGTATGCTGTATATATTTTACACAAATACGAAAACAGTAAAAAGTAAAAAATAATGAACTCAAACTAAATAAAGAAGATTCCCCTAAAACAAATAGAAAGAAACGTTAGAGAACAGAAAACGAATTAAATGCACAAACCATTTCATTTCGAATATCAATGGGAAGCAATGGCTTCGCAATTGATTTAGAGAATATCTAGACGATTATACTAATCTTTACGCATGAGATTTTAAAGCAAAAATTGAGTACAGAAAATATTTATAGAAAAGAATCTATAATCAGGAAGAAATGAGTGCATGGCGTTAAACCAAATAAGTTTATTATTTCCTTACGTGAATAAAAATTACAATAGGCCTACTCCTAACATGCTACTAATGTAAGATTCTAGCGGTGAAATGCCACCCATTCTAAACCAATGGCCACGCAGACCACTAGCAAACACCCATACCATTGTACTCTATCTACAGGTTGAACAACATATAAATCATACAGAAATCATTTGTTAAAGGCCAGATAATATTTTCCTTAAAACAATGAAGAAATATGAAATTTTAACAAAGTTTCTTCAAGGGCGTGCTAATTTAACAGTTAGATGACATTTAAGTAAACAAACATTCATTGACAGAAAACAAAGCAAAGGAAAAATTATGGATTTGCTGAGAAAAGTAAACACTTCACGAGTAATATCATATATCAAAGAATATTCTCAGACAGTGAAAGAATAATTGGTATATACTTACGTATTAACGGGGGGGCCACCACATATTGATGATTGGTTAAGTTGTAATATTTTCGTTAGTTGAAAATTTCTAATACATCATATTTTTTAAATAGGAATATTTTTTAAAATATTTTTTATACAACTAACGAAAACATTACAACTTAACCTAACCTAAAATATTACAACTTAACCTAACCTAAAATATTACAACTTAACCTAACCAATCATCAATATGTGGTGGCCCCCCGTTAATACATAAGTACCAAATAATTATCACATATTCTCCCAAAATATTAAGCAGATATACCAATTTTCATTCAGGCCATAATTTTGTATTTTTGGAAGACGATTAGGACAGTTGTGATTTTCTCGACTCAAAATTTTGCACTAAAAACTTCTGTAATAAATATAATGTAAAGATAATGAATATAATAATAAAATAAGCACAAAGCTAGAAATTTTATGAGAAATAATATTTTTTCTTTGTAGACCACTGTAGCTTCTTTTCACCTTCCTCTCAAAGCGACAGTGCGTGACCTCCAACACTTTTTGCCTCTCCCATTACCATTTGGGTAGCAGCCAGTAACATGACCAGATGCCCATTTGTGTTCCAAATGTTTCAAATAAGTGAAAACTTAGGCTATTACAGTTACTCCACGTTCGTTTGGATACAGTTGAAGGATTCAATCGAAATCATTAATTTATAAATGGAAATTTCATCTGAACAAAACAGTTTATCAGAAATTAGCATATTTTTTTTATAAAAAATATTTTGATATCCACATGAAAAAAATATCCGGCAGGAACTAAACAGAGTTCTAAAAAAAGGTTTAAAAGTGGAGGATGACAGCTTCAGAAAGAAAAATATAGTTAACACAAGTTCTTAGTTAATACCTAACGGCTAATCTGAAGATCTACAGTATGTGAATATATTCAGACTTTCAGCGTAAGCTCATTTACTTCAAGGCTTTAAACTGCTTTCACCAATCTTTTAAAATATATAATTTCTTTTGAAAATGTATCCTAACCCGATATCGTGCAACGATTCTTTCACGTAAAACTAACCATAAAACTTTATCGCTAAAAATACAGTTTTACACTTTCTAAAACCGTCTATTGTTTGTCTATCTAGAAAGGAAAGTAGAAAGAGGATTAAATGTATTCTGACTATAAAGTATTTAAAAAGTACACTTAGAAGGCCGAAGGTGCATTGAGAGTAAGGCGAAAGGTTTTTTTTAATTCTTGGAAGAGTAATTTGTGTATTTTTCGTTTCGTTTCAGAAGATCTCGCTTGTCAAGAAGAGAACCACTTCATCTGCTCTCGATATATTTCCGACTTACACTATCAATGTACTCTTAAAATACTTCATTCTTTGCAAGTACATTTAATCCTTTTTTATTTTTCATTTCAAAGTAGACACAATAGACTGTTTTTAGTGTACGCTGAAATACATGATGTATCAAACAAGTTCTAGGTACTAAATACTATAATAATATTATGAGGGATCTACTGACACGAACGTAACTAATTTCCTGTTCGCAACTTAACATTTCATAGACACAGGAAAAATGTTACTCCTAAATGATAACCATCCAAATATGTCACTTAAAGTACTTTCAAATTATCATTTAACGTTTCGCAGTGCAACGAATTCCTTTCGAGCAATGAATCAATGGATGAATTAAACATAACTCTTATTTCACCAGAAAACCGAATGTACCTTTAATCACAATGAAACAAACGCGGCTCTACATCAACAGTACCATGTTCTTTCTCGATTGAATTAAAAATGCAGGAGATTAGGTATGAACATTATATATTCATAAACAGTAAAAAATCTTCAACAAACCTCGTTATAGAGAGTTTGCAGGAAAATGCAAAATGCGCATTCCCAGTTACCAGTTCTTTAATAGAAAAATAGTGTATCTTTATATAACATTTTATTATATTATTTAATGAAGTAGTAAGATTTACAACGATATCGGTAAATACGTCTAGAAATGAAAGGAAAATGTAATGTTGGGGTTCTTTAACCTTCTTCGCAATATCAAAGGTCATATGACGGATGGGGACCTACAGCTTTACGTGGGATCCGAACTACGAGTCACTACATAATCTAGACACGGAGGACGGTCTCCCATCCAACTACTATCCAGACCCAATGTCGTTTAACTTCGCTGATCGACGGGAAGTGGTGTTAAGACACTGGTTAAGCCGTAACACTAGACACGAAAGATAACAAAAATTTATGACGCAAATACAACAAGAGAAAAGAAAGTGTCTTCATAAATTTCCTTTTTTAAACTTTCCAATCGTTATCCTTTGGTTGCTTATGTTCCTTGAGGCCGTGAGTTTCCTTCGCGTGAAGCTCTTCACCATGAACCAAACCACAGATTCCGAAATGCACGTCAGAACGGCGTCCTGCCAACATACAGATGAAGAACTATATTAACAACGTTCAAAGAAAATTGTCTCAAAAAAATATATATATATATATACAGGGCGTCCCAAAAAAATGTATACACACTTTAATGTCCACAAGAAGCGTTCCGGAAGACCACGGACATCGACAAGCCCCACAAAGCAAGAAAGAGTACTGGAAACGTATCACCAAAGTCCAAGAAAATCTGTGCGGCAAGCGAGTCGTGAGGTAGGAATTTCAGAATCGTCTGTCAAATGCATTTTGAAGCGCTGTCAATGGAAAAGTTACATTCCAAGATTAGTCCATGCTATTAATGAAGATGATGATCCGGACCGAAGAGTGGAGTATTGCGAGTGGTACTTGGCACGATGTGGATGTGGATTGGACGAAGGGGTTTCGTAGAATACCCTCCGCGTTCACCAGACCTCACACCACTAGACTTTTTTTTATGGGGATACTTAAAGACAAAGTCTAACGCTATAAAACCTGCAACAGTCGCTGAATTGAGAGCAGCCATTGAACGAGAATGCACACAAATACCAAACGAAATGTTTCGTGATGTTTGCGATTCCATTGCTTCGCGTTATCAGCAGTGCCTGGACCAGAACGGACGTCAGTTTGAAAACAGGCGTTGACAAAACAATTAAATAATGTCTGTAGATTCTATTACATTTGAAAATGAAATGTATTTTAATAAACACTGCCTTTATAATTATTTAAAGTGTGTATACATTTTTTTGGGACGCCCTATATATATATAATATATATATATATATATATATATATATATACAGACCATGCATGGAACAAGGAACTCTTCTGGAAAAATTAAATCCACTATAGTCTGAATAAGTAATGGTAAATGACAAACACTATAATTTTTTCTTTTTCATGATGTTAGCCCGACTTGGAAAGTGACCCGTTGCTCACGTCTGGCTAACATCATGAAAAAGAAAAACTATAGTGTTTGTCATTTACCATTACTTATTCAGACTATAGTGGAGTTAATTTTCCCAGAAGAGTCCTTGTTCCATGCACAGTAGGGTGGATCGATTTTACATTTTTTTCGATTTCCATATTCTAATAGAGACAAAACTTGCGCATGCATGAGAAAATAGCCTCTGTAAAATCCTCAGCTTAATAGGTAATCATCTTCTGCCCCCGGCAGAGCGATGAAAATCATATTTTAGTAGTCAAAACGTATTTTTCTTATAATTTTAAAATATTTCAAATGCATCAAAATTATTCCTAAAAACTATAAAGTCGATGAAAAGACCTCATATGATCGTTTTTCCAAGCGCGTTGTCCTACGTTAATATCTTTTGCCCCCGGCAACACGTCAATGTTGAAAAAATAGGTAATTTATATACATATTTTCAGATCGGCTCTTTGTCTTAAATAATGCATTTATATATTTCCCATAGCATTTATATCGTTGCTTAGGCATGAAATAAACACACACGCAAAATTTATGACTCTAGAGTAATCTTCTGTCCCCGACAAAAGTCTAAATGTGGATTATAATTACGTTAATGCGATGTTATAAGTACGATAAGTACTAAGTACAGCTCCTCGCTTACTAATTTTATAAAATTAGCAACCCAGAACTCACCACGAGGAGGTAGCTGTACGTCGAGTTCCACCCTATCCAGCCCCAACCACCTTTCCTTTGGCTGCATGTCGATTTACATACGGTAATCTTTCTTAGAATCAAATCGTGGAATTTTTGTTCGGGAGTGAAGACGGGAGCGGATGAATCCGTCCCTCTCTTCTATTCCACTTACACTGGCAGAGGCTTCGGTACTAGTTTGATGAGTCTCTCGACCGCTTGAGTATGACAAGGGAATAGTGGGATCAGTCCATCAGGCTGGTCTCCCGTCTCAACAAACTCTTTTATTCGGGTATCAGGTATTGTTTTTGTAACGGGGGTTCGGTCACCTCAGCCGTTTGCCAGTTGATCATTTCGTAATAGTTTGACTATCGTAGAGCAGCTCAGGCATGGCGAAGGCTCGAATTTCCCCCCGCTGGTGATTGTTTTGATCGTGCTTTTAATATTCTCTCCATCCCAATTCTCTTATGTGTTGCTCATCGGCATGTAGCATGAGATCAAAATATTTTCTGGGTGAGCAAAGAAAGAATTTCTACGGAGGGCTTTGTTGGCGATTGTCTTAGATCTTTGAGGCATGGTCTGAGAGAGAGCATCATTTCGAAAAAATGTTTTGCGCCCTCAGTGAAACTGGAGTTTTTCTTTATCTTAAACCAAATTGGTGCGTAAACTGTCATAATGAATCGCACAATTTCGTTGAAGGTGCTGGAGGGTTCACTGGTTGAACATAGAGGCGCAGAAATCTATTTGCTGTGTCAGCCACCTGGAATGCGCCATCTTACCTGGATTTCGAGCCGCGAGAGCTGAAGAGCAGCTACCGCTCGACACTGCTCTGTAGATGCCTAACAAATATTTTTGGTCAGTGCTCAACTCGGCATCGTCTATGTCAATGTCGGGAGATGGAATGGCATCGAATTCTGTAATTGGAAGTTTTCGCAGTCGTTCAGTTGTTTTCCAACTGGTCCAGTAAAGCCCATTGGCCCAGTTGTTTTGCCGTCCAAGTCTTGAATGAGGTGTCGCAGTGATAATTCATTACCGTGTAATAGGCATATGATCCACTGAACTGGCCTTTGTAGTTTCATTTCAATCATACGAATGGCTCCACCTTTTCGACCCGTGTTCACTGCGGTACCATCACAGCCGATAGCCACAATGTCGTCCGTGCTAATATTGTTAGTCTCTAGAAAGTTGATGATACCTGATGTTATTGCAGTGGCAGAACCTGATGCAACGATATATAAATGCTATGGGAAATATATAAATGCATTATTTAAGACAAAGAGCCGATCTGAAATATGTATATAAATTACCTATTTTTTCAACATTTGACGTTGTTGCCGGGGCAAAGATATTAACGTAGGACAACGCGCTTGGAAAAACGATCATATGAGGTCTTTTTCATCGACTTTATAGTTATTAGGAATAATTTTGATGCTATTGAAATATTTTAAAAAATTATAAGAAAAATACGTTTTGACTACTAAAATATGATTTTCATCGCTCTGCCGGGTGCAGAAGATGATTACCTATTAAGCTAAGATTTTGCAGAGGCTATTTTCTCATGCATGCGCAAGTTTTTGTCTCTATTAGAATATGGAAATCGAAAAAAATGTAAAATCGATCCACATTAATGCACAGTCTGTATATATATATACTGTATATGGGATGAGTTTCATACTTAAACATGTAAAATAAATATTCCAAGGTCTTTCGTGTATTCAACAGTACACCTCGTGAGGGAATGAAAGGAAAAGGCAAGATGACCAAAATATATGCCTCTGTACATTAAAACAAAAGAGTAAAAAGAGATTAGCACAAGGTTAACAAACAGTGATAAACTAGCAAAAGGTCGGCGCTACGCGCCGATTTTGCTAGATCTGCGGTGCTTCGGCTGAATTGTGGGCCTACGGCGTATTTTATTTTGAACATCAGTAGCCCTTTATCTGGATATCATTCCTATTCCTCTCACCTTGGGCCTCAGTAATTGGGGTGCCTGCGGCCTTCCAGTTACTGGCAAACCAATTATTCATTCAATAAAACTACAGAAAAGAACGCAGCCATGAAAATCTAAAGCTTCACAAATCTTAATACAATGAGCTCGGATTTGAAGCCTAAGATTTTCATGACTGCGTTCATTTCTATAGTTTTATGGCCCGCCAAATCATAGTTTTCATTGTTTCGAGTGCATCAATAATATTGTTATAGTGTTCCATTAGTTGTGATAAGCATGATCTTCCTGACCGGAATCAATGTTGGTTATCATTTTTTTCTGAGTTTCCCCATTAACCCCCCCCCTCCCCCTTACCCATCCCTCTCCCCCAATACCCCCTCCCCCATTACCCCATCCCTCTCCCCCAATACCCCTCCCCCAATACCCCACCCCTCTCCCCCATACCCCCTCCCCCACCCCTCTCCCCAATTAACCCCCACCCTTCCCCCATTACCCCCAAGGGGGGAAGGGGGCTGGCACCTTGCAAAGGATTTACTTTAATTTTTTCTGAGTTTCCCCATTAACCCCACCCCCTCTCGCATTACCCACCCCTCTCCCCCATTTACCCCCAATTTTTTTCTGAGTTTCCCCATTAACCCCACCCCCTCCCCATTACCCCCCCTCCCCATTTTGTGCCAAATTATGATTAAAAATGAAGAAATGGGAAGAACTGTACCCTAAAGGGGGGCAGGATTTATGTTACGGAATTTTTTTTTAGCATGGCACTGCACAATAAAAAGACGCATCGAATGGTGAAAACCGCATTGTTCTACACCAATTGTAGCGACCTGTAGGTGTGCGCAAAAAAACTGTTACATATATATATATATATATAAGGCTTCATTTCTGAAATAGTATATTAGAAGGCAAAAGACATTTTAATAAGATATTGTCAATTTTATATATTCCCGAACTATTATTGAAATTATTTTTAAAATTAATGAATGCACACTTTACAATATTCCTTTCAATTATATCTTTGTTTAGAACTTTAGAACTCTCCCACTTAATACTAGGATTACATCTATACATAACTTATGTTATAATGTTATAATGTTTCAGACCAACAAAGACCCTAGGATCCACTCATGGCTGGTCTACCTAACTGTGTTCGTAATTGTGTAAAACAATGCATATGGTTAAACAATGCACTGGAATACATATGGTTAAACAGTGCATTAGAATGCATGTGGTTAAATAATGCATTAAAATTTTGACGCATTGTTTAACCATGCATTGTTTAATGTATTATTTAACTTAATAGTATTAACTGAGAGAGTTCTAAAGTTCTCGTTAAAAACAAAGATATAATTGAAAGGAATATTGTAAAGTTTGTAAAGTGTGCATTCATTCATTTTAAAAATAATTTCAATAATAGTTGGGAATATATAAAATTGACAATATCTTATTAAAATGTCTTTTGCCTTTTATCACTATTTGTTAACCTTGTGCTAATCTCTTTTTACTCTTGTTTTAATGTACAGAGGCATATATTTTGGTCATCTTGCCTTTTCCCTTCATTCCCTCACGAGGTGTACTGTTGAATACACGACGAAAGACCTTGGAATATTTTTTTCTTTTTTTTTGTGTTTTGCATCATACACACACACATATATATATATATATTATATATTATATATATATATATATGTATATATATATAATTATTATTTTTATTATTATTATTAAATCTCTGAAACTTAATAAGCGTATTAAGAGAAAATACATTTTCAAAACAAAAACAATAGATAAGAATTAAATGAATCATTTTCGCTCCATTTTCTGCCAATTAATTTATGACGGGAAAAGCTTATTATCGAACCAATTATTAATTACTGAGAAAATTGACCGAAAATGATCTCAATTAGTTAGTCTCGAAGGGGTTCAAGTAAAATCGATCTCGAGTGAATTGAGATTTCGATCACATCAGCTCCGAATAGGACGTTGTGTGTGTGTGTGTGTGTATGTGTGTGTGTGTGTGTGTGTGTGTGTGTGGTTTTCTCGGCCCGTCTTTCCGACGATCTTCAGGATGCACACATAACTCATCACGACACGAACGTGCGTGTAGCAACATTAGCGGTGTCGCCATTGATTGAGACATTTCTTTTATTGAAAATCATTAAATATCGTTAAAAAGGGATATAATGAAGGTTAGATTAGGTGATACTAATTAGCTACTTTATGTTAGGGTAAATGTCACCATCCAAAGTTGAAAATGTGAAAGCTTCACAGTTTCATACGGTAACCACGACTTTGTGCGTGTATGCGTGTGTGTACGGGTGTGCGTGTGTGCAGACATTCGGATATGTGTACGCGGTGTCCCTTTCGCTGTGCGGCTGTGTACAATTTCATGAAGACATGTTGATTGTGCGAATGTTATTCTATCGAATTCATTGACGATAGTGTAATTAATTTATATCTCTCATTTACTCTCTCTCTCTCTCATTTTTTACTATATATATATATATATAGATTATATATATATATATATAGCTTCAAATTTGAATATCAGAAATATGACAATCATCACTGTAAGAATTCATTTAGAGCCGCTCGTAATTTGTCATCCGAATAATTCCTGCAGCTTTAAGAAATATAAAGTTTTACAGGAAGAAATTTTCAGTGTTTTCAAAACGTTTTATTCTAAATTTAAACATAAGAGAATAATGAATATGTTATAAAAACTCTTTAATGAAACAACAATGACTGTATCGTACATTTTGGCCTCGATTGCGTGCTAATATTTGCACTAAAGACAGGCACGCAAGATGCCGAATTAGGCGCGATTAGTATACTGACAATGAGATTGTTTCAATAAACAATACGGCAATCGATATACGACGTGCACAAGGAAGTCGGATTACGCAAATTACTGCAAACTACTCGTAGATAAGAGAACTTGTTCATAAACTTCGGAACTAACATGAACGAAGATTTCTGTAGCTCGAGGTTCAAAATCTGACTTTCCGATGGTTGGCAAAGGAACGAGGAACATTACTTCTCCTGAAAATCCGGCTGCCACGGCCATTCCATCGCCTCCACTGAAATGAAGATAAGAAACGCTGTAATCGTAATAGCAGAATCGGTTTCAATTTCGTTATTAATAAGAAAACACGCAAAGGAATTGCGCATGATGATGTCCATTTACACTAGACAACTTCGCTGCGGTGATAGTAGGATAATACATGAAACGCGTTCTTGTATGTTTTACTACTAAGTGATCCTAACCACAGAAACCTAGGATTACGCAAATCGACATTATTATTATTAGTATTATTATTATTATTAGTAGTAGTAGTAGAAGTAGCAGTAGTAGTAGTAGTCCCAACAAACATGCCCATATAGCCCCCACGTGGGCAACACATGAGCTACAAATGGGCTTGGCCACGAGATCCATGTGGTACCCAAATGGGCCAGCCCATGTGGGCTGGCCCATATGGGTACAATGTATATACCACATGGGTTTCATATAGAGCCCATATCTTGCCCATTTGAATACAGCCAATCAGTGGTCCATGTGTTGCCCACGTTGGACCCGTATGGGTATGTTTGCTAGGGTGGTAGTAGTAGTAGTACTAGTAATAGGAGCATCAGCAGCAGTAAAGTTCTTACTAAGCCTTTTTATGTCACTTTTGTGTTAAAACTTAAAAAAGGATAAGGAATCTTTGCGCACATATTCTTGAAATTGCAAAAAAAGAAAATTTCATGGATACTGAATATATATATATATATATATATATATATATATATATATATATATATATATATATATATAATATAATATAATCTTACTATTTTTATAAGCTTTTAAGAACGCTTTTAAGCTTTTAAAAAATGTAGGGTTACGCCGTATTTTATTGGCTTTGATACTTTTTATATTTGATTTTTTTTAGCTATAAAATATAAAAACGATTACGTAACTTACAGTATCATGAAACGACAATAAAGTGAGAAAGGATTCTTTTTAACAGCTGAAAGAAGTGTTCTTAGGAGAACTTCATCTCAGATGTCGAAAATGATACTATAAAAAGGTAAGAAATGAAAGGCAAAAGTTGCGACTCTTCGCGCAGAATCTGTGAGTCGTTATCAGGTACAAATGATTTATTGAATTAATAAATTATTGATTATATATTATATATTGCAATATCGATAAGTGATATTTAGGTCTACAACTTGTCTAAAACAACAGCCACAATGTAATCAAGCTAATTCACTAATTAGTAATGGATTGGTCAACTGGTAGCTTCGCGCCAACGCATTCGCATTAAATCAAGTATTGCCACATCGCAGAAATGTATTTCTGAAAATTTGCATTATTCCTTTCGCTGATTCACTATTATTCTTTTATAAATGGCAAAGATGGCAACCATAATTATTAAAAGTGGCATAAAAGTGGCATTGCCACATGAATGTGACAATAATAAATTAATGAGGTTTGTGGCACAATTGCCACTTATGGAGCATCTGGCACCTGTAATAATAATGAGAAGGGGGATATATGGGTACAGTTGATGGAGGTAGAAGTGAGAAAGGTAAGAAAGTAACGTTGAGGAGGGGAGGAGAAAAAAATCACGTGACGGAATGCAGATATGTAAATATAAAATATATATAAATTTAACATGTGCCAAACAACACATACATAAACATGTACGAGTAATAAGAATGAGAAATTGACCACAAATACAGTAATAATATATAATAATAATAATAATAAGAATAAGAATAAGAAGAAGAAGAGGAATTCAGTATGTTTCTAATTAGTTAATGCACTGTAATTTGCTGCTTTTTTGCTTTTAATTATATCTTCACCCTTTAAGGCAGTGATGCACAAACCCTGGCCCGCGGGCCAAATGTGTCCCCCACGGGTCTTTTCAGTGGCCCCACGGGTCTTTTCAATTCAATGAAAAAGTTAGAATATAAAAGTGATCCAATTTATGACTTAGATGGAAAGTAAGTAGGCTAATACATTTAGTTATTTTCTTCGCTTGGCCCTCACATCAAAAAAGTTTGTGCACCACTGCAAGTTTAAGGACTGAAGGTACAAATTGCTAACGTTTCAAATACAAGCATTCATAACTTAACCCTACAAAAAATTCAGGGCTTAAAGGGTTAAAGACTCTTTTAAAGTTTGCATTTAGTGTTGTGAGAATAACTTTGGAGAGAAAGATTACAATACTTTTAACGAAACATAATTTATTCATGCTTACATTTTTCATCAAACATGTAAACATCCTCACAGTTATACGCAACGACTGACTTCTATATATATATATACTTCGTCACACCTTTATGCCATATAAGATGCCTGGTTCTTCTTGGTGAATTTGAGAATATGTTTAGTGTATTTTAGTATGTTTTGATAAAAGGCCTTCGCTGTTTCATAAAAACACCTTCAGCAATTTTAAAATTTTCTTTATTATTTAATTTATATTTTGGTAAATGCTAACATTTCTCTTCTTCTTTTTCTGGTTGGGGTATACAGTGTATAAGGGTCTTTGTTGGTCTGAAACATTATAACATTATAACATTATATCTGTGGCGGAAGGCTTTAATTTTTAGTTTGTGTAAGCAATCTTTGCGTTCTATTTTCATGAGTGCATTTAATGTACGAGGGTTGTTCAAAAAGTAAGTTTACAAGGTGTTTTGAAGAAACTGTTTCATTAGAAGGCAAGTAGGATCACCTGAAGATTAGGATCCCCAGCCTTCTTTAGTTAGCTTTATAAGACTAACTAACGAAAATATCACGACCTAACCTAATCAATCGTCAGTGATGGGCATCGATACATGAAAATCGCTAAAGCGATACCGATACATCGATACATAAAGAACGTCTTAGGCGATACCGATACGCCGATACTTTCTAGATGTCTTAAGCGATACCGATACATGCATCGCCGATACATGTATCGCCGGTACATTTTTATAATTATTCATTTAATATGTAGGTATCAGATATTATTGTTTATACTAGTAATTTGTACGCACTGTAAGTAAAATCAACGACATTTTAATGGGTTTTATAGATGTAAATAAAAACAATTGCTTTATTTAATGAAAGTATGTTTTAATTTTGTAGGATACATGAATGACTGAAAATATTACACTAACAATTAAAAGTAATTACTATTACCCTTCAAAAATACCAACTGGCTAAACATCTGGTCAGACAGTCTATTCCTTTTTGGAGCGTGAATGTGACCAGCCAAACTAAACAACCGTTCTACAGGAGCAGAGGATGGTAGTGGTGTGTTATACTTCAGGAAGACCCGTACAATTCCTGGGTACTGCCTCAGAGATTGGAGAGAATGATTTCCGTCACCCAGATACTGTAAAACTTCCATCTCAGTGGAATCTTGGGTTGCAGAGACATTAGTGGAAGCAGACTCATAACAGAAGAAATCATCTGCACTTCCGTCAGATGCAGCATCACTTAGTTGTTGCTGGGGGTCTGCTCGCTGAGGCTCTTAACAGCATTAACCAACATTTCTTGAACCCTCTTTTTGACAATGTTAGCATTAAATTTGCCTTTTAGGATTTGAAGACGATGCCAGTATCGCCAGTATTGAGCGTTTCTATATTATATGAGCGTTTCTATATTATGAGCGTTTCTATATTATGGTTAATTAATCTCAATAACACAAGTACAAACGTGTTTAAACGTTGCGCCGTACTGTGTGACGTGACCAGTAGAGTAGTACTGTCATTAAATAAATTTAATAATATTATTATTTATGTATATTCATAAATATAACTCAGTAGTGTCATATTATAACATCTATTTAAATATTTAAAAATTCTTATTAATGTATCGATGTATCGAAGTATCGATTTTTTTCGATACATTTAAGAAAATTTACCTTAGCGATACCGATAAATCGATACTTTTGTCAAGTAGCTAAAACGATACCGATACCGATACAAAAGTATCGATCGATACGTATCGGCGATACATGTATCTAGATACTGCCCATCACTGTCAATCGTCAAGGGCGTACAGTTGACCTAACAATTGGTTAGGTTAGGTCGTGATATTTTCGTTAGTTAGCCTTATAAGGTTAACTAAAGAAGTCTGAGGGCCCCTGATCTTTAGGTGATCCGGCAAGTAATTATTACAAGTATTTCAACAACTTATTACTACTGTACTTTTCTACATAACATCAAACAGATTCAAAGTACTTTTCCGTTTTCCCCCCCCAAATGGTAAGTTTTTACGATATGAATACAATGCTTATTAGCTTATTAATATATTTTTTAGAAATTTATTATATATTTTTAGAACGGAAAACATCTGAAGACTAAAGCCCCAATGTCAATCGTCCTTGACGATTGGTTAGGTTTAGTCGTGATATTTTCGTTAAAACTAACGAAAATATTACGACTTAACCTAACCAATTGTCAATATATATACCTCATTAACCTCGTTTAGGTTCCGTGTGTTGGTTTCTCTTCACACGAAGGTCAATCTAGTGGCCCTGCCTCTAGGCCTGGCTTCGTAGAGGAGTGACTTGCTCTCTTGCGCTCTCCACTGCACATAACCAGGTACACCCGGCTCATCTGGTACCGTCCTGAGCCAGGCGTCTAGTCTTCTCTTGAAGACTTCAACTTTGACCCCTGTAACGTTTCTGAGGTCCTTTGGAAGCTCGTTAAAAAGTCTTGGCCTCCTGACAACCAAGCTATTTTCCTTCAGTGTTGAGGAGGTCCCTTGTTGGGCCTTTAATTTGGGAACACTACACATTCTGCCTTTCCTATTTTCCAGTGTTGTTTGGATGGTAATTGGGTTTAGTTTGAGGTTTGGTACCAGTCTTTCGATCATTTTCCATATGTAGATTATGGTGTACCTCTCTTCTTCTTTCCAGGGAGCACAGATTTAGTTTATAGTCTTTCCCAGTAGTTGAGTTCTTTGCAGCCATCATTCTTTGCTGTGAAATGCCTCTGCGTTTCTTCTAATTTATTAATTTCTTCCTTTTAATATGGGAACGTCAAAACTGAGCAGTATTCAAGTTTTGGTATGATCAGTGTTCTCAGCAGGAGAATCATTACTGTCTTGTCCCTCCTTTTGAAGGTTCTTAGTACCTGTCCCGCGACTCTTTTTGCTTTGTTTATCGCGATCTGATTTTGTGTCTCGAATTTGGCATCGTCGGTCATTATTACCCCCAAGTAGACAGCTTTCGTGCTTTGGGTTTCCTGTCTATCTGGAGCATAATATGCAGTCTGTTTAAGTTCCTCTTTTCTACCATATCTCAAGAACTGAAATTTCTCGGTGTTAAATGTCACATTGTTGTCTTCTGACCATTTGTATATTTTGTTCGTGTCCCTCTGTAAGGCCTCCAGTTCATTTGCATCGCTGATTTTTCTGCTGATCTTTGTATCGTCCCCAAAGGATGTTACTGTAGTGTTGCTGTTTACTCCACTGTCTATATCTGTTAGCATGATAATGAACAGGAGTGGGGCCAGTACTGTACCTTGTGGTACTGAGCTGCGTACTTCTTATTCTGATGATGATAAACCTTGAATTTTGACGACCTGTAGACGTTCTCTGAGGAAGTTGTAGATCCATTTTCCCACTTTGCCTGTTATTCCCATAGGTTTCATTTTATGTGCTATTATACCATGACCACATATGTCGAAAGCTTTAGCAAAATCCGTGTACTGTAGATAACATCATAGTTTTCATTGCCTTCAAGTGTATCTAGGATATAAGTTGTGAATGGCATGATCTTCCTGATCGGAATCCGTGCTGATTTTCGTTGAATCTTTCCATTTCCTCTACGAAGTCATAGATTTTCTCTCTGACTATTCTTTCAAATATTTTGGTGAGGTGGGGCGTCAATGACACTGGTCTATAGTTCTTTGCTTGAAATCTATCCCTTCCTTTATATATAGGGACAATGTTCACTCTTTTCAAGATGCTTGGTATTTCCTCAGAGTCTAGGGATCTTCTCCATATCCAGTATAAGGGTGTAGCTATTTCAGTTTTACAGTTTTTAATCAATAGTGCGTTCCATTTGTCCAGACCTGCAGATGAATGTGATTTCATTTGTCCTATAGCTCTCGCTACATCTTCTGAGGTAAAATCCTTGCATTTTCTCCTCGAAGAATGCATGTATGTCAGGTATCGCTTTGTCACTTTATGGGGTACTGAAGACCGATTCATACTTGGCTCTCAATGTTTCAGATATTTCTTTTAGATCGTCTGTCAATTCATTATTTCCTTTACTTACCGGCCCGACAGTAGTGCACGTTTTTGTTTTCCTTTTCGCATAGCTAAGAAGTATTTTGGATTTTCTTTTATTGCTTCTACCGCCTTTTCCTCTTCCCTCTCTGTATGGCCCTTAATCAGCGTTTGTATTTCTCTATCGATACTCTCCAGTTTTTCTTGTATTACTTTCCTAGCATTGTTGTCTCTGCAATTAGCTAACTTCGTCGCTACTCTCTTTCTTTTGCAGAATATTCTTCTCTTTTGTGCCTTGGCTCTCTAGCCAATTCCTCTTTCCTTTTGGCTGTGCTTTCGGAGCATATTTTTCTAAAATTCTCAGCGTCTTTTCTTCCAAGGTTGTTAGCATTTCCTCAGTTGTTTTATTCTCTAAAACTGTTCTCCACTCTATTTGGGCCATGTGTGATCCGATTTCTTCCCAATTTATGGTCTTGGAGTTTAAGTTAAAAGACCAAATTTGCTTCTTTCTTCCGTGTGTGTCTTGTCTTTTAATGGTATTGCCATATTTGTTGATAACGCGATTATGTTGTGGTCTGAGATAAAGGTTGGAGTTATTTTTATATCAGCAATCAAGTTCGTGTTATTCGTGAATACCAGATTTAGGCAGTTATTTTTTCTGGTATTTTCTATTATCTCCTGTGTCAGCATAAACTCGTTTGTGAGAGTCATCAGCATTTTTGCTTGTTCCTGGTCCTCTCTTGTGCTCCCTTATCTTGCTGTAGAAATATATTTCTTCCCACCTTTTTGTATTTTATAAATGGGAAATTAAAATCGCCTCAGAGTATTACATGTATATTAGGGGATGGAGAGTTTACGAACTTTATTAGGGTTCATATATCATCAATGGCATCCGAAAATTTTTCAGTTGGAAAGTTTGGAGGTCTATAGTTGACTATCAGTACCACGTTTAGTTTCTCTATTTTCACTACAAAGGTTTCCACGAAGCTGTTGGATTTACTTATTACCGTCTGTGTCATATGACTCTCATGTATATAAATATCACAGCCACTTTTACGTCTCGCTGTTCTATCCGCTCTTAGTAAGTTGAATCCATCGATATGCAATTCTTTCTTATCGATACAGTGTTTGCAGTTATCGCAGTTTCCTTGGCAATCTCTAAGATGTATTTCTGTGAGGCATGCGATGTCCGCCCTTGTTTCGTCCATAAAATCTTTCATGAACGAAACTTTGTTTAGTGAGTTGTTCGGTTTTATTCCTTGAATATTTGACAGGACAATGTTTATGTTCTTTGTTTTGCATTGCCCCTTGTCCATTTTAAGTTCGTTGTCCTTTGGTTTCGCGTGTTTTGTGCCTTGTTGTCCTCCGAGATGGATCCGTTCCCGCCTACCTGTTCTGGTTCTACCTGCTCGAGGGTTCCCAGCTGTGTCAGCTGCATGTGCTGTATAAAACTTATCAGCCGTATTGTGTCCGAGATGTTGAAAAAGTTTTGTTTGCTATTTGTGTACATATTTTTCACATTCCTTCTGTTGTCATTTGAAACTTGTCCTATGTCCTTTGAACTTGTCGGGAGATGATGGTAGTAGCATTTTCTCCCATACTGGCAGGTTCCATATGTCGCGTAGGTCTTGCACATGTCCAGATGGTAGAATTTGCAGTTTCCACCGAATTTGCAGTGACCATTATTGTAGAAGTAGTAGTTGCACAAGGGAGGGTGTTCGTAGATACATGTCCTTCCTTATACCTGCAAATCCCTTTCACATAGTATTTACATATAGTTTCTTCCCCATTTTTACTTGGGGCCTTTATTTTTGGTGGTTTCAGTTTGATTTCTTTATTGTCTACTTGTTTTTTCCTATTGCTGCTAATGTTTGAAATATTTGAATTTGGTTTTGTGCCTTTGTTTCCTCTGTTGGTGCTTCTTTTATTTCTGCTTCACGTTTATTCGCTTTTTCTGGGTTTTTTTCCTGTTCATTTTTCGCAGTTTCCTCTTGTACTATCTTCGTTCCTTCTATTTCTTTTCTCTGTTCGCTATTCTTAAATTCCTCTTTTGCCTTTTCCTCATAATCTCGTTCTGCTTTAAAGACCATAAACGAGTTTATTTCGATTATGCAGCTTTTGCAGGAGAACTTGATTCCGTTAAATTGTTTAGTGCCTGTTATGAGAGAGATTTCTTCGTCGCTCCATCTCAGGCATTGAAATTCGATTAAGGACTGGCAAAGGTCGCAGCGGATTGTCTTTGATTCATCTGTTTCTTTTTTACAGTATCCATAGGGTTGTATGAATTTATTTGCCATTGCCATATTTCTAATGGTATGTAAATGATTGTGCACGAAATATTAACTCAAAAGGGTAATTAATTAAGTGAGGTACTTGATTTGACTTTAGAAACGAGGGAGGGAAAATTTTTCCGTTTTTCCCGGGGATCGGAGATGGGGGATGTGGCACGCTGTGGATTCTCACTGATTGGTGCCCGGGAGTGTACCGCGGTGGATAACTGAGGGATATTGCCTTTCGATGGGCAGTTAGATTTCCTCGGAGAAAAAACACTCGGAAAAAACGCTGTATAGATTAAGTTGCTTTGTTTATTTCAACATACCCCGCTATTTCACCACTTAAAGAGACATACGACTGCGTACACTGAATATTCACTCAAAAATTGGCACTACTTAAAAAGGATTAACTGCAGGATTTTTATTGTAATATCACTTTTATTCGGACTTCAAATGAAATACGTGTAACCGTCACACTGGGCAGAATATATATATATATATATACAAAACAACGAAAATACTACGACTAACCCTAACCAATCGTTAAGGGCGATTGACATTGGGGGCTTATTAAAATTACGGGGGTATAACGGAAAAGTACCGATTCAAACATTTGTCGTAGCGTGGGACAAACTTTCTGATACCGGTCGAGTAAAATGCAGGGTCCTTAGTTTTTAATTAGTTCGTACGGCCACTTCTACATCAGGATCGTTTGAAATTGTTTACCTCCGAGGTGTTCCTTTAGGGCTGTAAACAAATGGAAGTCGCTTGGTGCAAGGGCAGGACTATGGGAAGGATGATCCATGACTTCCCAGTGGAACGATTCCAAAAGCTGGCGTGTTTGATTTGCAGTGTGAGGGCGTGCATTGTCATGCAAGAACACCACACCTGCAGTAAGCAACCCGGGACATTTTCTTCTGATAGCCGTGCGGAGTCGCTGTAAATTTTCACAATAAGAAGTGGCATTTATTGTTGTCCCTTTTTGCATGAATTCAACAGGCAAAACGCCTTGATAGTGCCAAAAAATCGTTGCCATCACCTTACCAGCTGATGGTGTAATCTTGAACTTTTTGGTTCGTGGTGACCCTGCGAACCTTCGGCCAAATACCGCTGAAGAAAGAAAAGACTGCAGGCCATTCTCTGAGTCTTGTGATTATCTGTTAACATTTTGGGTACCCAACCCGCACAAACTTTGTTGAACCCAAGCTTGTCATGAACAATGTTGGATATACGACGTAGTTCCATGTGAGAGATGGAATGTTGCTTGAAGTTCACGAATTGTTACTCTTCTGTTTTCACGAATAGCGTTGTTGATTCGTTCAATGTTTTCATCATTTGTTGCCACACATGCCAAGCAAAATATTGTACTACCACCATTATTGTACTATGCATAATGTACCGGTAATTTACCTTGTAAATTTACTTTTTGAACAACCCTCTGTAATCGTGTTCTGAAATCTCCTATGCAACATTTTTTATATCCAGAAATATAAAGTTAAATGCTCCTCGACGGCAAAGCTTTCAGTGCTCTTAAATAATTCTTCAAGATTATGAGATTATGATGTTATTAGCGTTCTTTAAGAATCCTTAGTGAAATCTTTTATTTGCGATATAAAATCTTTTAATTCCGCGCGCGAAGAAATCTTCTTCAGCAATTCCGAAAGACTTATGGCAAAATCTTTTTAGAACTCTACCAAATTTCATTAATTATAGTATAGTAGAGATTAAGGAATGATGTAAAGGCGTACGTATCAGATAACGATAAAATTTCAAGTACATGAAACAATAAAACGCAATTCTATATCAATTCCTTTTATGATCTAAAGGTTTTCTTAATATCAAGCAACATCAGTCTCCATAAAACAGAGAAGAGAGTACCGTGTCTCGTAAAACACAGACAACGAGTCACTGAAAGTGAACATTCAAAAGGGTGTTGGGATTGCAAACTTGGGGTTTATTAGTTATTAATAAATACATACAATTAATAAATAAATAAAAAGTAACATGAAGAATCTGGAATATACAAATGAAAAACGGTATACAAATAGAAAAAGGTTTAATAGTTAGATTATAAAATTTCATGTAGCCCCAAATTAATCACAAAAAGGACTACGTGACAAGTTCTGTCTTGTAAATGGGACGTCTTGAGTTTAGGGCTCAGCATCCGGGATCCCGGAAGTAAAGTACACAGCTCATTTCCCGGAATTTCTATCCCGAGATTTCCGGGTATTCTATTTTCAGGGGAGACTTTTAAACAGTTTTATTATGAGGTATATGTATTTCATGCAAAGGCTTTTCACAATTGAAGTTTTCGTTCACCTGTTTTTTAAACTTTGAAAACCGTTTTCGCTTGAGGGTGGGGTGAAATAATATCCCTGGATCCCGGATACCCAGCCCTACTTGAGTTGAGCCAATCAGGCATAAGTATAGCCGTCACGTGATGTCACACCTTTCATTTCATCCAATCGAATATTAATAAACAATTTAATTGTCTTAGAACATTATATATATATATATATATATATATATATATATATATGATGAAAAAAACCACGAAGGAAAGGAAACACAGAATGGTGCTTAAGCGCTTTCGTCTAATGCATCCAACCAGTTCGTTGAACGGCATCCAACCAGTTCGTTGAACGGCATCCAACCAAGAGGAGGAGGGTTGTCTCCCAGGGGCCAGGGTTGACAGAGTTAGAGACGAAGTGGATAGGATTGACGTTGCCTCCCGTCACTCAATGTTGGTGACGATGGTAGGAGGCAACGACTCGTATAGGCCCGATACGAGAGTGCCTGACCTTTTGGAGAGATATAGGGGGTTAATTAGGTCCCTGAAGGCGAGGTCAGATAGGTCTTTAGTTCTAGGTATTACCCCTAGGCACGGGTTGGGTCTTAGGATTACGTCAAAAACAATATTTTTGAATAATAAATTAGAAGAGATTTGTGCTGAGGAAAATGTACCCTTCGTAAAGCTGTGGTCCGAATTCAGTGATCCTAGCCTTTTTATAAAAGATGGGGTGCATTTTAATGAAATAGGTAATGCTAGGCTAGGTAGGTTAATAGACGAAAACGTGCGAAAGCTGTATAGGTCGAAGCCTTCTTTAAACGTTGTGGGTCCGGGGAACGCGGGCCCGACGTGAAAATAGTTTAAAACGCGGGCCCGTGGTAAAAAATAACTTAAACGTCTTTTATTGTAACGCGCGTAGTATTAGAAATAAATTAAATGAATTTAAGGCGATAATTTATTCCGGCAACTATGATATAGTTGCTATCACTGAAACTTGGTTAAATACCGTGACTCGGGACTTGTTGGGGGAACTTGATATACCGGGTTTTAAACTCTTTACTAATGATAGGTTACATAGGTTTGGTGGAGGCGTTTTGCTGTACATTCGTAATTCCCTTAGGGCTATCGAGGTTAAGTTAGATTTTCCGGCAGCAATTAATGCGATATGTGTTGAAGTTAGGGCGCGTAGTATTAGTTTTAATTTTGTTGTTGTTTATAGACCTCCCGTTCAACCCCTCGATACAGATACTAGATTTTACTCACTTCTTGGTAATTTTATTGACAATCGGAATAGTATAATTGTCGGAGACTTTAACTGCCCTAATGTTAATTACGAGAATTTTACTGGTAATGAGGAGGGTTTGAGATTGGTTGAGTTTATGGACGATAACTTTTTACGACAGATAGTTACCGAACCAACGCGCGGTGACAATATTTTAGATTTGGTGATGACGAACGGCGAGAATATAGTCGAAGGTTTAGAAGTAGGCGAGAGTTTAGGATGTAGTGATCATCAAATTCTTAGGTTTAAGTTATTGATAGAAAACACTCAGGATAGTAACGTAATAGAAGTCCCTGATTTTCGTAGGGCTAATTTTGATAGTTTTGCGGATAGGATGAGAGTAGTGGACTGGGATAACTTATTTATGGGTAATGACACAAATTTGCGTTGGGTGGCGTTTAAAGAAAGTTTTAGGAATATTGAAAGGGAGTTTATTCCTCCCAAGCGCGCTAGAAATCGTGGTAGGCCGAAGTGGTGGACTAGGGAAATAGGCGAGTTCATAAACGAGCGTAATAGAGCGTATAGACTTAATAAGCGCAATGGCACGGCAGCTAACTTTAATAGATATATCGAGCTTAGACGTCAGGTTAAAAGATCAGTTAGGAATGCCAAGCGTAATTTAGAGATACTTATAGCTGCGGATAGTAAACATAATCCAAAAAAGTTTTTTGAATACGTTAATAATCGTAAGCCGGTAAAAGATAACATAGGCCCTCTAGTGGATGTTAATGGCGCTTTGGCTTCTGACGCTCAGGCGATGGCGGGTATTTTCAATAACTTTTTTGCGACAGTTTTTACCGTAGAAGACGTAAATAATGTCCCCGACGTGGACGATATCGTTCCATTTAGTAGCGAGACTATTTTGGATGAAATAACTGTTTACGAGGCTGAGATTGCGCATTATATCGATAGGCTAAAAGTTAGCAAGGCTCCAGGCCCTGACGCTTTTTATCCCAGACATTTGAAAGATTTGAAAGACGTTATCGTAGGCCCCTTAACGAAGATTTTTAATCAGTCACTCGAAACGGGGATTATTCCTGAAGACTTCAAATTAGCTAACGTCACGCCTATTTTTAAAAAAGGCGACCGCGCAGTAGCTAGCAATTATAGGCCCATTAGCTTAACGTCAATTGTCGGTAAACTTTTGGAATCCGTAGTTAGGGATCGTATCATCGATCACTTAGAAAGTAGAGATTTGATTAATAGTAGTCAGCATGGGTTTCGACGCCATAGGTCTTGTTTAACTAATTTGTTAGAATTTTATAACGAAATAGTGCGCGAATACGATAGGCATAGAGCGCTGACGTTATTTATTTAGATTTTAAAAAGGCGTTCGATACAGTTCCGCATAGGAGACTAATTGCGAAGGTCAAAGCGCACGGTATACGCGGTCAGGTAGCTAACTGGTTAGAAGAATGGCTTCGTGCTAGGAGACAGAGGGTCGTAGTTAATGGTAGTGAATCGGGGTGGTTAGATGTAGGTAGCGGTGTCCCACAGGGTTCAGTGTTAGGCCCATTGCTATTCGTAATTTACATTAACGACATAGATGTAGGATTGACTAGTAACGTGTCAAAATTCGCGGACGATACTAAAATAGGCGGTAAGGTTGTTAACGAGGACGATAGAAATAGGCTCCAAGACGATGTAAATAGGATTATGGAGTGGACAGATAAGTGGCAGATGCAATTTAACGTAGACAAATGTAAAGTTTTGCATATAGGTTCTCGCAACAATAATTACACGTACACGATGGATGATAGGGAGTTAGCGAGCGTTGACGAGTAGATTTAGGCGTACGCGTATCTAAGATTTAAAGGTTAGGAACCAGTGCCTGGAGTCTTGCGCAAAAGCTAATAGGATGTTAGGCTTCATAGCGCGTAATTTCGAATTTAAATCGAAGGATATTATATTGCCCCTTTACAAGTCCCTAGTCAGGCCTCATTTAGAATATGCCGTTCAGTTTTGGTGCCCGTACTTGCGTGAGGATATTGATAGGTTAGAAAGGGTTCAGCGTCGTGCCACGAAACTTATTCCGTCATTGCGCAATAAGCCTTATGAAGATAGGATTAAAGAGTTAGACCTGTATTCACTCGAAACTAGGAGATTAAGGGGGGAGCTTATTGAAGTTTTCAAAATCGTTAATAACATCGATAACGTAAATTTTGACAAATTGTTCACTTTCGATAATAGTAATACTCGTAATAATGGATTTAAGTTGCGTGGCATACGTTTCATTAATATCGCTAAAAACTTCTTTACGTTTAAAGTAATTGATAAATGGAATAATCTTCCTGCGTCAGTCATTCATTCTACCAGCATTAATATGTTTAAGAACCATCTTGACAGACATTTTAAAAATATTAACGTTGTTTAAAATAAAAAACAATCAGTCACAGGAGCTCTGGGGGTGGTGGTCGAGGATGAGTCTGTGGATGATTAATGCCAGCTTGACATGCCAGCATGTGATGCCAGCAATAAAATTAAAAAAAAAAAAAAAAATTAGACTAACATGAACGTAGATGTAGCTCGTAGAGTAAACTAACCCACCTTTTATTTAACTTTACCTACTTTTTTTTTTTCTTATCCTCCTTTGCATGTCTGTAACTCTTTTTTCTTGCATGTTTGTAGTTTGCATGGTATGACTGTGAGTTAAGACCGTGTTTGCATGGTTTGTAAGCGTTCTTATTTTACTTCTTTTCATCTTTCACCCCTCTCCTATTCTCTCAGACTATTTTTCTGACTTGTCGGCAGTGGCTGGTGGATGATGATGGTGAGTCTTTTTTCTCTTTTTCTGAATGAATGTTAACCCACGAGTGATAGGTGTTCCTCCTTACTTAACCCCTTATTCTCTTCTCTTCTCTCAACCCTCTACTCTTTCCTTTCTCTCGGGCTAACCTTAGAGTGGATCTTAGGGTCTTTGTTAGCCTTAGCTTCTGTAGATCTGTAGATGTCATTAGACGAAAGCGCTTCAGCACCATTCTGTTTCCTTTCCTTCGTGGTTTTTTCATCATAAATATTTTTCACGTGTTACTTTCGTGAAATAATTTTCATATATATATATATATATATATAATGATGGGATTTAATATCGTAAATAGGCCAAATAAGTTAATTAAAAGAATATACGAGAATTAGGAATTAGCAAAATGTATAGAATGGAGCGTTTTAATGTTTTGTGTAGTTCCATGTTTAAAGGAAAAAAAATTAAAATATTCTCATCAAACGCAATCACTAATGGGAAACTACGAATAGGACGGAGAAAGAGAGCACGAAAAAAACCGGAAGACAGTCATTTTTATTTTGATAGTCCCATCGTGCCCGTGGGAATTGGGCCCACTATTAAGATGAACTTAATTAAGTCAATAAATTCATTTCATTTCCCCTTGGGGCCCACGGAAAGTGGAATCCTATCCGAAGCCCTAGGCTTGTATTCATGTCACACGCTTGGCCTATATCGTTTCTGTAGGCCTACTTGTTTCCTGATCAAGGTTTATCCTCATTTATTAATTTTATAACGTAAGTAAAGTTTAATATAACCTGTGAATGAACATAAGTTTGAAAGTATAAAAACAACGTTGTTCTGTAACAACAGTGTAAATTTATATTTGTGGATTAATTAAAAACTTCTTAGCGTTTTATAAGCAATGTTAGTTCATCAGTTGAAGTTAAGTGAAAAACTGATACGAAGAAAGACATCAGTGGGTTCACACTACCACATAAACTGTCACATTCGTTAATTGTGAAAAAAGCGATAAGTGTTCGCGCTACCGTATCAAGTGTAACCCGTATTGCGTATTAATATCAGTGTATTTACAAAGTGCAACTTCGTCACACTCATCCAGGAGCGGAGCAGTGAATGGATCATTTTCATTTGGGAGTCACCGGGAAAGGGACGCCACCCCGAGAGAAACCTCGAACCCTACAAGGGGTATACCAATGTAAAAGAATTAATATATGTTAATGGCTTCCCAGCTTGCATTTTTGAACAATGATTAAACTAATAATTATAGTTATTTCTCTTCCCCGTGTGCAGAGACGCTCCTTATTTACGTCGTTTCTATTCATATATATATATATATATATATATTTCGAGGGAAACGAAATCCCCGCCTTCAACTCCTCCCCCACTGAAGGTGGGGTGGAAACGCAGCATGCAGGGGTAGCGGTCAACCCCCCTCTCCTGTTCAGGAAAGGACCCCTGCTCCCGATTTCACAATAAGGAACAGGGACGGTCCAATGCCGAGAGACGAGGCATCATTGCCCTCTTCCCTGCCTCCCACTGCAGAGGAGAGGCGTTCGATTACGCCTCGCTTGGTGCGCAGTTCCCCCCCCTCCCACCGAAGAAGGAGGGGCACGCGCGGCCGTCAGGTTATAAATACCGCTAACAGACCCTCACCAAGCCACAGAGTAAGGGAGGGGCCTCCTATCCCCCAAAGGTTGTGCCACCCATTCCCCAGGCAGGCGAACCCTGCCTCAGGGAGATCGAGGGAGGACGATGGGTGGGTAACTGTTAACAGGCGCCCTTCCCGAAGGTTTCCTCAACCGGTCTCCGCGGCGAGGCCACTGATGGGGAATATCACCCTCTTTGTGTCACGAATTCAGCTCTCGAACGAGGCAAGCGATATTCGACACATGATGGAAGAAGTCATTGGTGAACACAGTATATTGATAGTTAATAAACTAAACACGAAATCTCTGTATTATAACTCATTTAAAGTAATAATTAAAGGTGTAAATGCGCATTTCAACCTGTATAATATGAGTTAATGGCCAGACGGTATTATTGTTAAGGAGTTTATTCACTTTTCCAGGAGATTTGATAACAGGCAAAATAATAATAATAATAATAATAATAATAATAATAATAATAATAGGCACCCTAACGGTAATGCCTGAAAGTTGTACTGTGTAAAATAATAATAATAATAATAGGCGCCCTAACGGTAATGCCTGAAAGTTGTACTGTGTAAAATAATAATAATAGGCGCCCTAACAGTAATGCCTGAAAGTTGTACTGTGTAAAATAATAATAATCTTACTAATAATAAATTTTCTATCAGTCACGGCGGATAACTTGTTGAAAATAGTCTCATGTAATGTAAAGTCAGTGAGGAATTCAACTGTAGATGTTCATAAAATCTGCGACAGTGCAGATTTGATACTCCTGCAGGAGCACTGGCTATCTAAGCAAGAGCTAAAATTCCTCTCTACCATCCATGATGACTTTATGCACCCTGCGTCATCAGCAGTAGACTTGTCAGATGAATTAATGTACGGTAGGCCTTTTGGTGGTGTTGCTTTCTTAATAAGGAAAAATTTGTCAAAACATATAAAATTTTTAACAAGCGATAATGTAAGGTTGTTAGGCATTGAATTACAAGTGAACAATGATTGCATATTAATTGTAAACTGCTATTTACCATATAACAACGGCAGTAATCTAGATGAATACATTGATTTGCTGTACAAAATTAAGTCATTATCAGATAACCCCAAATATTCTCACTGTATAATAATGGGGGACTTTAACGCACATGTGAACTGGGAATTCTTTGTAGAATTGGGTAACATGTGCGAGTCGGTCAATTTAAGTATAAGAGATGTAGATGTATTAGGGGTAGCCAGTGGTAATTTTACATACGTTAGTGATATGAGTGGTACCACCAGGTGGATTGACCATTGTCTCACTAGTAATAATCTAAAGGATCGAATTGTTAGAGTTCATATTCTGCATGATTTCCTTCTTTCTGATCATAGACCATTAGAAATATTAATTAACGTTACCAATTTATGCGCAACACGACTTAACAAGAACTCAATAGGTAAGAATAATCGCGTCGATTGGTCCAATGTTACGATGCAGCAGAGAATAAAATACAAAGACAGAATAAGTCACCTCTTTAATAACACTGCCCAACACCAATTTTGCTGATTTAATTCTAACACCTGTTTTTAGGTAACTTTGGTGTGCTGATTTCAAAAATCACCTTAGTTTTTGCCTATCACGTCAGGTTTTCGAGCAATCAAATACGGATATTTTGGAGATATCGCATTTTGGCAGGGTTATGCCCAATTTTTTTTCTTTTCAAAAAATAAGTTTTCACATACTTAGAATCAGCATGGAAAAGTAAACAATTGTGCAGGGAGTGAACTTTAATATACAATGGTAATATTGGCACATAAAGTGATTAAAAGTGTTTAAATAAGCAAAAAATGAATCCATGATCATGACGTCACGCTCACACCTGGGGAAATCACAGATACCCAAGATTTTAATATGTTGTACATGACCTTTAGATTTAATGCACAGATTTGCGTATTCCACAGATAAAATTTGTCTCAAAAATCATCAATTTTGATAAGCGCCCTTCATGGATCACCCAAAATAGGCATATTTCATTGCACGAAAACCTGATGTGATGGACAAAATCTAAGGTGATTTTTGAAATCAGCACTTCCATATTATCCAGAAACAGGTCTTAGAATTAAATCAGCAGCAAAAACTTTTTTTTTTGTTGGCAGTGTACTTTAGAAATTTTGCACCTTGCCTGTAATAATCCTTGCTCAAATGATTCTCACTGTAAACTCATAGATAGGTATTATAGTAAGATAATATTCGTGTAAAGAGAAGCAGGAAGCCCCCTGATTAAATCTTACAACTATCATACTAAATTTTCCTGGATGGAATGATTTTATTGCCCCCATGAAGAGGGAATCGAAAGACGCCTATGATTTGTGGTGTTTTCATGGTAGACCCAGATTAGGACCAGTATACTTGAATATGTGTAGAAGTCAGGGTCAGTATAAGGCGGCCATAAAGCGATGTAAATAGGAAGAAGAGTCTATTCGAGTATCAAAACCTGTGAAGCTCGCATAAATAACGATAATAACAAATTTTGGAAATTTGTTAAGAATCAAACGGGTGTCAAAAATGTCCTCCCTCCGTCAAACGATGGGGTGTCGGGTGAGGATGAAATTGCAAAGCTGTGGAAAAACCACTATTCTAACATTCTTAACAGTGTGAGTAGGGATAATCTTAAGATAGATTGCAGCGAAACGATTGTGAGAGGGACAAGGGAAAATACTTTGATATCATTTTCTGAAGTAAAGAGGTTAATTAAAGAGTTAAAGACTGGTTCTGCGTCAGGGGTAGATGACTTATCGAATGAGCACTTAAAATATGCAAATGACGTAGCATGTCTGCATATATCATTGCTCCTATTAGCCATGCTGGCTCATAGCTATATCCCTGCAGAGTTCATGAGGGTATATATCTTGCCCCTGGTCAAAAATAAGTATGGAGACATTCTGTCCAGCAATAATTACAGGCCTATTGCTGTCGCTTCCTGCTTCTCGAAAGTATTAGAAAAACTCTTGTTACGCCGATTAAATGATTTCCTATGGACATCTCCTAATCAGTTTGGCTTTAAAAGGTCCCACTCAACTGACCTGTGTATCTATGTACTTAAAGAAACAATATCTAAATACATTGACAGTAATTCAACTATTTATAGCTGTTTCCTAGATATAAGTAAGGCATATGATAGGGTGAACCACAATATTTTATTTGCAAAACTAGAAGACAGGAAGGTTCCCATGTACATATTAAATTTATTGAAATTTTGGCATTCCCACCAATCTTTCACTGTTAGGTGGGGCAATGTACTATCCGAGTGTTTTGGCTCCTCTTGCGGGGTGAGACAAGGCTCCTTGCTCTCCCCTGTGCTGTTTAATGTGTATATCGACGGATTAATTGCTTCACTTAATGAAGCAACAGTGGGATGTTGTATAGATAACACAAGGATAAATAACTTAGTTTATGCCGATGATATGGTGTTAATAAGTCCCTCTGTTAAAGGTCTGGATCGGCTACAAAAAGTCGGCGAAGTGTATACGCAGAAACATGATATTCTTTTTAATGTTACAAAAACTAAGGTTATGCAATTTCATCCTAAAAGCTGTAATCAGCCAGCTGATATAAGGTTTAAAATGAATGGTGAAGTAATTGAGGAAGTACAAGAGTTTATGTATTTGGGTCAAACTATTACGAGCTCCTTGAGTGATGACTCGGATATAAGAAAACAATCTCGAAGCTTGTGTGCTAAAGCGAATATGACCATAAGGAACTTTCGATTCTGTACAAGTGAAGCTAAAGACACTCTCTTTCGTACTTTCTGCAGTAATATATACGGACAGCAACTCTGGGTGAATTATAAAAAAGGTTCTGGCAGAACTCTAAATTTGCTGTACAACAGGTCTTTTAGACTCTTACATAAATTACCCCCGAGATGCTCAGCTTCGCAAATGTTTGCTACCCGCAATGTCCCAAGCTTCCCGGAGGTAACAACACGTGCTCAACACAGTATAATGCAAAGAATTAAAAAATCAACCAACCTGATCATCCAAGCTATCCATGAGTCCTGCCATTTATCCTCTAAGCCAGGGTGGGGAACCTGCGGCCTTTTGGGGTACTAGTTGCGGCCTTCTGCCTATTTAACATTCAGAATTCATACCGTACGATAATGGACAGCAACTGATACCCCTTTAGGGCTTTAGGCTATTTCATTAGATCATGGTTTCAGCTTCACTGCTTCTTACACATACAAGCCTTCTTTATGGCTTGAACAATAGGAAATATGGCAACGTTGCCAGTTAAAACTGGCAGAGTTGCCTTACGGCTTACGCCCTTACCTATCAACGATCAACTCGACTGGCTGACTGGATGACAGTTACTGACGATTCTCCGTTAGTGACATGCACGCTTGTTTCCTTTAAAACTGTAAATCTTTGATCAATTCGTGTACCATTTTTATTTAAAAATCTTCTGGTACCCCAATCATGTCAAAAACTGTGAAAAGAAAATTAAAGGAAGAGAACAGAATATTCCATGAAGAATGGGAATTGCAGTATTTCATAGTTGTTGAGAAAGATAAAATGATGTGTTTGCTCTGCAACGCCATAATTGCAACAGTGAAGAAACACAATGCTTATCAGCATTATGCAACTCATAAGAACCACAAGTATGCTATATTGGAAGAAGAACCCCGAAAGTTTGCACTTACGAAGATGAAACTTCAAAAGCAGCAACAACAGCAAGTATTTAAAACGATGTCAGGCCTAGGGACTGAAATCACTGAAGCAACTTATAAAGTAGCATATATATGTGGAAAAAGAGGTAAGCCATATAGTGATGTGGAAATCATAAAAGAATGCATTGTTGAAGTTGTAGCCCCTTTAGATTCAGAAAAGGTTAACAAATACAAACAACTACCTCTTTCAAGAAGGACCATAACTGATCGGCAACATGAATTAGCCCTCAATGCAACTGAACAACTTCATACAATATGCCAAAGCGAAAATACTTATTATTCGATTACCTTGGATGAGTCCACTGATATTACTGACTCAGCCAAAGTGTCACTTTTTATTCGTGTTATAACTACAGATTTTCAATGCTACGAGGAGTTACTGGCTTTGGGTACTCTTACGGGGAAGACACGGAAGACACGTGGAATTGACGTCTTGTCTCTCTTCAAAGAAAAATGCCGTGAAGCGAAACTGAATTTATGTAATTTAGTAAGTGTATGCACAGATGGTGCACCTTCCATGAGAGGAAAATGTGCAGGATTTGTTGCGCTACTACAAAAGAACTGCCAAATCCAGATAGCTTGATTTCCTTTCACTGTATTTTGCATCAACAGAATCTCTCTGCCAAATCTACTGTTTTAAGTGACATATTAAGTAAAGTTATACGTATTTTGAACTACATTAGAGCAAATGCATCACGACATCGCCAGTTTCGCAATATGCTTATGCTTGATGATGAAACATTCAGTGTGGATCTTCCGTATCATTCTAAAGTGCGCTGGTTGTCACAAGGGCAAGTCTTTGAAAAACTTTTGTCTTTGCGAAAACAAATCACAAGATTTTCTGAGGAACTCAATGAACCATGTGAATTGTCAAAAAAGGATTTCTGCAGAAATGCTGCATTTTTGTGTGACGTAATGTCAAGCAAAATTACCTGAATATTTCTTTGCAAGGTAAAACTAAATCCATATATGAAATGTGGCAAAAAATCCAGGCTTTTCGGAGGAAGCTGCGCTTTTTCAAAACTATCCTTACCCGATCGGAACTTTCAGCTGAACACTTCCCTGAACTGGCAAAGGTAATTGATGAAGAAGATACAAGCAAATCATTAAGGGAATGCGATGTGAAAGAATACACAGCTGTCCTAGACTCCCTGATTGAAGAATACGATGAAAGATTTGAAGATTTTGAGAAACATGACTTCACACTGAAACTAGCTTTCCAACCACACCTGGTTGGCGTCTCCAAAGCACCTGAAGATTTACAGATGGAGTTGATTGAGCTATTAGAAGATAATATCCTTAAGTCTCTATTTGATACTAAGAAGGATCCTGTTGAAATATGGAAAAATGGCGTTGAATACCCACGTCTGCGCCAACATGCTCGTCGAATGTTGCCTTCTTTCGGCACAACCTACTGTTGTGAATCAACGTTTTCATATGTGACTCAAATCAAAACGCGCTTGAGATCTCAGATGACGAATATTCACCTGGAGGACCAACTAAAACTACGGTCAACGATATTGGAACCAAATGTACGACTCCTGTCCCGCAATAAGCAGTCACAAAAAAGTCATTAAATGGTTTATCACTTTTTCACTTAATATTAACATCATTTCACTTAATATAATTTTTCCCTAAATATTAGTTATATTGTTAATTATTCCCCACAAAAATAAATGTGCACTTGCTGAATTTTTTATTTATTATAAAAGCCCTCACGTATTATCAAGTTTGATTTAAAATTAATAAATATGTAGATTGTAGACTAAAATATGACATTTTGTTGTACTGTATATGTTAAATGCTCAGCATGCGGCCTAATAGAGTCTTGGTTAAATGAAATGCGGCCTTCCAATGAAAAAAAGTTCCCCACCCCTGCATCAATAATATATTTCTATCCTTAGTAAATGAACTGTCATTGTATTAATAATATTTGTCATATGGACTAGAGTCTGCCAATAAACCTTTTCATTTCATTTTCATATATATATATATATATATATATGAAAATTATTTCACGAAAGTAACACGTGAAAAAAAAATATGATGAATAAAACCACGAAGGAAAGGAAACACAAAACGGTGCTCAAGCGCTTTCGTCTAAGACATCCTCAGGAACACTGAAATACATAAAAGGTTACGGCCTATATATAGGTTACAGAAAGAGAAAAAAATATATAAATAAATAACATACATACACACAAACATATATACATATATATATATACATACATATCTACACACATACACATATATATATATATATATATACAATAAACGGAGAAATAAAAAATAAAAATAAAACTTAAAAATTAAGGATTAGAGGATTAACAAAGAGGCATATCGATTTTTAGCACAAGATCAAATGAGTTATAAAAATAATACAAATTTATACTGGAGATACGCCCGGGTTTAACACTTTGCCTTTTTAGAGTCAAGTTTCGATATATATAAAAATAAATTGAAGATTAAAAGTTAATAAAGTAGCTTACAAGTTTACCAAAGATTAAGTGTCCTACCCTTTTTATCTAGATTTGTTTTGAAGGAATTCAAAACAACAGGATCGAGTTGAAAAAGACCTTTGCTTATGTTGAAGTTATTTGAAAGTTGAATAATGGCAGACTCAAGAATATTTCTATTGACAATGTTGCTCGAATGAAATAAAACTGAAGCATTATTCCAATCAATACAGTGGGATAACTCTGACAAATGGACAAAAAGAGCACTGGACATTATAGGGTGGATCGATTTTACATTTTTTCGATTTCCATATTCTAATAGAGACAAAAACTTGCGCATGCATGAGAAAATAGCCTCTGCAAAATCTTAGCATAATAGGTAATCATCTTCTGCCCCCGGCAGAGCGATGAAAATCATATTTAGTAGTCAAAAACGTATTTTTCTTATAATTTTTAAAATATAAAATTTTGCGTGTGTGTTATTTCATGCCTAATCAACGATATAAATGCTATGGGAAATATATAAATGCATTATTTAAGACAAAGAGCCGATCTGAAAATATGTATATTTTATACATATTTTCAGATCGGCTCTTTGTCTTAAATAATGCATTTATATATTTCCATAGCATTTATATCGTTGCTTAGGCATGAAATAACACACACGCAAAATTTTATATTTTAAAAATTATAAGAAAAATACGTTTTTGACTACTAAAATATGATTTTCATTGCTCTGCCGGGGGCAGAAGATGATTACCTATTAAGCTAAGATTTTGCAGAGGCTATTTTCTCATGCATGCGCAAGTTTTTGTCTATTAGAATATGGAAATCGAAAAAAATGTAAAATCGATCCACCCTACTGGACAACTGTCCTGTTCTGACGGAATATTGATGCTGTTTTATACGTGTGTGCAAATCCTTTCCCGTCTGACCTATGTAAAAGGAATCACATTGTTTACACCCAATTTTATAGATAATGCCTGAATTATTGGTAGGGCTATTTTTTACTATGATATTTTTCACAATATTGTTATATGAAAATACTACATTAATATCCAAAAGTTTAAGTACATTAGCAATGCCTAAAAAGCCCGGGAAAAATGGAAGTACTAAAATATTTTTTGACAAAGTACGAGTGTTATTATTGACACGATAGAAAGTTCGTTTGCCTTGTTGAGACAAGATTCCATAAACGCAGATGGGTAACACAGATCACTTCCAATACCGTTGATTTTTTCCAATTCGGCATCGATGTATTCCGGACTGGCGATCCTAAGGGCGCGGAGAAACATTGATGAAAAAATGGCCTTCTTAGTGGGGGTGTCATGTCCCGAGTAAAAGTGTACGTAGGACAAGTTGTTTGTTGTTTTCCGATAGATACTAAACTTAAAACCTGGGCTTTCCCTATGTACACGCACATCCAAAAATGGGATTGACTTGTCTTGTTCCACTTCTAAAGTAAACTTAATGGAGGGGACTTGATCATTTAACTGAAGGAGGAAGTTATCCAGGTCACGATTCATGGGCCAGATACACAAAATATCGTCGACGTACCGCAACCAAGGGATGCCAACCCCCAGGATTCTCGGAATATAAGTAATTTCGAAAAACTCCATATAAATATTGGAGAGGAGGGGCGATAAGGGGTTGCCCATGGCCATCCCAAACACTTGTTGATAATACTCGTTATTGAAAGTGAATTTACAGTCTTTAATGCAAAGCTTAATAAGTTCCAAAACAATGTGTGAAGGTAGTGGCAGGTCATACTTATGTAATTCTTGGGAGAGAAAGTCAAGCATATCATCAATCGGCACTTTTGTAAACAATGAACAAACATCAAAACTGATCAATCTATCGTTAGTTTCAGTACGTGCATTATTCAATTTTTCAGTAAGATCCATGGAATTTTTTACATGTGAATCAGAGATAGTTCCGAGAATGGGGACAAGACTTTGACAAGCCATTTGGAGAGTTTATAAGTAATAGAGCCCACCGAGCTAATAATAGGGCGCATAGGGTTGCCAGGTTTGTGGGTTTTAATAAGACCGTAAAGGTAGGGCAGAGAAGGTGAAGTGGACATGAAAAGCGGAATTAAGTCCTTATGATCTTTGAGAATGCGTTTCAAGCCACTATTAAATGATTTGATGACGTCATCCTGCTGGTTCTTCCTAAGTTTGCTGTATGTGGCGGGGTCCTGGAGAAGCTCGTTCATCTTTCCGATGTAGTCCACTTTGTCCATAATAACTATGGTGTTAGCCTTGTCTGCTTTAGTAATATGGAGCTCCCATCTTTTTTTAATTGTGAGAGGCCATCGCAAAACCGTTTAGGAAAGTTATCTTCGTAATTACCATTCGCCGCACTATAAACGAGGCCTTTAACTATGTTAAACAAATACTGAGGGAGATTTATTATGGACAAAGTGAACTACATCGGAAAGATGAACGAGCTTCTCCAGGACCCCGCCACATACAGCAAACTTAGGAAGAACCCGCAGGATGACGTCATCAAATCATTTAATAGTGGCTTGAAACGCATTCTCAAAGATCATAAGGACTTAATTCCGCTTTTCATGTCCACTTCACCTTCTCTGCCCTACCTTTACGGTCTTATTAAAACCCACAAACCTGGCAACCCTATGCGCCCTATTATTAGCTCGGTGGGCTCTATTACTTATAAACTCTCCAAATGGCTTGTCAAAGTCTTGTCCCCCGTTCTCGGAACTATCTCTGATTCACATGTAAAAAATTCCATGGATCTTACTGAAAAATTGAATAATGCACGTACTGAAACTAACGATAGATTGATCAGTTTTGATGTTTGTTCATTGTTTACAAAAGTGCCGATTGATGATATGCTTGACTTTCTCTCCCAAGAATTACATAAGTATGAACTGCCACTACCTTCACACATTGTTTTGGAACTTATTAAGCTTTGCATTAAAGACTGTAAATTCACTTTCAATAACGAGTATTATCAACAAGTGTTTGGGATGGCCATGGGCAACCCCTTATCGCCCCTCCTCTCCAATATTTATATGGAGTTTTTCGAAATTACTTACATTCCGAGAATCCTGGGGGTTGGCATCCCTTGGTTGCGGTACGTCGACGATATTTTGTGTATCTGGCCCATGAATCGTGACCTGGATAACTTCCTCCTTCAGTTAAATGATCAAGTCCCCTCCATTAAGTTTACTTTAGAAGTGGAACAAGACAAGTCAATCCCATTTTTGGATGTGCGTGTACATAGGGAAAGCCCAGGTTTTAAGTTTAGTATCTATCGGAAAACAACAAACAACTTGTCCTACGTACACTTTTACTCGGGACATGACACCCCACTAAGAAGGCCATTTTTTCATCAATGTTTCTCCGCGCCCTTAGGATCGCCAGTCCGGAATACATCGATGCCGAATTGGAAAAAATCAACGGTATTGGAAGTGATCTGTGTTACCCATCTGCGTTTATGGAATCTTGTCTCAACAAGGCAAAACGAACTTTCTATCGTGTCAATAATAACACTCGTACTTTGTCAAAAAATACTTTAGTACTTCCATTTTCCCGGGCTTTTTAGGCATTGCTAATGTACTTAAACTTTTGGATATTAATGTAGTATTTTCATATAACAATATTGTGAAAAATATCATAGTAAAAAATAGCCCTACCATAATTCAGGCATTATCTATAAAATTGGGTGTAAACAATGTGATTCCTTTTACATAGGTCAGACGGGAAAGGATTTGCACACACGTATAAAACAGCATCAATATTCCGTCAGAACAGGACAGTTGTCCAGTGCTCTTTTTGTCCATTTGTCAGAGTTATCCCACTGCATTGATTGGAATAATGCTTCAGTTTTATTTCATTCGAGCAACATTGTCAATAGAAATATTCTTGAGTCTGCCATTATTCAACTTTCAAATAACTTCAACATAAGCAAATGTCTTTTTCAACTCGATCCTGTTGTTTTGAATTCCTTCAAAACAAATCTAGATAAAAAGGGTAGGACACTTAATCTTTGGTAAACTTGTTAGCTACTTTATTAACTTTTAATCTTCAATTTATTTTATATATATCGAAACTTGACTCTAAAAAGGCAAAGTGTTAAACCCGGGCGTATCTCCAGTATAAATTTGTATTATTTTTATAACTCATTTGATCTTGTGCTAAAAATCGATATGCCTCTTTGTTAATCCTCTAATCCTTAATTTTAAGTTTTATTTTTACTTCTCCGTTTATTGCATATATATATATATATATATATATGTGTATGTGTGTAGATATGTATGTATATATATGTATATATGTTTGTGTGTGTGTATGTATGTTATTTATTTATATTTTTTTTCTCTTTCTGTAACCTATATATAGGCCGTAACCTTTTATGTATTTCAGTGTTCCTGAGCATGTCATTAGACGAAAGCGCTTGAGCACCGTTTTGTGTTTCCTTTCCTTCGTGGTTTTATTCATCATATATATATATATATATATATACAAAGGACACCAAACAGCAAAAGTCCGGCTGGTTCCGACGAGGATGTTTAAAACGGAAGGTGCAAAGATGAAAGAAAAGTTAAAGATAAGTGAAAATTTTAAAGTAAAGAATGGAGGTTGAACGAAAGGAAAGAAATTTAGAGATAAAGGAAAATTTTAAGACAAAGAGTAGAGAATCCTAGTGAAAATTCTATAATATTTTTATGCGCTAATAAATGCTTCTAACTGTGGATTTAAGCCAAGATAAACATCTTGGCCAGTGATGGGCAACCTAGGCTAGTGAGTGAGCCGCATGAGTGGCCTTCCTTCATCTCAGTGGCCGCATGAGTGGCCTTCCTTCATCTCAGTGGGCCGCATGAGTGGCCTTCCTTCATCTCAGTGGGCCGCAAGATTAAAAATGAGCATGTGCGCTAAACATGGCCCCATGAATATGCTGAAATACATTTAATACAGCCCGAAAATTTCATAAAGAGTTAGAGAAAATTGTTATTTGTATATTAATTGAATTGTGATCAACTTTAAATAGTAAAGCAAAAGAAACATTTTTTATGCTCACCTTTCATGCTTTATGCTTATGCTTTTATGCTTAGTAATATAAAGAAATTTTGTTAAATCAAACAAAATTATCAGTAGATTATGGAAATAACAAATTCTAAAATTTTCATTCATGTGGACAATGGTTAGTAATATGTCTCTTTGGCCGCACTCAGAAACCTGATGGGCCGCGGGTTGCCCACCACTGATCTAGACTCTTTTTAAAGGACTCGACCGAATTACTCTGAATTAAGGTGGCTGGTAATCCATTCCACAAATTAACTATACGATTGAAGAAGAAATGTTTAACTTCATTAGAATTAAAATGTTTACCGCTAACTTGAAACCATTACCGCGAGTTCTATTTCCATTTTTGAAGGTGAAATATTTTCGACGTCGACGTTATAACTTTTAATAATTTTAAACACCTGGATTAAATTTCCTCGAAACCGCATTTTTTACGAGTGAGAATAAATTTAACGTTTCTAAACGAGCAGCAAATTTCTTTCTAAGTCTGGAAGTCATCTTAGTAACCTGTCGCCGCACTTTCTCCATTTTATGTCCTGTTGTAAATATGGGGACCAGAACTGAACCGAATTATATAAAGTTAACATTGGTTGTTTTTTTTCTGAATGAAATTCAAATGTTCTACCATAAATCCTAAGATTATATTTGCTTTTATAACCGATTCGATACATAGCTTAGTCGATTAAAGAATGTCGGCAACAATAATACTACCTAGAGTTGATCTTTCTCTTTCATAACACTCGTTAGTGTCTTGTCGCGCATAAACTACTTTTCTTTAACACCGTTTCTACCGATATGCAACGTTTTATATTTATCTCCTGTATATTAAAGTTCATTTGCCAAGTTTCTGTCCACCCCAGTAACTTATTAATGTCTTCTTTAATCTGCAAACGTTTTGCCGCTGACTTTGTTCTTCCTCCTAGTTTGGTAACATCCGCAAATTTTGAAATTATACTCTTTAATTCCTATGTCGATGTCATTAATATAGATAATAAAAAGAACTGATCCCAGAACTTATCCCGCCATTTACGTTTAAGAGACTGCCAATCTCTTTTTAGGTAATGAAATATTACTCGATTCTAAATGTTTAAAATAATTATAAAAGGAAATTCATGTGCCATTAATATCATCACGCGATAAAGCTTTATTTCCAATTATGCGTCGAAAGTTGCAGTTTCATGTCACGAATATAAATATTTTAAAATCCAATGAAATATCACGCTTGAATATATGATTTTGCATAATGCAAAGTTACCTCCGCCAATATGGTAGCGCCCTCCCCCCGCCTTCTACTTAAAAGGTGCTGAGTTCGAATCCTGTTGGGTAATTTTGCATATATATACATATATATATATTATCCCTAGAAGGGATTCAGAGAAGCTTCACAGCCAAGATCAATGGGTGCAAAGAACTAAATTAATAGGAAAGGTTACGCGAATTAAACCTATATTCACTGGAAAGGAGAAGAGAGAGATAGACAATTATTTACACTTTGAAAATAATGGAGAAATTAGTCCCTAATCTTACTCTGAACCCTGTAACTCCCCAAACAACAGTGGAAAGTAGAAAAGGAAGACTGTGTCGTGTTCCCAAATTAGAGGCTAGACAGGGAACATCCTTAACCCTGAAAGAAAATAGTTTTGTTGTGAGAGGACCAAAACTGTTTAATCAGCTGCTCAAAGACCTAAGGAACACGAGAGGTGCTGCGGTGGACATCTCTCCAAAAGAAGATTAGACGCCTGGCTCAGAACAATCCCCGATGAGCCGGGCGTACCTGGCCATGTGAGGTGGAGAGTACAAGAAACCAACTCGCTACTTCACCAGGCCAACTTGAGAGGAAGGGCGATAAGCTTGACCTTCGTGAAATGAGAATTATCGCGCAGAACATTTGAAAGGTTGAAAGGTGTATATATATATATATATATATATATATATTATATATATATATATATATATAATATATGAAAATTATTTCACGAAAGTAACACGTGAAAAATATTTATGATGAATAAAACCACGAAGGAAAGGAAACACAAAAAGGTGCTCAAGCGCTTTCGTCTAATGACATCCTCAGGAACACTGAAGTACATAAAAGGTTACGGCCTATATATAGGTTACAGAAAGAAAAAAAAAATAAATAAATAACACATACAGACAAACATATATATATATATATATATATATACATACATATCTACACACATACATACATATATATATATATATATATATAATATATATATGCAATAAACGGAAAGTAAAAATAAAAATTAAAAATTAAAAATTAGAGGATTAACAAAGAGGCATACAGATTTGTAAGGAAAAATATCGATTTTTAGCACAAGATCAAATGAGTTATAAAAATACAAATTTATACTGGAATAAATTTGTATTTTTAAACTCATTTGATCTTGTGCTAAAAATCGATATTTTTCCTTACAAATCTGTGTGCCTCTTTGTTAATCCTCTAATTTTTAATTTTTATTTTTACTTCTCCGTTTATTGCATATATATATATATATATATATATAATATATATATATGTGTGTGTAGATATGTATGTGTATATATATATATTATATATGTTTGTGTGTAGGTATGTTATTTATTTATTTATTTTTTTCTTTCTGTAACCTATATATAGGCCGTAACCTTTTATGTACTTCAGTGTTCCTGAGGATGTCATTAGACGAAAGCGCTTGAGCACCTTTTGTGTTTCCTTTCCTTCGTGGTTTTATTCATCATATATATATATATATATATATATATGGGATGAATTTCACAATTAAACACGTGAAATGAATGAGTGATGTAAACCCAAAAGGAAAAAGAAAAATGATTCCAAGGCCTTTAGTGTATTCAGAAGTACACCTCGTCAGGGAATTCCCTGACGAGGTGTACTTCTGAAGACACGAAAGGCCTTGGAATCATTTTTATTTTTCCTTGTAGGTTTGCATTTTATATATATATATATATAATATATATAATATATAATAATAAAAACACAATGATCATGTAAAATATTAAGTAAAACAATTAAAATGGCCACTGTTTAAAATAATAATAACTAAAAACCGCGAAGCTTTACGATAAAGTGTCGTCCCTCTTTGTTCAGGCGGTTTGTTTCTGCCTGGTCACCGCCCGAACGAAGATGGAAGACTCTCTCGAAAAGCTTCGCGGTTTTTAGTGTTTTATTATTTTAGACATTGGGGATTTTAATATATATATGTTACACACAGACCGTGCATGGAACAAGGAACTCTTCTAGGATAATTAAATCCACTATCGTCCGAATAAGTAATGGTATATATATATATATATATATATATATATATATATATATATATATATACAGGGTGGGCCGTAAGTTTCCATACATAGGAAAAATAAACATTTTTTTATGGACAACCATTTTTATTTATATAATATGCTCTACATGGTTGCCATTGTTTTGAAAACACATTTCAATACGTGTTCCCCACTGTTGATGAACACGCATTAGCACAGTTGACGTTATGCTTGTAATGGCGTTGGTGATACGTTCCTTTAGATGATTTATGTCTCGTATCTTTTCCTGATACACCATGGCCTTCAAGTGCCCCCAAAGATAGAAATCAAGGGGGGTGAGATCTGTGGATCTGGGAGGCCACTCCACAGGACCACGCCGACCAATCCAAGCATCCGGAAACTGCTGATCCAAATACCGACGCACGTGAAGACCATAATGAGGTGGAGCTCCATCTTGCTGGAAGTAAACTGGGAAGTTACCTTCCTCGTTTAGCAGGGATGGGAAAATCTCTTCTTGCAACATGTTAAGATACCTTTCGGCATTAAGATTTCCACTGACAAAAATTGGTCCAATAATTCTGTCACCCCATATCCCGGCCCACACCATCACTTTACCGGCACCTTGCATCTTCGTCGGACTCAGCCAGTTAGGGTTAGCATTACTCCAATAACGTATGTTTTGCCGATTAACCTCTCCATTGACGTAAAAATTTGCTTCATCAGTAAACAAGATCTTACAAACGCATATTCTTAGGGTATCTGAAACATAAAAACAAACGTTTAAATTTTCCTATGTATGGAAACTTACGGCCCACCCTGTATATATATATATATATATATATATATATATAAATCATGCGGGTTGCTTCTACAGAGCTTCAATTTAATATTTAGGAGAAATCCAATACTTTACTAATAATAGTTTTCCTGTTCAATATGTAGACAAACTAATTAGATCCTTCTTAAATAATGTTTATAGCCCTCAACTTCCATGTATTACAGTGCCGAAGGATATAAAATATTTCTTGGTACCTGAAATGGGTCCTTTGAATAAGGAATTTAAGCTTAAATTTACAAAGTTGTTAAGGAAATTTTTTTATCATACTGATTTCCGCATCATATTTATTAATAAAACGTCTTTAGGTAGCTTTTTCTCAGCGAAGGATCGAACCCCTGACTCGTTGCGTAGCGGTGTTGTATATTTATTTACCTGCCCTAGGTGTCTCCTTGGGAATTACATTGGCAGCACTGTTCGCTCTCTCAGGGCTAGATTTTATTCGCATATGGGAATAAGTGGCCGAACATGTAAAATTTTAAAAACTAAAGAAGTTTCGAGTATTCGGGAACACAGTATAAAATGTAAAACTGATGTCACTTTAGACAATTTTAAAATTCTTGGTTGTAATACTTGTCCCAACTCACTAAGAATTTTGGAATCGCTTTTCATTAAAACATTGTCCCCTACTCTAAATGTTGACTCATCAGCCGTCCCCCTAAATTTGCTATAATCCCTCCTCCTTCCCCAATTCCTTATAATCCCCCCTTCCCCAATCGCCCTCGCCATCTCTTGTTTTCCCATCTTGCCTCTGCTTAAATCAGTTAGCCTCGGAAATTGCAGTGAAAGGTTAGTTAGTTTCATTATTCCAGTGTACTATTGTTAATTTTTCCAGTGTATTAATTTCACATTTACTATATGTATTTAAAAATAGCTTCTTAATTTTTATATGTAAATCTGTATAACTTAGAATTTAACCCTCTTTTCTCAGTCTTTTAAAATTTGCCTTTATGAATAGGTTATAGAAATTTTCTTTGTCTTGTTTTTCATTCAATATTGATTTTAATTTCACATTGTTATTAAACAGCCTGAAGATGAGCGTATTGCTCGAAACGTTGCGCATTAAAGAAGACTTTTCATGGCATTTACATTTCTCCTTGTCATTGGATTTCTCCTAAATATTATACATATATATATATAATTAGGGTGATTCAAATTTTCGAAATTTTTATTTTTGAGAGGGGCACCCCATAATCTTATTCCATTCCATAAAGTATCTCAAGTAAAGCTTTGTCTTTTTGGGATTATATTTAGGGGTTGCTACCAGATAGGAAATTTTTCTACTACATGAAGGACTTGCTGTAGTTGTTCAGTGACTGAGTATTTTGTTCCTACTTTTTTTGTAGTTTTGGTAGTTATAGTAAAATTATCTTTAATAATTTCAATTAGATACTAATTAGATTTACAAAGCATGTGGTGGACAAATTTGAAACCATGTTCAGAGAATGGGAAAAGCTGAAGAAAACCAAGGAGAACAAAGACAAGCGTTCAGAAAAATTAAGACAGAAAGAGGAAAATTTGAAGGTAGACTTAGGTTTATTTGACATTGCTCATGCTGATGCTTTGAAGATGATCAAAACTTATAAAGATCGAGAGTTCCTTGCTGCTCAATATGAGGAAGGAAGACGAGGTAATATGCGAGGCGTAGACCAAGAGAGAGGAAGAGTTAACAGAAAGATAGCAGACACTTAAGAAAAGAATTGCGCAAGAAAAGGAAATTAAGAGACAATGTGAAGAACAGATTAGCTTTGCATTCTCTTCAGATCAGAGTCCTCATCTAAAACTGAAATAGAAAGTAAAACAGCTGATAAAGAAGAGGAAATACTTGGTGCGATTGGTGGTGAGCCTGAGCCATCTACTTCAGCTGCAAAGCCATTGAAAAGAAAAAATTAATTATTAGATGTTAAGTTGTCCGCTTGCTTAGATGTAGCCAAGTTGAGTGATCGAAAGGCAGCACTTGTGCTGACACCCACAATTCAAAGCTTTGGTCATAATCCAGCAGAATACAGCGTCAGTTATTCATTTATTCGCTGAGAAAGGCTGAAGCGTCGACAAAAGATTGCTGAGAATTTGAGGAAGTTTAGGCTGCAAGTTCCCCTAACTGTACACTAAGATGGAAAACTAGTGGAGGCTATAATGGGGAAGACAACTGTTAACCATCTTCCCATATTAGTTTCTGGCGAAGGAGTTGATCAGCTGCTTGGTGTTCCCAAGCTTTCATCAGGAACTGGTGATTCAGCAGTCTCGGCTGTTTATGAAGCACTCGTCGCTTGGGGAATCTGTAATCATGTTAAGTACATGAGCTTTGATACAACAGCTGCCAATAAGAAATGGAGCATGCATTCTCTTTGAACAAAATATGGGGAAATATATGTTGTGGCTAGCATGTCGTCATTACATGCTGGAGATAATGCTTGAAGCGATTGTCTTCAAAAGGTCTTGAAATCATCCTTTTGAAGCGGTTCCAAAGTACTGTAAGTGGTCATCAATCAATCGCACCGACTACCAGACAGCATTATCTGATACATTTACTACGCATAAAGTTGCTGACATCAGGGATGAAATGATAACATTTGCATGAAGTCAGCTAGAACAGTTCCAAATTCGGGACAATTATCGTGAATTCCTGGAACTTGCAATCATATTCTTGGGAGGAACACCAAGTAAAGGAATCTCTTTTAAGTCTCCAGTAGGTCTTCATCGTGCCAGATGGATGGCCAAAGCTATCTATTCCCTGAAGATCTGGATGTTCAAGAGACAATTCAAGTTGATCGCAAGAGAGGAGAAAGGATTGAGAGAAATCTGCATTTTCGTTTGCTTCATTGTATGTGAAGGCTTCGTTCACAGCAACAGCAGCATCTTCTGTCCCTCGATAAGATCTTCAGTTGCTGAAAAATATTGATAAATACAAAGACCAAAACAAAACCATTCCAGTTGTCGCTCTAAAGAATTTTTTTGGGCATCTCTGGTACTTGTCTGAGGAACTGGTTGCACTCTCTTTGATGAAGTATCTGCTGACACAAAATACAAGATGATCCAGGCCTTGCAAACTCAAGGAGATGAGCACTCAATGAAACGTGTCAATCTGGACTCTGCAATGATTCAACATAGGAAATTGGAAGACTTTGTTACTTCTAATACTCATAGGTTCTTCGAAATTACAGGGATGTCTTTGGACTTCCTGGACAAAAATGTCAAAAAGTGGAATAACGACAACACAGACAATTCTGCTAAGGCTACTGTCCAGTGCATAAGGGTTGTCAGTGACATTGCAAGAACGAGTAGTAGTATTAATAAATGAATATAATAAACTTTTGACAAATGACGAAGAACAGAAACAATTTCTCTTGTTGGTAGTCAAAGAATACCGGCAAAGATATCCTGATCGAAAGAGTGTCACTTATGAAGTGATCTATTATCACTGGTCAACAACAATTTTGTCACAAGGGTTTTGATGGGTGTTCTAAGTGTACTTTTTCATGCTGAATCTAAATATGAAATCAGATTTTTTCTATCAGGCTTAGTTTACTTGTGACGCTATGTTCATTTTTTCCTCATTTAGCATGATCACTGGATAAAAAAATAATAACACATTATATATAATTAAGTATATAACAATATTATAATATAAAACATTGGTGCTCTTCCAATATGTGCTCTACCGCGAAACTGTGATCTACCATATTCCAATACGTGCTCTACCGTGAAACTAGCCTTATAAGGCTAACTAACGAAAATATCATGACTTAACCTAACCAATCGTTAGGTCAACTATACGCCCTTGACGATTGGTTAGGTTAAGTCGTGATATTTTCGTTAGTTAGCCTGGAATATGGAATATTAGTTGGAATATGGTAGATCACAGTTTCGCGGTAGAGCACATATTGGAAGAGCACCAAAACATTATAAAAATAATAAATATAATATATATTATATTAATTAATATAACTATAATAAAATATATTAATATTAATATATATGTTGTATTAATTTTTATGTAAAATTAGTACAATTTATTCCTTTGGGGAGAAAGTTCTGATAATGCTGGCAGGATAAATTTGGTCGGAGCAGCAGACTGTGCAGGTTGAAACATGTTTGTACCTGTTCAGACATGAGCCTAGTTTCTGTGTGTAGAGCAGCTCCAAGTCAGTCTGCTTGTAAATGTCACAGTGTTAACAGCTAGTGTCTGTTGCTTCTTGTTAATTTTACACCAGTGTTGTATTCATATAGATGTTTTAATGCCGCGGAACTGTCTGAATCATCCTAATTCCTTTTGTTATGTATGTGGTGATCTAACTTTAAAATCCCAGAAACGTAACTTTACACCATTAGTAAAAAAATGCTATGAACTTTATTTCGGATGTAAAGTAGGCGATCAGGACAAGAGTTGGGCCCCTCACATTTGTTGTGTGACATGTGTAAGGCTACTTACAGGATGGCTAAACGGTTCACGTCACATGCCATTTGCTATTCCAATGATTTGGAGGGAACCCAAAGATCACACAACAGACTGCTATTTCTGCCTGGTAAATACAAAGGGGATCACTTCAAAAACAAAGAGCCTTATGAAATACCCTAATCTACCGTCTGCAATGAGACCAGTTCCCCAGTGCTCAACTTCCAGTACCAAATCCTCCTGAACATGTAAGTTTAAGTGATGAGGAATCAAACGTAGCTGTAGCATATCACGAGGAAAAAGATGAAGACATTTCTGATCCAACATTCCAGGCTACCTGTTTCTCCAATGAACCACATTTACTGTCACAAGGAGATCTAAATGACCTACAGTGCCCGCGAAAAGTATCCGATCACCCTGGAAATTTGTATTTTTTACCTAAAAAACAATGTTTAAATGTATACTAACCTTATATTAGTATTTTGTCATCTGTCCTTTGGTTTGGATGACTTGTTCTAGACGTTTTGGCATGGATTTAATCAAGTTTTGACAAACTTCCACTGATATTTCCTTGCACCATACCTTTTTGATGGCTTCTTGTAATTTTTCGACTGAGCCAGTGTCGTGGCATTCAACCTTATTTTTTATTATTAGCCACATATTTTCTATCGGATTGAGATCTGGACTATTACCAGGCCAATCCAAAATATCAAATTTATTGTCAGTAATCCATTTTGTCACTATTTTGGCCCTGTGACATGGTGCACCATCATGCATGTATGTTTTTGTCCTTTGGATTGCCATTGCCATTGGAAGTTTATCCTGTAGCATTGCTAAATACCGTGCACCATTCATAGTTGTGTTCTTCGGAAGAAAATATAGGTTTCCACGCCCATAGTAACCGAAACAACCCCAAACCATCACACTTGGAGGGTGTTTCATTGTCTTTAGGGTGTATTTAGGGTCCATCCTATTTGAGCCAATGGGCCGGCGAACCTTTTTTGGACAACTTCTGAATGTCAAAAATGTCGACTCATCACTAAATAAAACCTTCTTCCAGTCATCAACAGTCCAATGAATATATTTTTTACAAAATGCGACACGTTTTTTACGCATTTTTTCATTAATGAACGGTTTCTTAGCAACATGGCGAGATGGTAATCCGAGTTCTTTTTGGAGCCGCTCCTGGATAGTTCGTTCAGAAACACCAGATAACAAATTATTCATATTAAATTTTATTTCTTTCGCAGTTATTGTTGGGTTTTTCAATACTAAACGTTTCATAAGTTTGTCTGTTCGTGAATTTGTTTTTCTCGGTCTGCCAGATCGTTTTTTAGGGACTGGCGTGGTTAGGCCGGCATTGTTCTTAGCCCGTGAAACCCATAAATTAACGGTACTTTGGGATATGTTTAATTCCTTAGCTATCTGTCTCTGTGATTTCCCACATGTATGCAAAGCAACAATAGCACCTCGACAATCACTCTTAAGTTGTTTTTTAGCACACATTATATAAATTTTATTTACACCACTTTCTGTAAAAAATAACAAAATATCAATAAATTTACACAAACAGTGAAATCTGACAACTTTGAGACACAGCCACCCGCAACGAAGGCTACCAGAACACTAATTTGAGAATGCGTTGGATAGCTCTCATATCAGCGAGCAACCTCAAAGTTACCAGATGTCGCTAGAACAAATAGAAAGTGAATTATGTGTCTCTGAATATCAAGGGAAAATATTGTATTTTCTTGAGTGATCGGATACTTTTCGCGGGCACTGTAGTTCGTGATTTGAAATTATCTAAGAAGCAGGCTGAACTTTTAGGTTCAAGATTAAAGGGTTGGAATCTACTGCAACGTGACACTAAAGTTTGTTTTTTCCGCAGCCGACATGATGAATTCAAAGAATGGTTCTCCCATGAAGATGGACTTGTGTTTTGTAAAGATGTTAATTCAGTCATGGGGGCTCTTGGTCATGAACATAACGTGGATGAGTGGCGATTGTTCATTGACTCCTCAAAAGTCAGCTTGAAAGCAGTCCTTCTTCACAACGGAAATAAATTTCCTTCTGTACCTATTGCACATGCTGCAAACATGAAAGAGTCATACGACAACATGAAGTTGCTTTTAGAAAAGTTTCAGTATCAGAAATATAAGTGGAATATCTGTGGAGATCTGAAGGTCATTGCACTTTTGCTAGGGTTGCAGCTAGGTTACACCAAGTACTGTTGTTTTTTATGTGAGTGGGACAGTAGGGACAAGCAAAACCACTACGTTAAGAAGGATTGGCCAAAACGCACCTCACTTGTTCCAGGCAAGAAAAATGTTGTGAATAGTTCACTTGTTGACCCTGAGAAAGTGTACCTTCCTCCTTTGCATATCAAGCTTGGACTTAGGAAAAACTTTGTTAAAGCGATGGATAAAGCGCAAACAGGATTCACATACTTGAGAAATAAGTTTCCCCGGATCAGTGATGCCAAGATTAAAGAAGGCATTTTTGTAGGCCCTCAGATCAGAGAATTGTTAAGAGATGAGAGATTTGAAGGAGAGTTGAATGAAGTTGAGAAAGCTGCGTGGCAGAGTTTCAAAAGTGTCTGCACAAATTTTTTGGGAAATCACAAGGCCGAAAACTATCCTGAAATAGTAGGAGATCTTCTTAAGTCTTACCAAGCAATGGGGTGCAATATGTCATTAAAGGTTCATTTCTTGGACTCTCACTTGGACTTTTTTCCGGAAAACCTGGGTGCGGTAAGCGACGAACATGGTGAGCGTT